>JAHLJT010008446.1:281287651-281298598 GCA_031308135.1 Acheta domesticus | reverse complement strand
GGCGTCCGTTTGGCGCCCGCCTGACCTCGCTTGACTCGCGCGCCTTCCCGAATCCGAAACGCGAAGCACAAGCCCCGGCTCCGGCCTCGCTCAAGCGCCGCCCGCGCTCCCCCCCCGCCCTTTCGCCCTCCGAGGGCCGGAGAGAAGGGAGCCCGAGGCGTCGGCGTCACCGGAGGAGGCGGGGGCGAGGGTGAGGGTGAGGGCAAGAGGAGGTCGGGGGCGTGGGCGAGGGTGAGGGCAAGAGGAGGGCAGGGGTGAGGGTGAGGGGGCGGGGGCAAGGGTGAGGGTAAGAGGAGGACGGGGGCGAGGGTGAAGGCAAAGAGGAGGGCGGGGTCGGGGGCGAGGTTGAGGGCCCGCAAGAGGAGGGCGGAGGCGAGGGTGAGGGCAAGAGGAGGGCGGGGGCGAGGGTGAGGGCAAGAGGACGGCGGAGGCGAGGGTGACGGCAAGAGGAGGGAGGGGGCGAGGGCGGAGAGCAAGAGAAGGGCGTGGTCGGGGGGTGGTCCAGGGGGCGGGGCCGTAACCGCGGGCGCCGCCTGGGCCGAAGGGTCGCCACCCTATTGAAGGACAGCGCGCTTATTAGTTCGTGGGCGACAATGGAGAACCCGCGACTCCGGATATTGACGCCGCCCGTCCTCTCTCACCCCCTCCCCCCTGCCCGCACGACCCTTCGCGCGGACGGCCGATCGGCGCCCCGCGCGAAAAGGGTCGCGGCCCCCCGCCTCCCCACGCCCACCCCTTCGCCCGAGCGCCGGCTTTATCGGCTTCGCGCAGGGCTCTTTAAGAGCAGGGGACACGCCACGAGGAGCCACTCTGCAGGCAGGAAGGGTGCCCGCGGTTGCGAGGGCGATATCCACGCTCTCCGAAAATCCAAATTAACCGCTTCAAAATGTTTATTATGCCGTAAAATATGTTCCATTCGATTCACGCACTGACAGCGGCTGCATTTTACGCGTGAGGGTTAAAAATCTTTATTTCATGTTATGTTATATATGAAGGGGTGAGTTTAAAATCCGGCTAATGTTTTGCAATTTGGAGAAGACAAAACTTTTATAGTTAAACATTGTAAACCTCTAGTAATACCAAATACTATTCATTCGTGGAGCAAATGCCTTTCAATGTATACAAAATGGCACTTTTATTGTATATTCTCGCTCATAAAAGAAACACAACTGTTCGAATTTTCACGATTCTGGAATTGAAATCTTGGATTCTGGATCTTGGATTTAGATGATTTTAAATAAGAATTAAAATTTTAAATAAGAATTAATTTTTGAATAAGAATTAAATACGTTTTTGGTAATAAAGATCCAAATTTAATTTTTTGTAATTATTAACGAACAAAATTATTATTAACTTAAGGAGCATATTCCTGCATATTTTGATTTTTAATGTTTTTAATGACGGTTCCGAAATTTAATCTTTCATTTATCTTCCTTCTGCAATTGAAAGTTTTGACATTTATAATGAATATTAAAAGTAAATATCTCTTTAGTGGATGTTTTAGATCCACAGAAATAATTTTTCAAGAGTGCTACTAAATTCATAATTGTGAAAAAAATATTTTCTGTATCCTATGGAAGTTCATAGTTTGCATGTTACATTCCATTTTTTTAATACATTATATCTCGATATTTTTCAGTTACATTGAAGTGGTATTGGATGATGAAAACATTTTTCCGGTTTCCAAACACTTCTCCTTCTCCACTTCGACGATTAGGCGGCTGCCTATTCCGTCTTCACATATCAAACCATCTTCTACGTGGTCTTCCTACATTCCTTCTTCCTATTTGGTAGTACTGCAGCACTTGTTTAGGTAGCCTTCATGCTCCGTTCTTTCTAAATGGTTTGTCCAGTCTTGTTAAAATATTTGTGTAGAATCATTTAAGCTTAATATATTTTCTTGTATCTTCATTTCTTTGTTTATCTAGCAAAGTACAACCTTTTACTCTTCCTAAACATTTCATCTCCGTAGCTTGAATATTTATATTTTCTTTTTGAGAGAGATTCCAATTTCCACTCCCATACAGGACAACTGGTGTTGCCATTGTTTTATAGAATTTCAACATTGTATCTATTCTAGTCTTATTTCTTAATGTTTTTACATAGCGAGCCTCATATATTGGAACTTGTGCAATTTGTTTTTATATCTTGGCTTCGGTCGTAATTTATATCACATCCCTGGTAATTGAAATGTTGCTTGTACTATTGTTTGGTTTTCCAAGCACATCGTCGTTCTCATCGGATAAAATCCTTTAAAAGCCATGACCTTTGTTTTTTGTTTTGACATTTTCATGTTATAATTTTTGAATATCAGATTTAATTAATGGAATTCCATATGGAGATCATCTTCCTTTTCATACATAACAGTGCCCGAAACACTGTGGGCATTTTTGTTTAAAGCAAATATTTTAAAGTTTATGGAGTAACAACCTTACCTTATTATTAAGGAGTAGTTGGACCCTTGCAAATATTTCACATTGTAAATTATTGCTTTGAAAGGGAAAATAGCCTAATATTGTAACTGAAATTCGTAAGTGTAAAACCTGAAATGTATCATATATGCCAGTAGTTCACGTGGATAAATATTATAATAAAGATAGGCGATTATTAACTACCAGAAAGACGTAAACTTGTGCGAATAGATAGTAAAAAATCTGAAACACTAAACAAAATGTTACAGACATTTCGGGGTTCTACCCGTCCTACGGAGAAACAATTCTCATCAGAGTCATTCCTAAAAAATACAAAAAAAAAAACAATAATAATTTAGTGAATTTTGGCCTAAAACATTGCCGTGTTTCAAGAGTCTAGAGCGCACTATTTCCGAATTCACGCATTGAGAATTTGTGTTAAAACAAGCCGCGTGTTGCTGGTTGCATATTCGCCTTCACCCTGCGTCGTTGCGAAATGTATAGTATTGTACATTTTTCGCTTCAAATCTGTTTGACGAACTTTATTGGGGATATTTCTCTATCCAATAGTATCGCATTTAATGGGGATTTATGTCGATGACTTCACAAAAATCGTACAAAACCTCATTTTCTGAGCGCATTATGTAAAGAAGGGATACCATTTCTTATAATCAGTAACGAATACGTTGCTGGCGTTGAAATTGCAACTTACTAATCTCAATATATATTTAAAAAATTTGGTTTGTTTGCGGACATCTTTTTTGTCTTGCAACGTGATTATTAAACCAATTCCAATTTAATTCCATGATATAAGAGGGAGGGGCCAACTCCTCGCTAAACCCTTTTGCACCCCCAAGGGAGGTATATTTCACAGGTTAAGCTGGGTTTACAGCGTGCATGGCAGGGAGCGGCGATGATCGTTGCCGAGCTGAACAAGCTGCCTTGATCGCCCGAACGCTCCGACTGAAAGAATAAAGGCTCATTCACAATGAAAACGTTGATGTGGACGTGAAAATAGTAGTACATGATTTTAAACATTAGAAGGGCCGTTCAATTCACTATGACAATAAATGTAAATGAAAATATCTACTCGTCGACGTAATAACGTATATGTATGTTACGGGTTACTATTTATGGCTAATGTTGGGATCACGCTGTTGAATCTCACGTTTGGCAGATCAGTGTATTATGTTTTATGAATGACGATGAATGATCGTTACAGAATTCATGAGGCTGATGATTGATCCAGCTACTGAGCGGTGGGTAAAGCAAGGCGCTTGTCTTAATTGGAGGCACCTTTTGTGTTCTCAAATTGTATTTTTTCAATAAAATCTTTGGATATTATGCGTTGCCCAGACTTAGCTGTTTGATGTAGATGGCGAGATTCGGCGCCGACCTACCCGTTGGCTAGCGGGATTCTTCTGAACCAGGTATCATGACCAAGCCGGGACAAGCTCTACGTTCCCGACTGGTCTCCCAACATGTGTGGCTGTGTAGCATAGGTGTAAGAGTGTGTGCAAGTAATGGTTAAGGGTGGGACAAGAAAGAGGAAGGAAATATCGCTTGCGGTCCGTGGTCCGTATGTTAGAGTACTGCTCGTGCATTCGCCTGCTGTTGATACGGGAAACCACGGAAAACTACCGATCAGAGCAGCCGGACGCTTTCTCCTCCAAACAGCGGCTGAATTCGATTTAGCTATGTCGCTAGTGTCTAAAATCCTGTCGTTGTCGGGTCTCGAACGCAGGATCTCCGGTTCAGAGGCACTTGACATCAAATGATGCTCTGAGCCAGCTAAGTTGGTGGTTTGGTTACGTGATTAGATGGTATTATGAAAATAGAATGTACCACTGACAGCATCGAAACGAAACAGGTTGCCTGTGTGTAGCGTTTCAAATTTCTCACAAGCCGTGTGATTCCTACTGAACACTTACCTGCTATTCCTCGTCACAATGTGCTAAAGTACTTCACCTGCCCTAGACACCTGGTGTTGACTAATGTCAACTTCATCCGGCTCAAGTCGGAAGTACGCCTTTAAGCTGACCCAAATTCGAACTTTATTCACACATTTTGGATAATGTTAACATGAATCAGCTAAGTAATTAGCCATATTATATTCGCACATTGTCTATAACATACAGTACTGAATACTAGGCACAAAGTCTGTGGGCATCCGAATGACAGTCAGTAAAAAGGACATGACATTTCTGCAATGACAGTGTAATGTTTCTCATAAAATAGGCACATTATAACATTTTCCATATCCAAGTTTTAAACAGAATTTGCTTTTCTAAATGTCTTGGCGTTATATTGATAGCAAAGTGGTCCAGTCACGTAAACACAATTAAAATAAATTGAGACATTTAATTAATGCTTTCTGCAGGTATAAAAACAAATGTAGGAATTCTGATGTGGTATTGTTGACGTAATTTCATGGAGAAATAAATGGCACCCGAAACATTTATTAATTCTTTATTATGACCTATTTTGGTCATGTGCCACTTTGGGTTATTATTTGTGGTGGGGCATATGATCGAACCAATTCCAGATATAAAAAGGATTTTGAAACTAATTTTTGTTAAACGTCTCACCAACCCATCTGAACTACTCGAAGATTCTGTAATCTTACCTATATGAATTCGTGTTTTAAAAATCCATTGTAGATAATTATATAACCTTGAAGGAATAATATGACAAACCCTTTTTGCGTAATTAAAGAAGTAAAATACTAGCTTCTCCAATAGTTAATAAGTAAATTACTAGAAGAAATGACATTTATGTCAGTTATGACATTTATCTGTCTGGCGAGCTCATATCAGCACGCTGTACGAACCTGTAGATATTTTAAACTTTCACCTTGAAAAGTTGCAGTAACGCCATTATAACTTCATTATGTTTTCCATAACATCCTAAAAGGTGTCATCATATGCATTTCAGTTTTTTAAATTGTAATTGTTTTTTTAAAATTATGCAGTGGGGAAATAATTTTAAAAAATAATTCAGGAAGACAAGGGTTAATAGCATGAGTGACACTTTAAAAATTTAGATGTCATAAACCTGAGAAATAAAAAAGATAAGAAAAACATTCATTGATATAGTGGAAGATTTTTTTTATTCCTTATTCAAACCCCTTACATAATTTTCCTTGTGTTTTTCGTATGTCCGTGTAAACAAGGTGACTGTGTCAACTTGTTTTAGTTCAGAAAAAATGTATGTCTACATCTTTGTGTTAGTTTATATATATTAATTTGTGAATTATGCAGTCGCGCACATAGAATTAATTCTTCGTTCCATGTACGAGTATTACTATTTTATTTATGATGTAATAAATTGTACTTTACAGTCTCTAATAATAAATAAATAGATACTTGTAAACGCGATCAATGATCCTTCGGAACGTTTTACGAAGATCCTGAGAATCAAAAATGAGAAATAGCGAGTTATTCCCCGTCAAAATGCACTAGCTATAAACGCCATATAATTAATGTCTGTATCCTGTACTATCAAACTTGAACTTAACGACTAATTTAAATAAATTAATTTTAATTTAAACAAGGAGATATATTGAGTACAAAGTACGAACTTCAATTCTACGTTACCTTTCACTTCTCACTTTCTGAAGGAGGTCAAACATGTCTATAGCCCGCAACGTCGTAACACATACAATATGTATTTGATGTTTTAATCTTTTGTTCAAATTGTTATTTTTGCGCATTAGTCTGTATATTGGTCGTGGAGTGAGGGTTTCAAAATACGCTGGCTTTTATTGGCGGCTTGCGGTCTCCCAAATGAGATAGGGGCTGCCCCAGACATCTGCACCAATAAAACGCGGCCTCACGGAGTCAATGGCTGTATGGGGTCGGTTTTACTAGCGGAGAAATCTGGGTCGGACAATCTCATTTTAATATTTCGTAAACCACCAACTTCGAGGACACGTGCCGCTACTGATTGATTTGCTCACATGGAAACGAAAATCGTTCTTAAAATAATTTTGTGGAAAAAAATGTACAAATAATTTTCTGAACCCACATTTACTTAAACGTGAAAGCTCCTACTCTATTGACATTCCGGCTAGGACTATTTTGTTCACATTTTTACGTTTACTTGCGCATATTTGTTGATAAGAAAACTTTATAAAATTAAGCGAATTTTCAATAATTGTTTTATCTTCTTTTATTGATGAATATTAACTTTCATGATATTGTTTTGCAGTAATTGTATGTAGAAAAAATTACAGATTTATCTCAAAATCTGCCTACCTTGACAGTTTTAAATTTCCGAAATTATCTAGTTTTTTCTTTTCTAGGAACCTTTAAGAAGAGTAAGATAAACATCGTTGAAGAAGCTGAGTGGTGAGTATTGACAATTCCATTTAGCTTTTTTAATCATTGTGTTTTTTTAACCAAAGTGTTTTGTTTTGAATAATATAACCTAGATACTGAAAAGTTTCATATTTTTTGCATGATAACATTGTACTAAAAGTATCAGATATTGAAAATGAAAATAAGACCTTTCTTAAGACAAGCGAAAAAATAACTTCCACGTTATTTCCGAAGAACAGTTGATCCTCTCGTAACTGGTCAAATTCACCAGGTACAGAATTGTTTGTTCGAGACATATATAGTTATTACACTTACGTATTTATTTTAGAAAATATCCTTGACAATGGCATCGACTAAATTTGAATGACATTACGTGTAATATGATAAGCGTATATTAGCCTACTTTTGTATAACAATATGCACAGTGTAACAGATTTAAGTAGTACATATGAAAGAATAGGAAATATGATAAACTACAATCACTATTCTTTTATTATTATTATTACTATATTATTGTTAATATAATTATTAATTTTATTATTGTCACTATTATTAATATTATTATTATTATTATTATTATTATTATTATTATTATTATTGTTATTGCACATATGCAAACGGGTAAATAGATAATATATGAACGATATTAATTTTTCTACTATGCCATTATTCTAATAAGCACTAAACACTTGGAGAATGGTCGGTTTAAGGACCAAGTGTTGAATATGTGCTGTATAAAGAAGAATGAATTTTCTGAAGGTTTTGTGGAAAAAACATCGCAGTTATGAATTTTTATTTTCTAAGAACTTGCTCGACTTAATGAACATTGAGAGATGCCATTAGTAGATCTGCTTGTCAATGTGTTTTTGAGAATTAGACCTGTAAAAACGTACAGCCGGTTGTAAACGTGAATCAAAGAGTTGAAAATTCCAATAAAAAATATTTTAAAAGTATTTAATTTCAATCATTGTATTTATTTTCTTTCATTGACATCTGATGCCTTTGCTCTTTTCAATGACGAGTATGTTTGATTTTGTATGCTGAAGCTACACCCACAATATTCTGTAGTAAAACAATCATTGAGTAATGCTTTTTAAAAAATATACATCTTTTAAGTAAAGTTTAGTAATACAGAAGACAAGCGTTGATAAGTATGTAATTTACAGTTATATATTTGAGCGTGATTTAAATTGTTTTGTTCGGATACTTTTCATGAACCTTCACTTTTTCTTCGTGCATCAACAACTCTATCTTTAGCAAAAACGTAATTGACGCTCTACCAGGAGTGAAGCATTAACAACTATACCAAAAAACGTAGTGTGAACACGACGTAGGGTACGTGTGAAAAGCTCTTTCGGCCGCGATGCGCCCAGCTTTCGTGCCATATGAAGCTGACAGGGGATACGATTCAATTGTGCCGTTGAACTTAATTCTGATCAAACGTTGCATTCAATTTATTCAACATAAACATAACATACGGGCTACTTTTCAAGGATTCATTTTGGACGTGTTTTTCTTCGAACAGAGAAAACTTGAAGAAACTTGAGATATCCTCACAAGACTGCGTCACAATCGACAGCGCCTGCTGAATGCAACCCGCCGAACTGCAATGCCGTGCGGTGTGCAATCCGCAGAGAGCAGGCGTTTCTGAAGAGGTTCTCTAGGTACGCGCTGTCTCTTCAAATGTTGCATTTACTACAATAATGAGAAATTCATCGAACATTTTATCCTCTTCATGTGGGAATCTACATCCTTTCTTTTCAACTTTACTTTGCCGTCTTTCGTGGTATACTTCCCTGGATTACGTGTGAATGAATCTTACTTTGACATTTTTGGCCGAAAGTATCCGTCGGTATTTCCACTTGAGAGAGGATTCTGCCACATTTTAATGGCATTTCTGGTGAAAATGTACGAAGTACGAGGAAATCTATGAGGTTACACGTAAGCTGCGACAGCAACCAAAGGACTTCTTTGCTGCTGGCTTTCAAGGACTTGTATTGAGATGTGATAAGTGCCTGAATGTACAGGGTGATTATGTGGGAAAGCGGAAAATATGTCAGAAAGTTGATTTTATTATTTTTGCCTCAAATCCGTTTTGCGACTTATTTATTGACTTGCCCTCATATTTATTTACAGGGTTCATTTACTTGTTTATTGATGAAGGCTACAGAACAGTGCAATTTAAAGACTATTCATCCCATTTGTCTCCATCTTAACGATAAATTCCCTGCAAACAAAATAAAAAAGCTCGTTTAGTAATCGGTAAAGACGAAAAGGAAATTATTATTTTGAAGAAAAATAAGTGGCGGAAACAATTTAACCTCACGCAAAATGGTTAAAACGCCCTAACAAAGACTGCCTTCTGTTTCAACGCTGCATATTTTCGTATTCTTCTGGCAACTGCCCGTGTCTTGCAGGGCGAAAACGAGCGCCTCCCCGACGGAGGTCACGTGCTGACGCGGTGTTTCAGGCGCCACGTAACCCACCCCAGCCTCCTGTCTTGGGGTCACATCACACTCGCTATCCGCCACCACTCTCCCTGCCCCTTTACGGGTCTCGCTTTCCCTCCCTCTACTCGCTTCTCTCGCTCCACCTAACCTTCTCACATCTCTCCTCATCCACACCGTCAATTCTCTCCCCACTCACTCTCTCCCTCCTCACTCCGCCCTTCTCTTCTCTGCTCTCCATACCCACAGTTCTTATATTTTTCACCCAACCCCCGTGCATATCTCTCCAGCATTCTCTATTGCATTTCTTTCCACCCACCTCACAGCTTTCTTTCCATTTGTATTCATTCCTTCTCTCCACCAATTCCCCTTTCATTCTCTTTCTCCCCATATCTTTTTTATAGTCTTCAACCACACTCATTTTTTTCCGTGCTCACTTCTTTTTGTACCTTCCACCACCCTCACCTCCCCTTTCAACATACTCATCTTCCTGTATTAAACACTTCCCCATTCACCACCCTTACCGTGGCACTCCCCGCGTTCTACTCTTTCGTGTAACGTCCCACCCTTCCACGTGCAGCTCCTGGTCCTGCCGCGCCCTCGCCTCCCAGCCGCCCTGCCGCTTCCCACCTCACTTCGCACCACGACCGCGCACAGCGATATTTTAAGGCGCGTGACGTAGAAAGCTAGCGCTCCATGAAGTACACAGTCTTACGGCACGTCACTGTCTCTTATACAAAACGTGCTTCAGGGAGGGTTTACCATTCGTGAAATATCGCATTCCCCGACCCCCGCGCCGCCCACGCGCCACCCCCGCGCCGCCTCCGCGCCGTCCTCGCGCAACCACGTGCCGCCCCCGCGACTCCTTGCCCCCGCGACCCCCGCCCCCGCGACTCCCCGCCCCGCGACCCGCCGCCCCGCGACTCCCCGCCCCCTGCGACCCCCCGCCCCCGCGAATCCCCGCACCTCGCGCCCACCCCAGCACCAACCCCTGCGCCGCCCCCACTCCGCCCACGCGCTCCCCCGCGTGTGGCCCGCGCGTTCTCGCCGCCCCCTTCATTTATATTGTGTCAGCGGCGGAGCCCCCGCGTGCGGAATGCGCAGCGCCCGCAGAAGGCGCAGCAGACGCCGCCGCCCCCGCCCGGCCTGCGCTGCTCGCCCGCGGCCGCCACACCCCCGCCGCGTCTTCCCGCCAGCCGCAGTGGCCTGCCCGCTCCCGCCTCGGGGTGCGCGCTGCACGGAAAGCTCTCGTTCTCGCTAGCCGCCTAGACGCCTTTCGTGAGCACGGGGCCGGTGGTTTATCTCTAAGACATAATTCTGTTTGTAATTTGCTTCATAATTTGTGTGTTACTTAATGTGTTTTTGTTCAAGTTCTTAAAAATTATAGGATTATTTCTAATATTGTAAGAAATGAAAATATTATGTTAATAATATTGTATCCGGGGGATGAGTTTAAAATGCAACCGACTACAGAGAGAGTGAATTGCACTGGCAACTATGTGTTGAGTGGGTGGGATAGCAGCTGGGGATTTTCAAGCAGGTAAACTGCCGAGAAGTTCGCTTCATCCCCCTCTCCCCTTATACCACCCAGAGGAGGAGAGCAGCTGACCATCGTGGTCACGAGCTCAAGGAGAAGGGTGCATGCCTGCTTGCTTGGCAACCAAAGAAAATTGTGTTGAGAAGAGGAGTGATTCCTTCGTAAACTCTTTAAGGGCGTAATATGTTTCCCATGTAAATATACATTCAGTTAGATTTAATAACAAACTTGAT
>JAHLJT010008446.1:281256278-281271428 GCA_031308135.1 Acheta domesticus | reverse complement strand
ACGGTGGAAGGTGGATGAACTTGAATTAAATTTAATTGCCTTATTTTACGTGGCGAGACTAAGGACATGAGACCTGCTCTTCCGTCTGACCACGCAAATTTCGCTACGCTCCTTTCACAAACTAGCGGAGAAAGAAGGTATTCCTTGGGCGACGAAACAGGCGATTTTGAATTTAGCTCAGAGACGTCATTTAGGCTTGAGGATCTTTTACATGCAGTAAGTCTACTAACATGGGACAGCCGGCTTTACTTTCCTTCCAAAGGAAGGTGTACGCAGAATTTAATTCCTTAAAAAAAATCCAAGGCGTCAATCGGGTTGGAACCCGCGATCTCGGGTATAACAGTCCGATACGCCAACCGTTACACCATCGCCGCCGTAATGGAGAATGCGAACCGGGATGAGCGGAAATTACCGAAGGGGGAGGATTGTGGTTTGAGGATGTGAACGGAGTTGGCGGAGGTAGTAACGGTGGGCTGCGAAGGGCAGCGCGCAGGAGCTGGCGCGCGCCGCTCTCTCTCTCTCTCTCTCTCTCTCTCTCTCTCTGACGCTCGTCCCGTGAATTATTGTACCCGAAAATTAAAAATAAAATTTTGGCGTAATTGTGTGGAGGCCGGGGAGCGCAGCCACAGATTGCGAATGAATATTGCAGGCGGCGGAGGCTGCGCTCGGCGCGAGCGACTCACGGGGGCGGGTGGGGGGGAGGGGGCGGTTGTTCGTGGCCAGGCCGCACGACGGTGAGCCTCCGGGCAGGGGCGGAGAGGTATGCGGCGGCGGGCGGTAACGGCGGTAGCGGCCGTAGAGACTGCAGGGTAGAGGCCACGTATGTGCGGTCTGAACCATCTTGCGATCGCATTCTGCAACGCAGGTCCGGGAAGTAAGGGCGTGATCACTGCGGTACTTTTACTTCATTTTATGTATTGCTAATATTGACAACTGCACACGATATTTGATAAGATGGATTGGAGAGGAAAATGAATATGTAATGGCTACACCACATGTCATTAAATCAATGTATTTCTATAGTAATGGTGGATCTGGTGTAATGTCGACGAAGAATTTGAAGAGAGAGAGAGAGAGAAAGAGAGGAAAGAGAGAGAGAAAGCAAGAAAGAAAGAGAGGGAGAGAGAGATGAGAAGTAAACTGTGCATGACATCAACAGATTCCACAAATCAGGAGGGTGTTTTTAATATCTACGTAATAGCTGAACAGACCAATAACGTAAGTTTCTAACGCTTAGAAATGGTTTACTGTGTGGTTGAATGAGCTTAATGTGAATTTGCATACTGCGGCCCATTAACACAAACTGACCGGTAACTCGCTGAGTGCTCGCTATACCTGAATCACTTCTGCACGAAGACTCGATCTCCGGTGTTGACATTTGGAAAGCTAATAGAATTGCATGACTAGATATGAACAGAGCAGTGAACGGAACGCAGTAGGGTGAGTGGTAATGAGAGATTCGAAGTGCTGACTACATATAACAGTAAAAATTACCGTTTTTCGTAATGAAAATCGTAACGACTCTATGCTGAGCTACCTTTTTATATCATTAAAATGTAATAATAATACATCTAGGTGATTGACACCAGCAGGATAACCGACGGTATTTGGTTTTCTCTTTTATTAAATTCTAAAATGATCCCCTAATTATTTCACGCCACGAACATACATTTTGATGATAATACTAAATGTAGTAATATTTTCCCACTTCATTTCATAAAAATTGATAAATTTTAAAATTAACATTTAAGTTTCGATTAACACTTATCTTTACATTACTATGCAAGTATTGATTTTAATTAATATTTTTTTCTTCTTACTTTAAAACGAACATCAAGTAAGGAGAGCAAAAGATAGAGAGCAAATGTTGAAAAGTCTCCAAAATGTGTGGATATGTTGCTGCTATTCTAAAAAGAAAAACAAAAAAACACACAAATGTATATTTCGGTTTCTATTCTTTCTTAGAAGAGAAAATGAAAAGCACGAAAGTTCATTATTAGCATCAATTTCTGAGAAAATAGTACTAATTCAAGAATATTTAGGTATATCAAATATTATACGATAAAAACATTAAGTATTTCATGAACCATTTCATAAACCTTATTCCAAGGAAAAATATATTCTTCTTTTGCATTCCTCTATCAACTGTGACTTTCGCACATCCATCTCGAGACCAATTTGAACACAAAAAATATTTCTCCAGATAAATGTCCTATTACTGACGTAACAAACAGACCTTTGAGCTCGGATCACGGAACCTACAACTTACAACTCCCCTTCATTAAGACCCCAGCCCCACTGAACACCACTCTGTAAACTGCCTTCAAGCAACATCCATTCAGAAAGCTCCGTTTATCTTCCGTGTTAAGTACATCCGACAAATTTGCAAATTAATCGACTGCGATAAAGCCGTTACGGCAATTTTACTTCGGAGAACGGTCGCATCGAAACTACCATTCGCACGTCAAGGTTGCGGCAATTTGTCAGACAAAACGTTCTCGTTCATGACCACCAACATCGTAATTCGATGGGCCACCGAACGCGATGGCACGACGAGGAAGACGCGCAGCTGCGTGGAGCGAGGAGCGGGCGCAGGCGCCATTGTGCCGATGCACACTGGTTCCAACTGACGAAAAACCTGGCCATAAATCAAAAATCCGAACTTCCCGCTCAGAGGTTCTTCTTTCTTCTTTTTTTACTTTCTCGCCTTACGAATACTTCCTAAGAAGAGAAAGTTATGTAATCGTGCGCCGGAAAACGGGGAATTTTCGCCAGAAAAACTCTTATAGCAGGGGTCTGGTAACGAAAAAGTGGATAAAACCTGTTGCTAAATTTAGAAAAAAAGTCCTCTATCTCGTCGTGTAGTCAAAATCCATGTTCTGTTTCTTCTTGATACTGCAAAATCGATTGACCACAAAACGCCCGTCTGTCCGTGTGTCTTTCTGTCCATCTGTGGTCAACGCTAGCGCCTAAACCGTTCGGCCCGATTTTCTTCATAATTGATATTCCGCAAACGTTTTTACTAGTGTCAGGGCTCCTGTTTATTTTTATAAAGGTCGCATCAACTACTAGGCCATTAACAATCACTATTCTATGTAACGATATGGTGATGATAGTGGGTGAAAGGACCAACACATACAACAATGCCCGAGGCACGACTCGAACCTGCGACTCCACGATCCAAGATCACTACGGCGCTACTGCTTTAGTGATCTCGTCCACGGGGCTGACAGAGGTTTTTCTTTTGCTGCTGCAAGCATTCGAACTTTCGTTCCGATACGACGTCTTTTATTGGTCCATCCATCTTCTCTTCGGTCTTCCTATGTTCCGTTTCTCTCTTGGCTTACATTTCCAGATCTGTTCCGGTTTCGTGTGTCCTTCTTTCTATCAATGTGGTCCCTCCGTGCTTCCTGTATTCGTCAATTTTTCCGTTTAGATAATAAATTCCTACGTAGTTACGTATTTCTGCATTACGAATCCTGTCTTTCCTGGTGACAATAATACAACACTTAAAAACTTAATTTCGGCAGTCTGAATCCTAATTTTTGTATTCATGTTTCAGATTTCATATACATATAGCCCACAAGTAATTTCTAAAATTTTATAAAATTTCATGATTGTATCTTTCCTGACTACTTTTTAAAGTCCTCTTAACAGTTCCACATATTCTGTTAATTTTTTAAATTTTATTATCTGAATCAACTTCTCCTTTGTAAGACAGATCTTCCTTTATGATCACGTTTGGAGGTTAGTTCCATCAAATCGTCTACAGATGTTCTTGTTACATCATATTCCATCGTGGCAGAGAAATTGCAACCTTATTTCCTTCTCATATTTGACTGTGAAGTTGGCAGTAACTGAACGTCGAAAAATGCGCGAGATTCTGAAGCAAGTTTCCGTCACTAAAACGATACTTTGTAACATTTTTTCTTGGATTTTTCTGTTTTGTTGCATGCATAACACATCTGAAGGTAAGTTAAATATCTTACAAGTTTTCCTTTCTGTATATTTTGACGAGTAAGACGTGCATTTTAACCTTTCCCGCGTATCTCTTTTTTTACATATTGGCATCTATAAAGTTTGTTTCGCTTAGTACCGTTTTGACATTTAGCCAGTCTGAAAACCCCCACTGTCCTCTATCAGTATGTGAAATTACAGCTACCTATTGCACATATTTGCCCCTTTTTGTATTATCATTTAACTACTGGAGTGCGTAACCGCCAAGAACAGAATCACATCCAACATCAAATTGAAACTCTACATTTACTAAACATTACCATTTAAACTCAATGTTTGCATCAAATTTGTGCACCTAAAACCGTACTACATATTTTCAGACGGAATTGCTTAATTTTCAGATATTCGATGCACCACAATGCATCTGTGATTTTGAATTTTCCAATTTTGACATCAAATTAATAATAATCAGCAACTCTGCAAATCCTTAAATATACAGTTTCATGCGAATACGCCTCATTTTTAAATACTGGATCCGCCGTTTTGAATTTTTAAATGTTGACCGATTCGTAATCAGCATCTCTGAAAACCCTTACATACACAGTTTCACGGGAATCTGCTTTATTTTTAAATATTTAATCTGCCATATTAAATCCGCCATTTTGGATTTAAAAATTTGGACGTGAAATTCGTCATCAGCGGCCCCAAATATAATACACACATTTTCGTAAGGTTTTATACATAGCTCCTAATTGTGGCCAGGTTTTTGGTCAGTCGAACCAGTGTGCGCCGCCGCGACAGAGGCAGCCTTGAGTCGCGTGCGGCGACGCGCGACCGCCACGGAGCGGCGGCGGCGGGAGACGGGTTCAGCGGTGACGGCATCGCGGCGCTGCGGAGGTGGAGACAGCGGCAGGGGCAACGCACTACGGTCCGGAATACGAAACTAGTGGTACTACAGAATTTTGAATTGAAGCGGCAAGGGCAACGCACTACGGTCCGGAATACGAAACTAGTGGTACTACAGAATTTTGAATTGAAATGAATTGAATTGCCTTATTTTACATGGAAAGACTCAGGCCATGAGGCCTGCTTTTCCGTCTGACCACGCAAATGTCGTTACACTACTTTGACCAACTAGCGGAGAAGGAAGGTAATCTATGGGCGACGAAACAGGCGATTTTGAATTTAGCTCAGAAGCGTCATTTACACTTGAGAATCTATTACATGCAGTAAGTCTACTAACATTGGACAGCCGGCTTTACTTCCCCTCCGAAGGAAGGTGTACGAAGGATATTTTCGCCTTTAAAAATCCACGGCTGCGATCGGGTTTGAACCCGCGAACAAAGTATAACAGTCCGAAACTAACCGTTACACCACGCCACAGAATGGCACAGACTTGCCCGCATTCGTTTTCTATTTCCTTGGGTCTGGGTTAGCTATACGGAATTGCCACTTACTCGTGCCAGCTGCCATCTCTCACCGCTCAAAGAATATTTTTTGACGTTTTCTTAATTTTTCGGTTTCCTAATGGTGGAACGGAAATATTAATTTTAGAATATTAAAGAACAGTAAAATCTCGTCCTAAATGACAATTTTCTTTGAAAAATTTTGAGCCCTTTTTAAGAAAATGGCGTTTAAGCGCGACTGTAAATGAGAAATTGAAAGTTCTTTTTCACACAATTTTTTAGTTTTCGAAAAACTTCATTTCAAATCATTTGAAGCACATTAATTCACAAATACAATAGTGTTTACAAATTGCTGGTAACGTGCACATTACCAGCAATGTGTGAGAGATCTTTCACAAACATTACATTTGTGTAATTTTTGAAAAAACAAAAAATACCCCGAAGTGAACTTCTGAACATATCAAAGAGTGCAATTAGCACTATCCGCTCGAAATGTTTGAACAAAAAATTTGGAGCCATTTATGAGAAAATGGCATTTGAGCGTTTCTGAAAATGCGGAATTTTGAGCTAGTTTTCACAAAACACGGTTAAGTTCTCGAGAAACGTTACTTGAAATTATTTAAAGCACATGTACTCATTAATATAATAATGTCAACAACTCGCCGCTAATGTAAATATTAACGATCTGAGAGGCAAGTCAAAAAATTATATTTTTGCAATTTTTGAAAAATACAAAGAATACAGCAATATGGCATTTATGCCATCTAATAGAGTACATTTAGCACTATCTCTACCAAAAGCTTGAAGAAAAAATATGGAGCCGTTTTTGACACAATGTTGTTTTCGTATCTGTTAAATTGCACATATTGCACGCAACATTACACGACAACTACTAAAATTTTCAAAACAATGTATATGACCTTAACGACAGAACACTATGCATAACAAATTTTATTTGAAGGAAAAATCTCTATCTTTATTTTTGTAGTTGTAGGATATGTCCGCACAAAATTCAAACTTTTGCAATTTTTGAAAATTCAGAGTTCACCGTGAAAATTGGACCTACGACACCTTAATAAATGTATTTTACTCTACTCTTACAAGAAATGTAAGAAAAACTGTGGAGCCATTTTTGAGAAAATTTTGAAAATATACGGGGGGCTTCGTATAAAGTACCACGAAATTTGAAGAATGTTTTTCAAAATCGCGGCGCCTCGAGTGGAACCAGATCGCCGAGGAATATTCATTTAGGAAGAAATCATACTTATGGTTTCGGCGCTATGGTTGTTCACAGACAGACGAACAGACGGACGGACGGGCGGACGGACGGACGGACGGACGGACGGACGGACGGACGGACGGACGGACGGACGGACGGACGGACGGACAGACGGACGGACAGACGGACGGACGGACGTTTTGAAAAGAACCACTTTTTCGGTATCGGGGGACCCCAAAACGTGTCTTTCCGTTGAAATCTCGATATTGATTTTCTTCAGCGTTACATAATTTTCCCTGTAACACATATATACTATATACAGTGGCCCGCTTAAGTATTCGACCGATCGTCTCTTGTGCGCAGAATGCGTGATAAAATGCAAAAAATCGTTGTGGAAAAGAAAAACACCGCATTATATTACATAATCATATAGTGCAAAACCATGCTTACAATCATGGTCTTAAAAATATAATATCTCAATATGAAATACATGGATTTATTTCAGTACAAAGAAATGTCGTCCTGCAAAAGTATTCGACCAAATAAAGAAAATCGAAAATAAATATTACAAATAGAAACCCAATATCTAGTTTCTCGTTCTTTAGCTTCAATAACACTTCTCAAGCGTCTGGGGATTGAATCCACCAACGTTTTTATTTTGCTTTGTTCATTTTTTTCCCACTCACTTGTCAGAATTTGCTTTAAATATTCTTTACTTCTTATTGTGTGTTGTCGTATTCGGTTTTCCAGTTTTTGCCACTCATGTTCAATTACATTAAGATATGTACTTTGGGCAGGTGTTTGGATAACTTTAGGACAGTTGTAGAGAACCGATAATCTGTTTTGAAGTGCTGTATGCTTCGGGTCATTGTCTTGGTAGAACTTAAAGGAGACAAGGATGCCCATATTAGCAACACTTGTTGGTAGATTACGCTTTAGAATTTGCAGGTATTGGCCTTGGTCCACATTACCTTGCACAAAATCCAATTTGCCAACTCCTTTTGCTGATAAACACCTCCACCCACACCATCGAACCACCTGCATTCTTCACAGTTGCACAGATATTTTTTCAAGAAGCTCTTCATCAGCCTTCCTCCATACAATGACCCTGCCATCTGAGTCAAATAGGTTAAACTTACTTTCGTCTGTAAAAATAATGTCTTGCCAGTACTCACAACCTTTCCGTAAATACTTTTGGGCAAATTCAAAGCGTCTGCATTTATTCTTGTCACTGATGAAGGATTTCCTCCAAGCTACTCGTCCGTGGTAACCACTCCTGTGAAGTGTTCATCTTACTGCATCTTCACTTACAGTTTTCCCTGAAAACTTTAATACTTCAGTGATTAGTTTAGGGGCTCTACTCCGCGGATTCTTTTTCACAATTCTTCCCATAGCACACTCGTCCCGTACGCCAAGCAGTTTAGGACGTTCTGTCCGCCGCTTGTTGCAACTCCTATTCTCTCTTTGCCATCGGCACATCACTGACTTGACAGTGGACACAGACATTTTGACTTTCTGGGTGATTTTACTGAATTAATCACCATTGGAACGATGCTCTAAAATAGCAACCTCATGTCTTCTGACAACTCTTTACCTTTCCGACCCATAGTGCAAATAAGGCGTTAGTTCAAACTTGGAGCACGTCAGGCCGACAAATGCGCCTTATCAGCAGAAAATTGTGCAGTATTGGTTTGGAAATGACTGGGCTTAAAAAATTCCTTGGTTCTTGGATGTCTGGTCGAATACTTTTGCAAGAGCAGATATTTTTCACTAATGTCAAGTTAAATTGCTAAATGTTGAAATATAGTAGTTATACAATATTTTATTCTACATTCACGGATGCAATAAAATACTAAGTATTAGTGTTCTGTTATAATTATGTGAGTGTTTGCAAGCACTTCTCTGCAAACAAGGAGACTGGTCGAATACTTATGCGAGGCACTGTACGTACGTATACAGGAAAGTAAAAAGCGGGCGAACGTGTTTTTCTCGCTTCAAGCGAAGTTCGCAAGAACAGTTACATCGATCGGGAGGTCCTAGGTTCGAGTCCCGACAAAGGTGGATTTTGTGCTAGCAGCTCAATAGCGGGTGATACCATTCACGCAGCCGACCGCTGTGCGAATGAGAGGCGACAGAGAGGAGCGTAGCGGAGGTAGCGGAGGCTTTGGCGGAAGCGGAATCGCGATGGCGAAGGCGAAGGTGGCGGACAAGGCGGCGGCGGGGCTGTGGTAGCGCCGGCGGTGGAGACGGACGCGGCGAGAGCGGCGAAGGCGGAGGCTGCAAAGGCGGGACCTCTGAGCGCCGCTCCGCGCCGCGCCGTCACGCCACGCGCGGAGAAGCGATGGCCCTTCCCCGCCCCACACCTCCCCTCCCCGCCCTTCCCCGCTCCGCCACCGCCCCTCTCCCAGCGAGCGTGCTCGCGGCAATTAGGCGAGCGATCGGCCGCGCGATGCGACGGAGCGTGGCGGTGGCAAGACGGCCGTCGCCGAAAGAGACGGACCTACTCGAGACCGCAGACGAGATCGGGAGGAGCCATAGACCATAAGAAGAATTCAATAAATTGTTTATTAAAATATTTTTATCCATATGACGTCAAATAATAAATATTTTGGGAACTTATTTGGAGAGAGTGACTTACTGACTGACTTACTGCTTGATGTGTACGGGCGCGTCAAGTGCCATTAACATTAGTGCCGTATGTGTGGTGCACGTTATTACATGATGTAGATAGCACTGGATAACGAGATCTGGCGCCGACGTACACGTCGGCTTGCGGAGTTCTCTAAGGATTTGGAGAGGGACGATTTGGAGTGGGACGATTTGGAGAGGGGCGATGTGAAGTGGGACGATTTGCAGAGGGGCGAGTTGCAGAGGGGCGAGTTGCAGAGGGGCGAGTTGCAGAGGGGCGAGTTGCAGAGGGGGCGAGTTGCAGAGGGGCGAGTTGCAGAGGGGCGAGTTGCAGAGGGGCGAGTTGCAGAGGGGCGAGTTGCAGAGGGGCGAGTTGCAGAGGGGCGAGTAGCAGAGGGGCGAGTTGCAGAGGGGCGAGTTGCAGAGGGGCGAGTTGCAGAGGGGCGAGTTGCAGAGGGGCGAGTTGCAGAGGGGCGAGTTGCAGAGGGGCGAGTTGCAGAGGGGCGAGTTGCAGAGGGGCGAGTTGCAGAGGGGCGAGTTGCAGAGGGGCGAGTTGCAGAGGGGCGAGTTGCAGAGGGGCGAGTTGCAGAGGGGCGAGTTGCAGAGGGGCGAGTTGCAGAGGGACGATTTGGAGAAGGATGATTTGGAGAAGGACGATTTGGAGAGACGCTATGGAGAGAGACGCTATGGAGAGGGATGATATGGAGAGAGACGATTTGGAGGGACGATTTGGAGAGGGACGAGGTGGAGAGGGTCGCGGAAGAGAGAGACCAGTTGGAGAGGACGTGATGAAGAAGACAGGGCCGGACGAAGTGGAGGCGGAAGCGCGAGCTGTCCGAAAGGGGTGGGGGATAGGCGGAGAGTCGGCAGCTGGACCTCTTGAACGGCGCACAGCTGTTCTCGCGCTCATTAAGATGAGATCTTCGCCAGATTTTTTGCGGGCCATGGCGAGGTGGCGGTGGGGGAGCAGGGTCCAGGCGGTGGGGGGCGGGGTTGGCGAGCGGAATGACGGGGCCTTCTGTGCCCTCTCGCTGCCCGTGGGTGGGGATCGCTCTGGGATTCGCAGTTCATTGCCACGTTTAGTGTGAACCCGCTGTAGAACACACGCCGTCATTCTAACCACCACCAGCGGTCCCTAGGGACATGAATTCTTATCCGCAATTACTCGTGAGGCTGGTTTTACATTTCTGAACATTTCAAAATTAAGTATATGTTTAAAAATTAACTTTTAACGAGGCGACACCATTTTTTTAAAAACATTAACGGAATTATTAAATATTTAATTCTAAATTTTTATTTTCAAACAATAAATGAAGAGTTATGTATACTAATCAGATATCTATAATACGTTTATTGGCTTCTATACAAGGTTCGTTAAACTTTGTCTTAACAAAACTGCATATGCATATATCAAATCTAAAATTCTACGTTACAGCAATTAATATTATAAACAATTAAAACATCCCTAAAATAAGTGTTCTAATTGAGAATTTTCGTCCTCTTCAGGCAAGAAATATAACCATTAGAGAAACGTTTCTGATCAACATAGACGTCAGACCATCAAACCAAAAAATGGTACAGAAAATATTTAAAGATACAATTCATACTTCATTGTTTGAAAGGTTTAAATATTCACTGCAGGCACTCAATCTAATGAGTATCACGTCGGGACACCAACGAGAATCGCTATAAAAATTGATATTCACAAAAAATTAATATATTATGTCCTGATGTGAAAATCATTCATCAGAAATAAATACGTTTGTAAGATAAGATAAGATAATTTTATTCACCAACCTTTATATTGCCCATTTAGTGGCTACGCTTTCATTACTACCTCAAAACCATTGGCGAAACTTTGGAGCAATTGACAGTTCCTGATGTCTGACTTCTATTGACAATGTTGTCAATAAAGCAAAATGTAGCTGAATGTGACATCAGTTTCACTAGGTAACAGATTATTTAACATATTTGATGTCTACATATTTATATTTTATTTTCGATGAGACTAATTTTGATCAGTTTGGCACATCACTCATCGCAGCTAAACGTACGTTTTAGATAACTATGTATAAATTAGAAAACTGGACTAGTATGATAATTTTAAAGTAGTGGTGCCACAAAAGCACATACTTTCTCGCATTGTCCCTAAATGTTCCGCAATATTTTACTAATACATAAAGCAGCAAAAGTTGTTTTCAACCAGCAATTTTTTTCCACTTCGAGACGCGATCTAAAAGTGAACTTGCTGGCATTTACATCACTATAAGCGCGCAAGAATCCAACTCAGGCTGAGGCACGAAAACGTATTTCGTGCGTGTCCTATTCATGTATAAAAAACAAATTTGGAACAAGGTATAAAAAATTCCAACAAAGATATATTTCTTTCCTTTCTCATTCTGTCAAAACGCCAAATTCAACACGGAATGCTACCAAAGCACATAAATTTGTGCATTGTTTCTAAATGCTCCGCAATATTATACACCTACATAAACCAGCAAAAGTACTTTCAACCAGCAAGTTCATTTTTCTATTCCGAGACCTGAACCCAGATCCTGACAAAGAAAAAACAGAAATATTTGCTCTATTATTATAGAACACCTTCAATCACATCCCATTTCCGATATACAATTTAATACGGAAACAGAAAACTACCTCAGTACTAATATCCCCACTGTGGCACTACCCATCAAATTCATTTCTCCTTCAGAAACTATTTCAGTGAACTCTTAAAATGAAGAAAATCTCTTGGCAACGACGGTATTAATAATGTCTGCATGAAAATGCTCGGTAAACCATCTATAGCAGTTTTAACTCCAATATTTAATGCACCTTTAAGATGCAACTATTTTCCTACTGCTTGGAAAAGAGCAGTAATTTTACCAGTCTGCAAACACGAGAAAAAACCAAGGATAGCTGAAAACTTTAGACCTATCAGTCTTTTTGCAATATTATCAAGAATCTACGAACGTCTAATCCATACAAGGTTAACAAAATTTATCAACAATATAAAAGCAATCCCATCGGAACAATTCGGATTCAAACCAAACCATTCTACTACCCATCAATTATTACGTATTACCAAAGCCATAGCAAACGGCTTTCACCAAAAGAAACATACAGTGACAGTCTTCCTCGACGTAAGTCAGGCTTATGACAGAGTTTGGCACCATGACCTCCTATACAAAATGCAATCTTTAGGTATACCAGAATACTTATTAAAGATCACGGAGAGTTTCCTCTCGAACAGATCATTTATCGTAAAAGTCAATGCAGACATATTGCACCAGGAGTACTATTGGGTTCAGTTCTCTCTCTCTTACTATTTAACATTTTCAGCCATGATATTCCAATTGAAGGCGACTCCAACATAGCTTTATACGCTGATGATATTGCACTATTCTCCTCTCCCAGTGATATCATATTAGCGAAGGAGAATATTCAAAACGATGTAAACAATTATATTAAATGGACTCAGAAATGGAGAATAAAGCTCAATCATAATAAGTGTCAAGCAAAGATATTCACATTATGCCGACCGAAAAATCCCCCCCAACTTAACATCAATGGAAACCGCATCCCGTGGACTTCACCAGTGAAGTATCTAGGAGTATTATTTGACAAACCATAACGTAGAAACCCCATATCCACGCACCTGCTAATAAAGCTTTGGTCAAAACGTCGAAAATGTTTCCTTTAATAAACTCTAGATCTAGACCAATATCGAAAGTCGAATATTATTGTGCATATCAATTATTCAACCCACTCTAACTATGCATGTCCAGTATCGAGTGGCGCAGCACCCAGTAACCTTCAAAAGTTGGCTGCATTCCAAAATAAGTTCTTAAGAAAGACCCTCAAGGCACCATGGTGTATTCAAAATTGCCAAATTCATCTCGAGCTAAATATATTGCCACTAAACGAACACATAAACAAAATAGCTGACCATTACTTTCAAAATCTTTACTCTTCCCCCTGTTCCACAATATTTAATCTGGGCCGCTGTGCTTCATGGCCCGTATTAAATCAAGATACCCCAAGAATAGACTGAGGTCACCGTAACTTCTATTACTACACCTTTCCTAGCACTACCTTAATTTCAACGTAACACCTCAAACCGAACCTTAAAGCCTGAACAAATCTTCGAACCTTAGACCATATTTTCTCGAGTAGGAATAAATACTCATTTCCTATGGACGGCCATATCCAAAACGTTATAGTACAAAATGTACTGTTTTCAAACCCCTCGAGAGAAAGAAATGTCGAACGAGAAGAAATAAATTGAAAAAAAAGTGCCTGTTGCAATCTTAATTTATCATCATTTTGAGACGGTAAAGCTTCACAGACACTTCATTGAACGACGAGATTAAGACAAAAAAGGAGACTGAAACCCTGCCATAAATATTTTCGAGGAGAGCAGAGAGGTTCACAGACTTTTTTCACAGAGGTACACAGAATTTAATGTTTCAAGTGACTCCACATCATTTCCTGCGTCTTTTAAACGAAAGTATTCGATATGACAGCGAATGTTAAGAAACCGTGCAATTCATTCACCCGAAACGCCTCGCAGAGAGCTCTTTCAAAGTGCTCGTGTAATTTCCTTGGGTCGTAGCCTCACACCCAATCACACATACACGCGAAGTGAGCGGAGCCATCTATTCGCCGCTCGCACATTGCTTTCAGCGCTTGTCAAAACATTTGGTGAGTGGGGGCGCGATGCCACGGGGGCGGGCGGAAACGGAGGGTGGCGCGGAGAGGGAGACGGGACGGAAAGTATCGTGCGGCGAAGCAATAACGACGCGCGGTGGGGAAGGCAAACGACGGGGTCGGGTGGGAGGGGAGGGAAGTGGCCGGAAGGGGCGTGGCAGTACACGGCGGAGCAAGACGAGAATGAACGATACAGAGCGAAGCGGGATAAGGGAAAGCTGGGCACGGTGGAGCGGGGAAAGGTGGAGCGAGTCAGGGGGAACGGTGTGAGCTTGGTAGAACGGAGCGGGGCAGAGCGGAGCGGGGCAGAGCGAAGCGGGGCAGAGCGGAGCGGGGCAGAGCGAAGCGGGGCAGAGCGGAGCGGGGCAGAGCGGAGCGGGGCAGAGCGGAGCGGGGCAGAGCGGAGCGGGGCAGAGCGGAGCGGGGCAGAGCGGAGCGGGGCAGAGCGGAGCGGGGCAGAGCGGAGCGGGACAGAGCGGAGCGGGGCGGAGCGGAGCGGGCTGAGCGGAGCGGGGCAGGGTGGAGCTGCGCATGTCGGAGAGAGTAGGGAGAAAACGATATAATCAATAAACAAAACATAGATACAATCTGTTCATTAGGCGGCCAATTCAAGGAAAGCGAGCAAAATAAGCCAGAAAGGTACGATAGCAAAGACAGACAAGTAGAGTCTAGTTCTAGACATGTAAGATAAGGTAAGATAGCAAAGACAGATACGTAGAGTCTAGTTCAAGACATGCAAGATAAGGTAAGATAGCAAAGACAGACAAGTAGAGTCTAGTTCAAGACATGTAAGATAAGGTAGGCTGGCAAAGAAGACATGTGAGTAGCGTTAACTGGGCGTGCAGACATGATTCCGTAGACCCGAAGGTAGGGTGAGAACAGATCGAAATGAGGAGAGATGGAACCGATGGGCGGGACGAATGAATTTGAAGGCGGGGGCGATTAACAATAAAGTTCGACAAAACAGTTTTCCTCATGTAAGTGAGGCTATGTGGGCAAATATATCACGACATGTGATGAGATTTAGGACCTGCAGTCATGGCGGGTACCAAGGATAGGGGTGCAACAGACAGGGCAGCACGATATTGGATTGATTTATTTTCGTCAATAAAGAATAAAAAAGTATGTAATATACGGAGAAGTATTAATTCTACGCATATCTTCTTGAGCCCCAGAATCTCTTCACTACCCTTTTACTATTGAGAAGTTGAATGAATAAAAGTACTAACGAAG
>JAHLJT010008446.1:281124553-281256178 GCA_031308135.1 Acheta domesticus | reverse complement strand
TTCGTGCCAAAATCCGAAAAAGATTTATGGCACAGAAAGTGACTCGTTTCAATTGAGAAATATGAGTGCCATTGTCTTGTTCATTGTATTTCCTTGTCAGAACAAGCCCGCTCTTGAGCGAGAGCTATTGATGTTCTTCCTACTTTGGTTTTTCTTGTTTGTTCTGATAGTTGCGGACAATATGCGCAGTGAAGTATATCAGTGCAAAATATCTTATCAAAGCGTTCAAAGGAACGTCACATTGGTGATCTTAACGCTCTCGTGCGTTGTAAGCGGAGCGATAGAGATTATGGGATGGAAATATTGAGAAAGAACGTAAGAAATAATGCGATAAATAGTACGAAAGAACCTCATTGAACAGAGTAACCAATCGTTTCATCCAGGATCATTATATTCCAGGTGAAATACTAGTCTTTAGGTGCGTTGTGCATACGTTTTATATGGACAACTATGAATGAAGAAATATTAATAAATCAGTACTCAAACTATTCCCAGTCAGAATATTCGACCTACGTTACAAATGTGCCACCTTATTTTTCAAATTACTAACAAATTTAATTTTTCTTAAAACTCGATGAACAACAAATATGTATAATCA
The DNA here is from genome assembly GCA_031308135.1 of Acheta domesticus. Classification (NCBI taxonomy): domain Eukaryota; kingdom Metazoa; phylum Arthropoda; class Insecta; order Orthoptera; family Gryllidae; genus Acheta; species Acheta domesticus. Next base: position 281,255,580 of record JAHLJT010008446.1, on the reverse strand, counting down.
TGATCAGCTTGCAAATCTCTCCAGACATGCACCATTCCACTTGTTCGGTCAATTTACAAATATTACACAACTGCAATATTATTCCTTCAAATTCACTTGTCTCTTCTATGTTTAATATCTCTACTAAATTTCTCTGGTTTTTGAATTATATTTTAATGTTTAACATCACAACTAACAAATATTCCATGTTTTTAATCGCGTCAAAAGGAAATATTTTTTACTTAATAAATAAGGAAAATATTAAATTATTTTAGAATTTTTTACTGATTTGAAATTATGTATGTGGCATTTTGAGTCGATAGTCTGACTATTGCCAGCAAGCTAACGGTGGTCCCCACGCCTGTACCTTGTTAAATTCCCATGCTTGGAGGTAAAAGCGTGTATGACGTATTCTCTTCACCTTACCTAGCAAGATCCATCTGCCTGAGATTTTTTTTCTTTGCCACACAGCTACAGAAACTGGGACGATTTTAAAGGAAATCTACAACTCTATTTTTGCCTCGATCGGGAATCGAACCGGGACTCTAGTGCGCTGCCCATGAGCCATCGTAGAGGATTTATTTGAAAGTAATTATTAATTTTCTTCTTTTCTGATGAGGGGGTTGAACAAAACATTAGTGAGTTATTTGTCTTCAAATTCCTAATTAGGTTTTTATATACCACGATTTTAATTTTTCTCTCACAATTTTTCTGTGACAATTTTTCTCTAACCGTATATAGATTTCTTTCCATTTTTAAGTACATTTGTAGTTTGAGAGTATAGAGTTGTAGTGACAGAAATTCAGGGATCGAATAGAAAATGCGGCGAAGGCAACGGAAGGTGTAAAGCGGATGTGGGTAGAGAGAATGATGTCATTCTTTTCGTAGCAAGCAAAGATGCAGCTGGGCAGTTTATTTAGTGCCTCCGAAAAAAAGTTCTCGAGCGTTCATGTATACATTGGCACAAAAGATCTCGAGCATTCATGTATACATTTCTCTTAGAGAAAGAGGTGATATCAATGAATAAAGAAGGAAAGCGAGAAAATGTTAAAATACCATTAGGAAACATGCCCAGCTCGTTGTTAGTGCGGAGGAGGCCTGCTTGTTCCCTTTCACGTCATCCGTTGCCTCCTCATTTTTGCACAAATAACCATCACCCACGTTGTCATCCCCAGTATAAAGATCCAACCCAGGACATATTATAGTTCAGAAATGATCAGTTGATTCGGAAATGATTCATATTTTTCCTTCATTTTGAATCCTTGTATTTGTGATGAATTCGTTTTGGTAAGATGATGGTAGCAATTTCAATGAGCCACGCTATATATCGCCATTTTTATTTAAACTGCTCGTAAATAAGAAATATTACATCAGCCAAGAAAAAGTAATTCTACTTGAATATATTTTCAAAGAGTCGAAATAAAATCACTAGTCATGTGGAATATTTTTCTTCTTGTTATTATTGTTATTATTATTATTATTATTATTATTATTATTATTATTAATGTTATAGGATGATAAAGAAATAGTGAATCACTTTATAAAAAACTAGACATACTGTAACTTTTTCAAACACGAGTTTTCAGCATTACCAACTAAGGCCTTAGACGTCGACAGACTTACGGAACTTTAAAGATAGATTTGTTTTGTTGAGTCTGAATGTTATTTTTAGAACATAAAGGAGGACTACGAGGATAATGAGACTAGGAGGTTTAATTTACTAGAAAAAGGCGTATCTTTTCCACCAGTGTATATCTGTGTAGCATGTCGTAATGCCGCGTCCGGTTCAACCTCACCCCCGCTCCCCCTGGATGACGGTGGCGGGATAGTGACAGGGTGGGGCGGGGCTGAGCGGGGCGGGGCGGGACGTCATTTGCCAGAGCTTTGAGGCTGAAGTGGTCGCCAGTGCCGCGTCGGCGCCGCGGGCTTTGATTTCCCAGAGGCCTCGAGGCGAAGATTTACATACGTTACGACCCCCTATTGTGAGGTCTTTTCGCGGCGGGCGAGGCGGGCGGGCGGGCGGGCGGGCTGGGGCGGGGTGAGAGGTGGGGGGCGGGGTCGAGGACGGCTCGTGGGCCTCGCGTGACGATCCTCATTGGCGGCCTTGTGAACGAGGGCGAACTTGTTTGCGGCGTTACCGATTGCCAGTTCAGTCGCCTCGGTGGAGATGCAACTTCAATTCGGGTCGGGCATTTTGTTGTGGTGGTGATCGAGCCAGTTCCGTTGAAGTTAGCGAATGCAAATGAAATCGACGTACGCAGCGTTCGGGTCGATTTCAATGGGAAAGTTAAGTTGCGAATGAAACGTTATATAACGCATGAGTCTGTTTTGAATTCCTTTGTGCCTGGTAATAGCTATTTAGTGTACAAATGCGTGAAGATGCCACACTAAGAGAACATTCTTTCCAATTTTTTTGACAGTTCTACAAAAATTCCACCCTATATTTTTCTACGACCCCTCTCTTTACAAATTAATTCAGACGAATCAATCGTTGTATGTCACTTTGGCTTGACAGCATGTTGTAAGTACCTATCTGAAATATCAGTGCTATCACTGAAAAATTAATATCAACTATTAGATTGTTTTTATATTTCTTCTTTTGCTGCGATTAGAAACATAAGTATTTTCGATTGTGTGATATGTGATATAACGATGATTATTGATTGTTGTGCTGGGTGAAGTGGCATGAATTTCGGTTATGGAAATAATTTGGTAATCGCTGTACAGTGAGTCACCATTTAGTCTTGACTGGGCCCGGGTTCTGCATAACAAATAATCGGGTTAAGTATCCAAACATATCTCATACCCTCTACTAATTCCGTCCGTTACCCAATCTCCTCTATTGTGTTTAATTGCTTGGATGTGACCACGCGAACCTATTATTCCAACTTAAGTTGATTTCTAAAAATAGTGATGTTCGCATTCAGAGCTAGCGAAATGTTACGAAGAATGTCTTTGATGATGTTACGGTGCTCAATACATTAACAAAAACTGCATTTGTCTAGAATATGGAACATCACGCACAAAGTTTCAATTATTTTGGAAACGAGGACCGGACACGTAGGCGAGATCCGGACACGGAGGTGGGGACCAAAAAGAAGGTAGTGAGGACCAAAACGGTGGTGGGGGACCAAGCAGGAGGTGATGGGTACCAAGAAGGTGTTGGTGGGGACCAAGGTGGTGGTGGGGACCAAGAAGGTGGTGGTGAGGACCAAGATGGTGGTGGTGGGGACCAAAAAGGTAAAGACTGGGCGTGGAGTCGGATGGGGTAATCGAAGAAGAAGCCAAAGATAAGAAATGGAGATGAGGACCGGAACGGGTGGCTGGGACCGGACCTGGAAGCAGGAAGCTAGGAGGTGATGGGACCAAGAAAGTGGAGGTGGGGACCAGAAGGTAGAAACTGGGATGAGACGGGTGGGGGATTCAAGAAGAAGCCGAGGACAGGTCATAAGTGCGGGGGCGGAGACGAAGACCAGAGGATGATGGAGGATTGGAGAATGATACATGAAACTCAAACGGAGGTGGGAAAGGAGACAGACACACACTGGTGACTGGAAGGCATGAACGGGGACGTGGGCATAAGGTGCTCCTCCAGACAGCGACTGAAATCGACCTTGCTGACAAGCTAGTGGAGAAAATCCTTCTGCCGTCGGAACTCGAGCCAGTGATGTGCGTCTACGCGTAAAGAACCACAGTCTACGTCTACACATAAACAATGTATTCTGCGAAACCGTATATAATGTATTCTGCGAAGACAAAGGTAGTCTATGTAGACAACTGTCTACAATCTATTTTGTGGGGCATGGACGAATGTACGAGGGCCATGATCCACCCCCAATCCACAATTTATTTATAATTAGTCAATAAATCCAAAGCAATACTGCAAATTGATTGGATAATATCTAAAGGAGTATCAAAGGAGTGCAAGTTGGAAAGTGTCCTTACTGGTTTCTTGAGATGGATACGGAGGTTGTCATTTCTTCATCAGGAATGGTATATTCTGTTTGACTTACGGAATCGTAAATAAAGTTTTCTATATTACGTTAAAACATGCTTCTAGTATTACTACTTATTATAAACATTTTTGAGTTATTTGATGTGAAAAAATAGTCTACACAAATTACATTGTCTACGTCGTCTACACGTAAAAAGGGTCACGTAGACTACACGTAGATGAAGTGTAGAAAACACGCGTAAACGTAAAATTATCGTCTACGGCACAACTCTAACTCGAACCTAGGACCTCCCGGACATAGTCATTGCAGTGACATCAGTAGATCCACCTCTCCTAGTAGGGGGGAGCGAGCAGCGTCGACACCGGCAGGGAACTGGTGAGCGGCGACGGCGGGTCGATGGTGGCGGCGGGGGCGGCGGGGGCGGCGGGGGCGGCGGGGGCGGCGGGGGCGGTGGAGGCGGCGGGCGCCGGCCCCGATGGATTGCCCTCGCAGGGGAGGAGGAGATCTGGAGAAACAGACCGAGCTTCCTCCGCGCCGTCGCAAACGACGTTGCGTGCTGTCATACGGAGGCGTAACCTCGTAGAGCGCCCACCGACGTGGCCTATTGATGTGAAAAGGACGGTGGCCGAGAGGAGGGGTCGCGAGCGGAAAGAAGCGACAACTCTCCCGGCGCAGTCGGTGGGGAACGAAGCAGAGAGAAGCAAAGCGCGTATCGGAAAATATCGTTTCCAGTTGAATGAAATTGATTCCACTCTTTAGAAAATTGGGTTGTAGACTGATGAAATATTAAAGGGATTTTGCTTCCTAATGTGAATATTCCAAACTGTGGTTGATGTAGAAAGTACTTTGTTGGTATAATACTACTTTGACACATTTACCTGGTAGTATGATAAATCAGTTTTATATCTTTTGGTTAGTTCGTTGCGTTTAAGTTCTGTTGATAATTACAGTGGGCCTAAAATGGATTATATTGCCTCCGTTGCCCTAGTTGTGGCGGTCTCGTATTCATTTCGTCGCCAAAATCAGAAGGGAAACCATTACCAAATTGGGGATTTAGCTTCCCACACAGTAGTATGATGGCTCGAGCTTTTAGCTTCCGTTTCGATTGATAAGCGGATGACGTGCTCGGCTCCCGTACCTTTGAACCAATGAAGACGTTTCTTAGGGAACGTCAGTTTCAATCCGCTTAGGGAGTGGAAGGTGTGGTAAATGGATCGTTTCATCAACAGCAGCTTTCGTCGCTTTGGTATCGCGAAACTCGCGCGGGTTTGAAGCCGAGCCCACGCGGATGCGAAGCGCGCGCATTGCGAGTTCTGCGGGAACGGTGGCGGAGGGATCTCGCAACGAGTCTTTCTTTTTTCTTAGATTAAGCCGTGGATTAATTTCTTGTGGTATTGTGGTAATGTTCTGCGGCAAAAATGACAGTATCGTCTGCAAAAAGGGCAGTGTGAATATTGGGATGCGTTGGAATGTCTGAAATGTGAATATTAAAGAGAACTGGTGACAATGGGGAATCTTGTGGAACACCTGCTGAACTTCTTCGCTGTGTAGAGTGGGTTGAGTCCACTTGCACAATGAATGTGCGATCTGTGATGAAATTTGATATGGTATTGAGTAATTTTCTTTTACTCTCATACACTGATTAGTACGTAGGCTAGTCTCCAGAAGCCCCTAGCGCCCTCTTGTGATACTTACCCCGAGCAAGTATACCTAGAGTACTTGACCATTGCTTTCACTACGGGCGCCGATTTTGACGTTTGATTTGTATACCAGATAGCGCAAGCAAATATATTCTGATTGGTGCTAAATTTCTAGAGGATTTAATTTTGCCAGGATCGGTCAAGTGCCTTTTCTGGGATCTGTTTTACATGTCAAGCATCCGCAGGCATCCCATCGAGTTTTGGCATCTCAAAAATCCCCCGATTGAACCCGCAAACTTGGGATTAGTGCATGATGACCACTATATCATCAAAGCCGGTTCGCAACGAGTGACTATTAAAAACCATTTCTGTACATACGTTTATAACACACACGCTTTGTATAAGACATCAGAGTGGGCTTTTATTTCAAGGTGCGGATAGCGTCTGCATCTTGTTGTATGCATGCCGCAATAGTTGTTGTATTTGCCTGCCAGGGATCTGGAAACGCCGTTACATACTTCCGACTGGGTTATATTGTTTAGCATTTTACCGCTATGAACTGTTCTGTTAGTGAAATGTTCGCCGCCACGCACCAAAAAAAACAGGGTTCAGTCATATTGGTGTATCATGCCATTCTGTGCCAGCGAGTATGCAATCTGACATTCATTGAATTTAATCGTCGGATGATAAAATTTGTCTCTAGTTCGGATTTAATCCTGCGAAGTTGGGTTTAGGATGCCTGTGTGTTAATTCCTACAGCACTGCTGCCCAGCTGTTGTACTAATTTAATTGTGGAATTTTTGGCCGTGCAGATAGTAACGGAGCCCACTGTGTTTCTGCGCTCTTGAGAGGCTCTGAAACCTTGTAGTAAGTGCATCGTCTCTCAGTCTCCGACTCTGCGGCTGCTTCCCCCTTTGCTTAGACGACCGAACTGCGCCTCTGCAAGGCCACATCAGGCGCACCGACCTAAGAGAATCCTCAACGATGGACTTTCGGTTGCAAAGGGAAATTCCGCGTCGCTATACGCACACACCTGCACACACACACACACACACACACACACACACACACACACATCACGATCGTGGGCGTTGAAAATGCGTCAATACTTTTCAACAAATTAATGCTTGTGTTTTAAATTATTTAGATAATTTTCAAAAGTATTGGGTATGTTCAAATATTGTATATTGTTCAAATAGTGTTTTCTAGAATGAAATATCATCGGTGAAGATGTGTATTTTAAGTTACTTTGATTTCTGATACAATATTTGAATTTCTCAACGAGAATTGCTTGAGTCTGGTGAAAGATGTCAAGTATGAACTAAATAAAAAATTAACTACTATTGCCGCCTGATACACAGTTGATTTAAATTATGAATTAGATGACAGGGTCTATACCAGGGCTATCCAACTTAGAAAGGCTTATGGGCCACATATCAAATTCTAGTTAAGCCGCGGGCCGCGTAATTAAGATGATTTTTACCCTAAACTACTGAGATTTTACTGAAACAAATGAATATTAGATACGACTTTTATTCAACACACTTAATGATTAATGTACATATAAAGAGGAAATTAATATATTGTGACCGTTCATTCTGGTCTTCTCGAGGGATATATCGAGGGTTTTGGGCTTTCTGTGAAATTTTGAAGAAAAACACGACAACATCAAGTGGAAAAACCATTCAACAATATAATTATGCACTTGTTAAACAAAAATACAAAAAATAAAGTTGCCAATACCATTGACTCTTACCACAAAACAACACACAAGCAAAAATAAATCAATGACAAAAAAAAAAAAAATTGATTAGTGAGCAATTTGCGCAAATGCTTCTAGTACCCTCTATCAATTCTATATTTAAATTTAGTACTCAATATTCAATTTTATAAAGTTTATCTTCACTTTTGGTACCTTTACTCATATTTACTTTTAATTTTACTAGTCAATATTCAATGTTATAAAGTTCATCGTTATTTTCTCTCAGATTATAAAAAAAATATTCTCAGTTTATTTGTAGGTAGTACTCCCCTTTATTTGAAGACCATGCACTCGCGACGGGATCCCTTGATGCCTTCTCAGTTGGCCTCCAAGAAAGACCTCGTCCCTCCCGTTGATGCTTGCAGCGTCCAGGCTGAGCGGCGCGGTGTAACGGTAGCGCAGCGGGTGCGCTAGACTTCCGCCCGCCTGCGATGCTCCTTCGGTATGGCAAGGTTACTCCATTCCTCCCGGGAATGCATGTGGATTATCGGCAGAGTAGCGCGGCGCGGTGCAAAGGAAGCGCAGCGCTGCCCGCTGTCAAGACCTTGCAGCGGCCTGTGGTTATGTGGCCTCCGCCGGCCTACTGCGCTCCTGCGGAACGTCTCTTGATTGCAAAACCAAGATAGTGGTCACGCGGTCAACTACGGGTTGCGTAGAGATATCGGGCCAAGTAGCTCTACTTTCTCCGAAGAATGCTGGTGTAAACTCGAACAATGTTCTGTATAGAGTCTCTTACATGCGCCACGTAACTGTTCACAAGTTACCTATTGGTGTTTTGCACGAATAGTTTATCTCCGTTGCCTATTCAATCACTAGCACTGAGAAACATTTACTCTCAATCGCGCGACGTAATGGTCCGATAATCTCTCGTCCCATTGTAACAGGCACATGAAAGTTTCGCACTATTCGCGTCCGACTCCGACCGTTGACTCCGTTAGACTGCCTTTTTTTTTCTCCTCGTAAGAGCCACAGCTACCCCTCCCCTCACCTCCCCGCCAGCGACAGTTGATAAGGGAACAGGGGGGGGGAGCTCGTAGGGCAGCGCAATCGCGCGGCTGATCTCGCCAACTTTTGGTATTTGAGCGGAATCGCTACATAGCCCCCTTCTCAAAGAAAAAAAAATCTGTTCTTCTTTTGAGAACGTTAAGATTTTTTTTTTTTTTCATGGAATGGCTTTAGGCTATAGAAATTAAATTTTCCTATTATTTGCTCATTATTAGTTAATTCGGCTACATTGGGTTCGATGATCCTGTTTATATTATATGGTCCTTGGAACAGTTGAAAGAATTTTGTATATTGTTTATGTTCTAAGTCAGATGGCTTAGGAACTCTTAACAATACTTTGTCTCCTGTCCTGAAGGTATACGGTTTACCTTTCCATTTCCTTCGCCTCCTTTCTGCAGCTTCTTGTAACTGGCTTAAGATTTCTTCTTGGGTTCTCCGATTCTGAGTTATGTCTTCTCTTATTAAAATTTGAAGTGGGTGTGGTGGCTTCTCATTAAAATGGGCTTCATGAGGGGATAATCCGGAGGAGTCATGATAGATTTGGTTAAGAACTCGATTAATGATCGGAAGTATTAGATACCAATCTTGGTGTTGCTGATGAGCGTACAACCTGATGATTCTAGAGAGTTCTTTCATAAGACGTTCAGATGGATTACTCTGCGGGTGTCGAATACTAGTGAGCACATGAACTATCTCTAACTGGTTCATGGCTTCCATCCATTGTTCGCTAGTAAACTGTGGCCCATGATCTGAGAGTATGCGTTCATAATTGCCTGCCAATGAAAAAAAACTTATTTAATTTATGTAGGCAATTCTTGTATTCGCCCTATTTAGCGGATACACCTGGACGAATTTTGTAAACACGTCCACACATACAAAAATATATCGATACCCATACTTGGTCTTAGGTAAAGGGCCATAAATGTCGATGGCTGCCAATTCTTGGGGTTTACTGGGAATAATAGGTTGCGGAAGCTCCTGCAAAATGCCTGTTAGGGTATTTTGTTTTCTGACAAGCCACACATTTTCGCAGTTCCGTTATTATTTGTTTTCTTCTACCCTTCCAGAAACATACTTCTCTAATGGTCTTGTCAATCTTGTCCGGTCCAAAATGCGCCAAGGTCGTATGCGTTAGCCAGATGATGCCTGTTGTTAAACAGGTGGTATCCAAATCCTATAAACATCTGGATCTCTTGAAACTCTGGTTAACAAGACATCATCTATCAGTTTCCATCGTGCACGATCGAGGCTATATTGGATAGCGGTAGGCTCATTCTCTTCTAGTTCGCCTTTCAGCGAATCTTCTTATTGGTTTCATTTGCTCGTCTTCATCTTGAAATTTGGCTACATTTGACCAACTTAACCCTGGCATATGCATAATACCGAGTTCAATTGGTGTGGCGAAGAAGGTATTCTTGGTTTGTATTGTAGAGGTAAGGACTTGATTTCTACTTAATAAATCTGGCAGAAAATTCTTTATACCTGGACAATGTTCTATTGCGAAAGAAAATTGTTGTAGCCATAGTATCCATCTATATAGACGGTCGTTGTTCGGGTGACATCGTTGGAGAAACGTCAAAGCTTTATGATCACTTACAATCAAAAAATGACGTCCTACCAAGTATTCTCTCAGACGATGTAAAGCCCAGACAATCACACAAGCTTCTTTCTCAGTCACTGAAAACTTCTTCTCAGGATCTTTAAGGACACGACTTATCAATGCTACCACATTTTCTTCTCCAGGACGCCCCTGATATAGGATCGCTCCCATTCCACTATCGCTACAATCTGTTTGTAGGATAAATTTCTTTGAAAATCCGGGAAAGTAAGCATGCATGACTGATGAAATTCCGCAAGCAATTTGTAGAACGCTTTGTCATGTAGGTCCGTCCAATTCCATTTGCTATTTTTCTTAAAAGGGGCAGAAATGGTGTGATGAACATTGCATAGTTATAGATAAACCTACTATAATAGTTCACGCATCCAATAAAACTTCTTAATTGCTTCTTATTTCTAGGTGGAATTATTTTATCAAGTTCTTTTATTTTATCAAGATTCATTGAAATTCCATTTCTGGTAAGATCATATCCTAAAAATTTTACTTTATGAGTACAAAAGTTTGACTTTTGAAAATTAAGTTGCAGATTATTATCTATTATAATTGAAACAAATTTTGTAAATTCTTTAGGTGTTGTTCAAACGTTTCTGCATACACCAACACATCATCTATATACAGAATTGTGCAATCATTTAAATTGGTGGTAATTATTCTTTCCAGACATCTAATCAAAGCGGATGCACTGTTTTTTAACCCAAAAGGCATTCTGCAAAATACGTAGGTAATGCCTTTGTGCAGAAATCCCGTGTACTGCCTTGATTCTTCGTTGATCTCCACCTGCCAATATGAAGCTGTAAAATCCGTAGTTGATAGCCACGTAGGTTTCTTCAATTTACACATAATTTCCTCCATACAAATGGGTCGATCCCGATATGGTACAGTTACTGAATTTAATTTTCTTGCATCTAAGCATAGTCGTATTTCACCTGATGCTTTTCTGACAGTAACTATCGGATTAATGTATGGTGTCCTTTGCTTTTTGATTACACCCTCTGCTAACATTTTATCAATTAAAGACTCTACTTCTTGTTTATAAGCTTCAGGTATTCTATATTGATGGCCTACAAAAGGTTCTTGAGTGGTCAATTCGATTTCAAATTGGAAACTTCTAACAGGTTTTGTAGATTTTTCAAACACCTTCTTATACTTAAGCAGCATTGCTACTAATTGTTCTTTTTGATCAGATAGTAAATTTGAATTATCTTGTACTGTAGATTTTATTAAATCTTCCAGATTCTGTAGTTCGACACATTGTGATGTATAAATTTTTTCCCCAGGATCATTGCATTCTAGGTCTACCAAATCCTTCGGTGGAATAATCAACTTGTATTGTTGAACATCAATTATTACTGAATACTGTGACATGAAATCCATTCCTAGTATCAATGGATAGAGCAGATCCTTTGCTACTATACATACTACTTCACATTTGGTAGTACCTATAACTAAATCAAGCATTACTTGCTTATTTATTGGACATGACTTTTTCTTATTCACCCCAATAATATATGACTTAGTTAGTGGCAGCATTGGAATGTCTACACCATTGTCTAATAGATACTGCACTGTGTCTTCTGTGATAATTGAAGCTATACAACCGGTGTCTACCAGAGCTGACAAGATAATTTCATTACATTTGACTTGGATCATCGGACAACGTCGTTTATTTACATTTGTTTGAAGAATCTCTTCCCTTCCTGTTATTTCCTCAAAATCTGCTAATTCCCACGACAAGATAGTCACCTCGTTCCTGTTGTTGTTTGCTAGGTTCGACGCGGGATGACTAATCGCCCCAAACCTCAGAAGTTTGTTCCTTTCGATGTACTCGGCGTAGGTTTCCATTCTCCACACGCCCTTCCATCTGATGGATTCTTCTTATCTCTTGATCGGCTTCTGTGAATTTCCTTCTTGTTTTCCTCTTCGTTCCGTTTTTTCTGATTTTGATTCTTGGAATAATTTTGTTTTGTTTCAACTATTGTAGATGAAACTGTGGTGCCTGTCTTCGGTTTGCTTTGCTTCTCTATTCTTTGATAAGTAGCATCATAAGAACCTAATTGAGTAATAAGTTTTTCAGCCGTTAGAGGTAACAAGTTCTTCAATAGGTTTTGAATTTGGCTGGGAAAGTGTCGGATAAGAAGACACACCATTTCTTCTTCTGGTATTGTTGGAGTGCATAATTTGAGTCCTGCCAATTTTTCTGTAGCATACTCTTGCATATTGCAGCCACCTCTCTTCCATGATCCACATAAAAGTTCTATCTTATAGTCCGTTTGTATTTCATGATTCCAATATCTGGAAAAGAATTTCTGCTTAAATTCCAGATATGTTGGGGGCAAAGGTTCTAGAGTATCTGCCCAAGTTTTTGCATTGGATTTTAACATCTGATAAATAATCCTGACCTTTTTATCTTCTTTCACCATATGTAATGAGAAATAATTTTCCACCGCTTTCAAAAAGGTGCATGGATTCTCAGTGTTCAATCCGCTAAAAGTCAAGTGGGGAGGCAAAGTCAATAACAAAGGAGTTATACTACCTGGCCCTAGACAAGTATGTCCTCCTTTGGTACTCAACTCTTCTACCTCATTCTTGCATTCTTTAATTTGTTTTTCTAACTGGTGGTCATATTCAGTCAAATCTTTAATAGCATTATTTAATTTAGTTGCTTGAGCCTGTGCTACATCTGACAATTCTTTCTGAAATTTATTTACTTCTTTCTCTAAAGATGACTGCTTATCAGAAATAGTTGCAACTATTGCTATCTGTGTATCAACCTTTTCTTCAATGCCATTTACTTTAGTGTCACATTGAAGTTGAATTTGTTGCCTAAGATTCTGCATTCTTTCTTCTAGTTGATCAGTAATGCTAGCTAATTCTGTCTGAATTTCTTCCTTCACTATAACCTTCCATTGCTCTGATAACCCTTTGAATTTATTCTCTAATTCTCCAAATCGCCCTTCTAATTTAGCATTGTTCCCTTTAATTTTTTCTTCTAATTTACTATTATTTTCTACCATCTTTTCCTCTAATTTGTTATTATTTTCTACCATCTTTTCCTCTAATTTGTTATTATTTTCTACCATCTTTTCCTCTAATTTGTTATTATTCTCTATCATCTGACTAGTTATTGATTCTGTTTGAGAATGCATTTTCATGTCGATTTGTTGCATAAATTGTTGCATCAACCTAGCCATCATTCTATTTGCTCTCTCTATTTCTCCCTCTTGATCTTGAGATGTCGTAGGCGTTGATTCTCTTCCAGTTGGAGTGTCAGTAGATCTTGTTTCTTCTTCACCTTCCCTAGTTGTTACTGTTGAGAAACCTCTACTACCCTCTAGTAACACTTCTCTATCCTCACTCCTATCTGATTCCTCACTACTTTCCCCTACAGTTTCTATATTTCTTTGCCGATTAAACATCTCCGTCCTATCTGAATCTGCCATTTTTTTTCTAAACCTTTTGTAAGTGACAAACTAAACAATTTATGAACTCTATAATACACTTCACCCTATTATTGACCAATGATTGTTTCTTTTGAATTTAACAAACAATTCTGTAACAATATTCCGTTGAATACTATGAGTAAGTCTTTCATCCTACACTATTTACATACAGGAATACCATTAACCATCACTATACAATCTTGCCCAATATCAAAGTTGCAAGAAACACTGCTGTAGACAAAGTTAATTTCATCAATTGCGTAAATTTCTTCAAAATTTCGAGCCCACCACGTTAGGCGCCAATTATGTGACCGTTCATTCTGGTCTTCTCGAGGGATATATCGAGGGTTTTGGGCTTTCTGTGAAATTTTGAAGAAAAAACACGACAACATCAAGTGGAAAAACCATTCAACAATATAATTATGCACTTGTTAAACAAAAATACAAAAAATAAAGTTGCCAATACCATTGACTCTTACCACAAAACAACACACAAGCAAAAATAAATCAATGACAAAAAAAAAAAAATTGATTAGTGAGCAATTTGCGCAAATGCTTCTAGTACCCTCTATCAATTCTATATTTAAATTTAGTACTCAATATTCAATTTTATAAAGTTTATCTTCACTTTTGGTACCTTTACTCATATTTACTTTTAATTTTACTAGTCAATATTCAATGTTATAAAGTTCATCGTTATTTTCTCTCAGATTATAAAAAAAATATTCTCAGTTTATTTGTAGGTAGTACTCCCCTTTATTTGAAGACCATGCACTCGCGACGGGATCCCTTGATGCCTTCTCAGTTGGCCTCCAAGAAAGACCTCGTCCCTCCCGTTGATGCTTGCAGCGTCCAGGCTGAGCGGCGCGGTGTAACGGTAGCGCAGCGGGTGCGCTAGACTTCCGCCCGCCTGCGATGCTCCTTCGGTATGGCAAGGTTACTCCATTCCTCCCGGGAATGCATGTGGATTATCGGCAGAGTAGCGCGGCGCGGTGCAAAGGAAGCGCAGCGCTGCCCGCTGTCAAGACCTTGCAGCGGCCTGTGGTTATGTGGCCTCCGCCGGCCTACTGCGCTCCTGCGGAACGTCTCTTGATTGCAAAACCAAGATAGTGGTCACGCGGTCAACTACGGGTTGCGTAGAGATATCGGGCCAAGTAGCTCTACTTTCTCCGAAGAATGCTGGTGTAAACTCGAACAATGTTCTGTATAGAGTCTCTTACATGCGCCACGTAACTGTTCACAAGTTACCTATTGGTGTTTTGCACGAATAGTTTATCTCCGTTGCCTATTCAATCACTAGCACTGAGAAACATTTACTCTCAATCGCGCGACGTAATGGTCCGATAATCTCTCGTCCCATTGTAACAGGCACATGAAAGTTTCGCACTATTCGCGTCCGACTCCGACCGTTGACTCCGTTAGACTGCCTTTTTTTTTCTCCTCGTAAGAGCCACAGCTACCCCTCCCCTCACCTCCCCGCCAGCGACAGTTGATAAGGGAACAGGGGGGGGAGCTCGTAGGGCAGCGCAATCGCGCGGCTGATCTCGCCAACTTTTGGTATTTGAGCGGAATCGCTACAATATCATTAAATAAAAATAATATTAATTGTGCAATGGTATTGTATTTGGTTTGTATAATATTTTTTTTTTCAAATCAGTCGCGCAAAAAGATCCGGCGCGCCCGCATGCGGCCCGCAGGCAGCCAGTTGGAACGCCCTGGTCTGTACAGAAAGCATATTGTTGGATATTCGCATTATCCAAGATGATACCAGACAAAAGTAGGAAGGCACTGTAATTCTATTTAATAGCTCTCCCCCACACAAGGAAATAAATAAAAGAAAGTCAAGCGAACAGAAAAAACATTACAATCGATCAGCTCTCTTGTAGTACTAATGATGTCTATAGTAACTAGAGCTTGGAACCATTCTAGGAAAAGCCACTGCCCGCCACCGACCGGTTACCCGCCGCCAAGGAGTAGTCGCTTGAATAATTTATTTTCTTCTACTTAATTCATTTTCTACAATAAGGGAATATGTTGACTTAAATTAAACCAATTTGTGAAAATTTGCTTGTGGGAGTTTTCAATTTATTTCTGCTGTTGTGAACTTATGTTTAACATTTTTGAATTTAAATTCTGAGAATTTTTCCGTTGTATCTTAATCATAGTTTTTATTGTTTCAAGTGTTATTTTCTTTAAATTTTATGATTATGGTTGTTTTATTGTTTCTGTTATTATGTACCGTATTATACCGTACCATTGTGTCGCACACCTTTAAAGGCAACTCCGGTACTCTACGCATTACGCAACCGATTTCTTTGAGAGCAATTCTTCCTTTACTATGAGCTGCAACTATGTGTTTATTCCATCCCCCGTTCATAGAGAATTTTGCAACCAAGATAAGTAAAAGTTTTAACATGGTCGAGTTCTTCCTGTGCGTAATACATCGGATATAGCGAACGTCTGATGTAGTGACCTAAACATGTTAGTGCTCAGACGTTTACTGTAACCGGAGTCGACTGCATTTGAGTCAACCAAATCTTTTTCCATCCCAATCTCCAAATCATGCTTTTCGATCCGTCTTCTCCGCCGCCGCCGGTTCTGGTCTATCTACTTGCGATTTCAGTATACCACAGTAAACTTGCGATGTATCACACGCGGTGAAAACATGCATTACTTACGGGTTCAAATGACCTTAGCAGTTGACGCGTGCGGAGATACCAATCAATCATGGTACATACTTATGTTACACGGTATATACAAAGATTTATCGAAGAAATTTTGGGAAGGATCGGTGTTATTCTCTGAATTTAAATAATACATTTATTTGAACTGCAATTGGGTATGACTCGGTGGCAGTTGATTAACAATAATTACAAAAATAATAAGATAATAATAAAAAAGTACAATACAAAACGATACAATGCAATACGATGCAGTAATCATACTATCGCTAATATTAAGTGTTAGGACAATTATTTCAACTATACTATGATATACAACAATTATATGTTAGTGATAATAAAAATCAGTATGAACCGCATAGATATTGGCTAACATTGATTGAAAAAAGGCATTTATCACGTTCACTACACTTCACTGCACTGCACTGCACTACACTACACTACACTGTTTTGCATTGAATTACACTAACCAGCACTTCACCACACTTCACATCACTTAGTTACTCATTTAACATCTATTACTCTCAGCTTGTTCTAACATTTTTCTAAAATTACGTGCACTTAGAGGAAAGGCCTTGAAAGTTGCTGCGGGTAAACTGTTCCAATCTCTAATCGCTCTGTTACAAAATGAGAATTTCCCAAGATCTGAATTTCGTTTTCCTTGTTGGAATTTTGTGGATGTGATGGCTTCGGCCTAAATAATTTGGTTAGGTTCAATGCCATTCCCGAGAAACGCGGCGGGGAGAATTCTGTTTAGGCGGGCGTCCGCAAACTTCGGCCTCCGCGTCGGGGCGGGCGCGCAACGACACCATCAGCAAAGACGTTACCCGCCGCCAGGAAAGGGGGCGTGGGCGGGGCCGGGGGTGGGGCCGTGGGCGTGGGCGTGTCGCCGAGCGCCGCCGCCGGCTGTCCGAATGCAGATGGCGCCGACGGGGGGCGGACGCGGGCGCGGACGCCTTCGTAATAATATTTCGCAGTCCTTCCCCCGCCCCGCCTCCCCCGCTTCGCTGTTCTCGGTCTGCGCCCCGGCGGCGCAGTGGTTAAACGCGCGCCCGCTCGAGGCTTTTATGGAGCGACGCGGCGCGGCGGCGGCGCTGGAGGCGGCGGGCGGCGCCGGAGGCGGCGGAGGCGGCAGCGGCGGAGGCGGCGGCGGCGCGGCGCGCAATGACGATGTTATTTTCGGAGTCCCATAAACCGCTTTAGGACTCCGCTTCCAATTAGGAAAGCAAGCTGTTGGGCGCCCGGTGGCGCCCGGAAGGCGGGGGTGGTGGGGCAACGGGCTGCGAGGTAGCGCTCGGGGACACGCGGACGGCAAATGGGAACGGGACCGGAGGCGTGGGAGGGTGCGGTGGGTTAGGGTGGGTGGGAATGAGAGCGTACTGGTGGGAGGGGAGAGGGTGCGGAGATGTCACAAGACGGCAATGGTGCATGAGGAGAGACGGCAAAGCATGAGGCGATGCAAGGCGAGACTGGAGATGGAAAGACGGAGTGGTATAGGATTGATTGATTATTTCGTGTTTCTTGGCGCGTTAGTCCCGTAAGGGTGGTGCATCTTTTACATCGGGAGATAACGGCGATCGTTCTTTGCTGAATGGTGAGATCTGGCACCGACCTGCCAGGCTGCTGGCGGGGTTTTCCTCAACCAGGTATCTCTCCAGTATTTCTCCAGGAAAACGGCTCTGCCTGGGACGAGCTCAAACACACAACGCTCACCCGTGCTGGAAACTCTGAAGTGGAATTTTACCAGATGTTCAGCACCTTTCAAAACTCCAAACACGAATTTTAAAGTGCTATGAAGCATTGCAAGTAGTGTTTTTACGACAGTATTTATATCATTACGACACCTTTTATAATCTTACTGCCTGTCGAAACGCGGTCGCCACCGATGTCAGCATTTCTGTCGGCAGGGTGTCTATTGCCCCGGAGGGCAGGCGGGGTGACAAAAACGGGAGTTTTCGAAGCGTGAGACGAGGTCAAGCACGTGCGTGAATAATCCAAGTACAAATATTGCAAAGGTATAGATCTCTTAAAATGTTACCTCGATATACAATAAATAAATAAAATAAATAAAATATATAAATATATAAATAAATACATGTATAGATGCAAGCATGCATTCATGCATTCATACATACATACATTAATACATACACACACACACACATATATATATATACATATACATATTTCGCTTTCCGGTTAAAAACGAAATGTTTACAATGGGGTCTAACAAAAAAATTCAAAACATAAAATGTCATCATGTACACCGTATATAAATTTTCTTTTCAGTTTCTTTATTAATTGCTTCGGTTTACGATATCCTTAAAACCGACTTGGGGAGAATTATTAAGAACGCCTGTCACTCTGTACTTCAAACTAGAGAGACCAATGAATATGTTCTTTCTCGTCAGTCGTGAAACAACGAACACGCTAGAAATCTGACACCGGATGATAAACGTCGCATCACGTTCCTGGTGCTGCCCATACAACCGTTTTGCGCGCTGCGGGATGAAAGGTCTTGATGCAAAACGCCTCTAAAACAATATTTCTAATACTCCTTAAAGCTTCAAAATCTGGATATGTGGGTTTTGCAAAGTGTTGTACCAGCTGGCAAAATTTCATGTGAATCAGAGTATCCAGCACGACAGTGTTGGGTGTAAACTCCTGACTGGTCTTCCAACTTGTGTGATAGTGTAGTGTATGTGAGTGTAAATATGTGTGTGAAAAGAGAGTATAGGACGAGGAAGAGGAAGTAATGATGGTGCTCGATTCGTCAGCCGTTTGTTAAGGTACTCCTCCGGCATTCGCCTGGTATTGATTAAAAACTAGTGGTGCTAAAACAACACACACTTTCTCTCAATATTACTATGTTATTGTTATGTACGACAGGACAGCCATATATATCTCATTAATTTCAAACAGAAATTACATGAAAACTACTAACTTTTACAAACAATTGTAAATAACCTTTTTTAAAGAGCTACTTTTTACAACAGACTTTGTCTGAGGCAAAATCTGTATCTTCAGTTTTGTGGTTTTTAATTTTTTTGCAATTTTCGAAAAAAAGAGAAATACTTAAAATGAGACTAACGTAATATTTTTACCGTCCCCTATTACATATGTAGAGAAAATTGAAAGAAAAAAAATTCAAGCGGATTTTTGAGAAACAAAATTTTCGTAAATTTCAAGTGCAAATTACTAGTTTTTCAAAAAACTGTACATGACCTTATTCAAGGAGCTAATTTTGAGCATCAGACATTGTGTGAGGCAAAAATCTCTATCTTTAATTATGTAGTTTTGAAATTGTTTTTTGCAATTTTCGAAAAATGTGAGATTGAACGAAAATGATACTTGCATCATTCTCTTAAATGTCTTTGGCACTATTCAACAACAAAATTTAATTTAAAAAATTTGGAGCAGTTTTTTTTTCTGAAAATTTTGAAAATGTTCGAGGGGCTTGAAGTAAACTGCCCTCACAATTAAAATATCGGTTTCAAATTCCAAGAACCGCGACATCAGTCAGAACGATTTCTGAATATCCATTTCGGAGAAAATCGGCTGAACGCTTTAGGCGCTAGCCTTGACCACAGACGGAGAGACAGACGAACGTTTTGCCGTCAATCGATTTTCGCAATCAAGAACCAACAAAACATGTATTCTGGCTACATTTCTTGTTAGAGGATTTTCCCCCTAAATTTAGCAACACGATTTATCCACTTTTTCAGCCCGGCTATAAGAGTTTTTCAGGCGTAACTTCGCCGTTTTCCGGTGCACGAATATATAACTTCGTCTTCTTACGAAGAATTCGTAAGAAGAATTCGTTAGGCGAGAAAGTAAAAACAAGTAAATGTATCGATCAGAGAATTCAATCGCTAGATTTCTTCTTACAGCGGCTGAATTCGACTCTCCTCTCTAGCTAGTGTGGAATACCCGCCACCACCGGGATACGAACTCTAAGACCTCCCGGTCAGAGTCGCTGTAGACTGAGCGGCAGTGCTAGCTCTGAGCTCCCCGCAGTCGTGGGGACAACAGAGGAAGGTGTGAGAGCGGTCCGGAGGGCGTGGGTGACTGGACAGGAAGGGCACATGGCCCCGCTGGCAGAGGGCAGGAGTCGTGCTTTCAGGTGAAGGGACGTGGGCGGTGGACGGGTGGGGGCCCGGGAGTGGAACTTGAAGCGCTGGAAGGCAGGGATGTTGTAAAGAGCGCGGGCGGGCAAGGGTGGGCGGGCTGGCTGCTGTGGAGGGCTGGATTGGCGAGGTAGACGCGGCGAGGTGGGTGATGCCTCGCTTTTAAGAGGGGAAGGGGCAAGGGCGGGCGGACCAGCTAAGGGCTGATCCAGCTGATCGTTTTCGGGAAGGGCATCAAAAATGTTTGTTAAACCTATTTACAAAACATATTAACATTATTATTTTATATATAACATAATTATGTAATAATATATAACATATTATATAATAATATATAATATTATGTGTAATATAATAAACATAATTGTTATTATATTGTACATTGTTTTCGTAGCGTAAAAATGGTAGTATACAATATTATTGCTTAAATAATTACTTAATTCTAATATAAATAAACCTTTAAATCAATATTGCAAAATGAAGAAAGGTAACAAACAAAAACTCTAGGCCATGGCCCCCATGACCCCTCCTGGATCCGCCAGCAGGGCGGGGGGCGGGGGGGTCAGCGAGTGTGAAGTGGGGCATGGGAGAGCGCGGAGTGCGTAAGCACGACAGCGCGGCAGTGCGCTCCTTCCAAAGCAGAGATGCCGAAGACACAGAAGCCGCCGGCTGGGCGCGGCGGGAGGTGGGGGGTGGGGCCAGGCGAACCGTGGGGAAAGGCCGTGGGCAAAGTGCGCACGCGCGTCGCCCGTCGCCTGACGGCTGACCCTTTGAGGCAGGGGCTTTCCAACTGGCGACCCGCGGGATGCATGCGGCCCGCCGGATCTTATTGTGCGGCCCATCATGAACTCGGAATGCAAAAAACAAATTGTAAATACTAGCCAAAGCCTAAAGAGGCAATTGTAGTATATAAGTGATAGTAGTATATAAGTGATATAGTTCTAGTTTATTTGAGATAGGCCCTAATTCCCCCTGCAAAAGGCCTAATCGGCTGCAGCCTAGCATGTACCCCCGTAATCTGAATAAATTCCCGACCCTCCAGGGTAAACTGGGTGGCTTCTTGGAGTTACGAAACGGTTCACTGATGCCACACAATGGGCGTCACTTATACTGCGATTTTTCTAAATTTGCCCCTCAAGGCCACTCAAATCCCATCTTTGTGATGGAATATGTCACGGTATTTCGCATCTTTCTCAGTCGTTCCGCTAGATTTCACATGATCGCGACCGTATCAAGCAGTGCTTGCGATCATGCAACTTCTACCGGCGAGACCGAGAAAGACGCGATATGCCGTGTGATATTCCATCGCGAAGATGGGATACCAGCATGTTCATTCAAATCGCACCTGGAGCGAATCCGCGTTAGGAGTGAAAAAGTCTAGTTTTCAAACATTGCTAACCTTGTTGGCATTTTTTATTAATCATTCAATGAATTATGGTGAAATGACCAGGAAAGATTCTGGAATCTAAGAAAGCATGCGCAGACTACACTTTTCCCGCATACGTCATGTCAGGCATTTTTTATTATTCTTTGACGAATTAAGTATCAAATCAAATCTTTTTAAGCATCATATTTTCTTTTATTGAACAATTAGTATAATACTTGTGATATGTAGTAGCAAAAATGGTGTTTGACAAAACCACGCAAAATTGTTTTCCAAAATGTAGTGCTCAAGAAAAAGATATAATGTACTCTCGTATAACACTATATATAATAAATTGTTTTTACAAAAAACAGTACTAAAGAATTCAACAATTACATATATAGTATACACTCACCATGACAGTTCTTTACACACTAAAAATATCGAGCTGTTGCTGTTTCATAAAAGAATGCGAGATTAGCAAATATTTACCGGCGAGCGGCCTCTTCCTTTGAACCTTACTTTCACATGACTTTCGAATTGTCTAAGTAGTGCATCATTGGCGAATTCAGAGAGTACGCAAATATGGTAATTCTTGGAAAATCAAAAGTTTCAATTTTTTACTCAAAATCAAAACTTTAAAGTTTCCTAAATTTTAAGTAGTAACGGAACCTCTCTCATAATCTATTGAAACTTAGCAATAGGTAGACACATACTTATGTTATACGGGATACAGAAAGATTTATCGAATATATTTTGGGAAGGATCCGTGTTTTTCTCTATATTGGAATGCAAATAAACTATTTTTATTTGTAACATTTTGCAGAAGAAGAGTCATGAAATCTACGTGTGTCTACAATGAAATGCTCGCATTGGTCTCAAAATTATTCCAAAGCGTTATTTATTTATAATTTTGTTTCAATCTGCGAGAAATAGATTAATGAAAGTTGTTTCTTAGTCATTAAGTTGAGTTAAGTTGAGAAAAATTGCTTCTTAAATCCAATAGTTTAAAATATTGACATTCTTTTTGTGAAATATCTTTCTTTTTGCATGAGTACAGCTTTGAAAATTTGATTGCTTCATTTCAAATGGATATGAGCATCTTTTGATCTGGTGCATAATTGTTCTCCAATACCGTATATTTGGGCCGATTTCACAAGGTTGAAATTCATTTTGTTCGACATCATAAAATGTGAATCAGGCTTTCATTTAACGGCCGAGCAATCGAATCGAAATGACTCTCCTTAATATTTTTATGATGGATTTGTCAGGATAATCACATCCCCGAGAGCGAGCTCGTAAATCCTCTCGGTTGAAAAACGAGAACGATCCAAGCGCTGTCTTGGAGTCCGTGAAAAAATGTAGGTGACTCCGAAAATAGAATGCGAAAATGAAGGACCGGTGGTGATAACGTTTCTAGTGGCGAATGCCAAATAAGCTTCGTCAACCAGGAGGATCCAGGTTCGAGTGTCATCACGGGGTGCATTTTCGATCCCACATACTTCGCTTGATCAGCCGCTCTGACGCTGGAGGGGGTTGGGAAAATGCGCACAGGTAGACGTTACACAAGACTGGAGTCGAATGGCAATTAAGAAAGGCATGTTTGAAGTTGTGTTATAGCATGTTCTACATCAGCTGTAAACATCATGTTGCACCGGTAGCTACACAGCTTGTTCGAATTCAGCCGGTCTGGAGGAGAATTCTAGGGACCAGCTACTCTGATCGGTTGTTTTCAATGATTTTTGCAATCGTCAACCAGGCGAGTTCCGGAGCAGCGCCGTAACAGAACGGCCGCGGACTGTGCGCTATCTTTCCTTCCCGTTCTTTGTCCTCTCCTCACTCTTACACACACATTCACTACATATCCACACATGTCGACAGACTCGTCTGGAGCTTAGAGCTTGTTCCACCTGGGGCGGTACCTGGTTGGTTGGGAAAAAAATACAAGCCGACGTGTAGGTCGACACGGGAACTCGCCATCGAGCGGGATACGCAACAACACGCGGTGAAAACATGCATTACTTACGGGTCTAATGACCTTAGCAGTTGACGTCCACGGAGACACCTATCAATCGTGACCGGCGACCTGCGGCTCGCGAGTGTCGAATGCAGAATAGTATTGTGGTTGGTTGAGCATCACAACTATTAGCCATAAGCGGAAGGTTGCTGAGATGCTCAGCTCCTTTCAAAAAGTGGATGGATCTTAATTTTTCTTGCGGAACTGGTGGTAAAGCTCTCACAAACGTAACCTACAATGCGCACTGAAAGAGAGAAAAATGAAGATACTACGTATATTTTTAATACATTTCCTTTTTTTATTCCACTAGTGTGAGAAATTATATATATATATATATATATATTATATATATATATATATATATATATATATATATATATACACAAGGTTGTTATGGGTTTGAAGCATGATATACTGCACGAAATTGAAAGGAAACAACTGTTATGGTTTGGGACACGTGCAGAGAATGCAGAGCAATAGACTTCCAAAGAAGCTTTTGGGTTGGCAACCGCAAGAAAGAAGAAAAAGAGGCCGCCCGCGACCTGGTTGGAGAGACAACGTAGAGAAGGACATTGGCTGGATGGCAGATACCTCCTGGGACATGGAACAATAGAGAAGAGTGGAAGAAGAAGTTAGGCGCCGTAAGACCCACATAAGGGTCAACCAAACGGCTAAAAAGAAGACACAAGGTTGTTTACTACTGGTGTAAATTCCATGTATAACAAAAATCATCCCTGAAAAAAATTCCTACCCCTAATTTCTTTCCCCACCTGTGTAAAGAGTGTGAATATAGTTCACGAAGAGTGCGCCGCGCAACGAGCCTACTGACCGCGGCCTGTAGCGTCATATGGAGCAACCTGGATAGCCCATATCTAACCCTGTCTAAGCATACACTGCTATACACAGTCTCACGAGCTACGTTGGCCGGGAAAAAGGAGGTTCTGCGTCCGCCACGGATGTACGAGACTCTGGTTCGGGAAAACTGGGGAAAGCAGCCAGGCGTTTTGACACGGACTTACGCTTTGACTGGGTAAGGGGAGTCCTATAGACTCCGAAGTGTGTAAAGGACAGAAATAAGGAAAAAACTGGATCAGAATGCCATTGCCTTATTGATTTTAAATTTGATTTCATTTTGTGTTTCTGGGCGCGTCAACTAATAAGATTATTAGCCCCGTTAATGAAGTGCAAGCAGTGACATTACTTGATGCCCTAAGTAAGCTGATACACTCTCTCGTTGAGATTTCGCGTTACCGGGCTGCTCTGATTGGGCCTCTCTATGGTTTATTCTGGTAATTCCAAATTGCAAATCCCAAAGCAGTCCCTTACAGAATGAACTATGGGCCGCGCCGAGATCCGTTCTGCCTCATCGTGCCCCAACTACTTTCCTTAGGGCAAAATGAAGGGATTCCTCAAATAGGTCATCTCTAATTGATCTAGAAAATCACGGTATCTTAGAAGCGTCGGAGATCCGAATTGCAGAAATAAGTTGTGAGATCTCCAAGATATCGGGTAGGATAATCGAAAAAGAAAATGAAAAGCGAAACACAGAGTCAGACAGTGTTGTACTGATCATACATTATTGAGGAGCTTAAGATCTGCTAAATAAGGTAAAGGAAATACTTGTTTACTTAAGTGTTACGTTTTGGGGATATTCTCATCTCGTCATTGCAGGGTGTTGAGCTAAGGGAATTCAACAAATATAGATTATAACCATCTAAATCTTTATGATTTCATCTTAATTGTATTGAGAAGCGGAGAGTTTTTATCAATATTTATTCCCTCAAATACTTCCACGGATATGTAACTATATAAACAACAAAGATTAAAATCAATAAAAAATTGCAGTGATCCCAAAATCTTAAGAAATGTTCGATATTTTCAAATATGATTTTAAGAGTTGGAGTATTCATCGAACTAGCAGATTCTTGAAGCACTATCAAACGAACAACAATTTACGGCTCTTTGAATACATAAATCGTGCCCGTGTGCAGCGAGAGTGTCTTGAATCGTTAAAAATACCTCACCTTTAATTCTATTTTGTGTTATTTACCTTCCCCGTGCTGTCTCTAACTCCCGCTCTCAGCCGCACGCACAGAGCATTTTCCCTAGAATCCTTTGAGCTCATCTGCACGTTACCCTGCAAGACACGCGCGTTGCTAGGAGCTTGTTGTCGTCCTCCACGTGCAAAAGCAGACTGATTCCTATAACCAACACTTCGGTTCCCGGTACCTCGACCTAACGCCGCATGCGGATCGAAAATTCTCTCCAACGAACTTTGAAAATCAACCCAGTACATTTTACATATTTCTAAATTCAACTAACGTCCATTTCCATTGAACTGGCGTCAGAAAAGTAACCGACCGAGAGAAATATTCAAAAGCAGATGTTGACTAGTCTCCGCACAGAGCACACGTTTTACAGGATTTTAATCAGGCCTGCACAACACCTGCTCCCACGGGCATTCTGCACTTGCGAGCCGATGGTCTTCCCGCGGCAGTGCCGCAAGTGCAAATGGTGGGGAGTAGGAAGCTTTGCGGGGAGGGGAGAAGTCTAACGTAGCACGACGCGGCGTGTAGATTGAATGCCTGGGCGTCTACAATGATTCATGTTGCAAAATTATATGCCCACTTGTTTAAATGGATTATATCTAGTATTTCAAGTTACAAGGGCCATAATTCACAGTTTACGTTCTGTGCGCTACTGTGTACCCACATTTGTATCCACCACTGTATGTATTTCATTTTCTAATTTTTAAAGAAAATAACATGCTCATTGTGACTCTTTAGTAATAACTTTAAAATATATGCTTATATATAAGAAAAATATTATTTAATTCTAACAAACAAAAAATTGCAATTGATTGTTCACCAGGAATGTTATAATCTCCAAGTCATAGCAAAATGAAGAAAATCATGAGAGTAATCTCTCACATCCAGATTGACATAAAAATAGAATATGTTGCAATTCCAAGAAGGGTAATGTTTAAAAACACATTTGTGACCATTTACCCCCATTATGAAACTGAATAAAAGAGATCAACGAGCAAACCTCTGTGATATGTTACGGACAATCATAAGATTATCATGGGTATTGTTAAAAAGAATGCAAAGGGCTTTATATTTGAATACGATGTCGCAACGACTCTACACTCTTGTCAGAGATTAGAGAAGAAAATAATCATGATTTTTTCAAGAACAATATGTTTTTGCTTTAATAGAACAGTTTTATTCAATTAAACATAATTAATGAGAAAATAGAATATTGGTGTCAATATCAAAGAAAAAAAATTCAGTATCATAATTTTTTGTTTAGCACAACACTTAATTTGTGATCACATCGTAGCAAAGCGAATTACATTATAAGCCCTACAAGCAATTATTATACTTGGTGTCCAAATCTAATATGTATAATTCGTTATAGTTTCATATTTCGCCCTGTCGTATACCGACATCAAACATTTGCAATATAATACAGAAGGCAATATTACTTGAACTGTATATGACCGTCATGTTCTTGCCGATTGTTCTTTAAATTTACGCGCTATCTTTCGACTTGCTCATTCTGATTGGTGGTCCCTACTCCTAGAGTCAGTCTCATCCCCACCCTTCATCGATTTTCGCATTTGCCCCGAGTTGCCCGCACGCAGCTCCTGACGTCAGTGAAAGTGCAAAATGCTGCGCAGGTCTGATTTTAATGAATATTCGACATCCACGTCTAGTGGCCGCTCAAACCAAATTCCGCTCGCATCCGCGATCAGATGAGCAACTGCACTGAGTAGCCACGCTCTACGCCAATGTTGTCAAGGTCGATGCCACGATCGGGAGTTCGTGGCACGAGTGCCACGGCGTAATCGCCCCTCCACGCAGTTCATTACCGCGCCACCAGAGACAACGCCATGCCTATTGGAAAACGGCGGAGTTACTAATAGTTTGCGTCAGCGTCGGGAAACGACGCTAGTTGTGCAGAGAAGCTCGTGCCATGCTACGGTGCTATGACGCGTGCCACTGCCACCAGTAGAAGACCTTGACACCACTTCTCTAGGTCTTCTTGCAATAGTTCGCCATCATTTACACCTGCTCTCAAAAACTGTCGATGGACACTTTCAGTGCAGCCCGTTGAGTTTAGCTCAGGGCAGCATTGCCACTGACCCTGCAGTGGTTCAGACCGGGACGTCCAAGGTTTTGAGTCCCGAAAGAGGCGGATTTTCGATATTAGCTACATAGCTAGGATGAATTCAGTCTGTGTCTGTAGGAGAATTGTACCTGACCTTCTGCTCAGATCGGTAGTTTTCCGTAGTTTCTCTTATTCGTACCAGGTGAAAACGAAAGCAATGTCCTAACAAACGGGCCACAGACCGCGCGCAATCGTTCCTTTTCTTCTCTCCCCTTACACACACACTTTCATGCACGACACTACTGCATACACTATACTTTGTTTTTTCATTCTAGGCGCAAGTGGGTGTGTCATCAAAATGGAATATCTCACGGTATTTCGCGTCGTTCTCCGTTGTGCCGCTAGGAGTCGCATGATCGCCAGCACTACTCGAGACAGTCGCGATCATGCGACTCCTAGCCACACTACCGAGAACGACGCGAAATACCATGAGATATTCCATTTTATTGACACCATCCCTGCGCCAAGAAAGAAAACCCGAAGTATAGGATACCAGTCAGGAGTTTAGAGCTTGCTCAGGCTGCGGAGGGGCTCCGCTATGCGAACACATCCGGAGGGAGAAATCTCTGGTTAGCCGACGTGTAGGTCGGCACCGCATCTCACCACCCAATAAGGCATAAACATCGCTACATTATATATACATTCACAACACTAACAGGAATAAGGATGACAAGAGTTGACGAACAGTGCCCGAAAACATCAATCTTCCAGTGCGTACGAGTGAGCCTCACCAAAACACGAATGTACGACATCTGTTGAGATGAAACATGATTCGCCAGCACGTCACCTCCTGCTGCGCTGGGAGGTGGCTCTTTGAAATGCTGCTCTAGTGAGCATTAATTTTTTCTGGACCCAACTGAAAGGGAATGCTTAAGTGAAAGTATATACGTGTAAGGGAAAAGGAGGAGACACTGATGAGGGAGGTAAGATCGTATGGACCCTGAACCATTTATTAGGCTGCTGCTCCAGCATTTGCCTGCGTTGATCGGAGGAACCACGGAAAACAACCGATCAATGCAGTCTGTCAGTGTAGTTCTCATCCTTTTTAGCGATTGAATCTGACCCAGCGAAGAAGCTAATCTTGAAAAAGATAATAAAAAATGACGAAAAAATAATAAACGCCACCGTAGGGACCCACACCTTCCGGCCAACGATGCAGCTAATACAGGTGTTGCCACTGAGCTATCGCAGCCATTGCTGCCGCAAATGCAGTACCTGTACTCCTCGCAGAAGCCAAATGTTGTGAAGTAATTAGAGAAGACCTGGGCTTTCGCTGCTGGCATGCCTACTCTCGCTTTTAACCCTGAAGCAAATCTGAGTATCACGACCTCAACTACATCAACCCTCGTGGCGTGTTGCATACAGTCCATACACCCAAGATTCCCTCAAAACCTTCAACGTGTATAGAAACGGAAACTTACGTTTCCGTTGGGTTTTTTGGCTTTCTTCTTTTAAAAACTTGTATCCTGTTCAATTTGGTGCGATCCACGTTACTTGGGGCAGTACGTAATTTTTTAATTTGTAATTTTTATTTTATTTTATTAATGCGTTATTATCTCAATTCATTTGTATTCTTTTTTGCTTCTTACTGTTTTAACTCTCATTTTTCCGTTTGTTGCTAGAGACCCACTGAAGATGGTAAATTTTAATTCCGAAAGTGACTTTGGGCATATGATAAATTAAAAAATAATAAAACTTAAAATTGTGATTGATTATCACTTACGTCCAATTCCAATCATGGATTACCACAAAATATCAGCTACCAACACGGAAGTTATTCAACACGCGGATAGGACACTTGTAGCAAAACTCTTTAGCAACTTAAAAGGAAAATTTGATACTGCTAACAGGAATATTTGGTACAACAAAATGTGTTTACTTTACAAGATAGTGCCAGTTCAACGTGTATCATGTTTCTTAGAATCTACGTACTTTCCCAGGACCCTCTTTCGAGAATGTTGGAACGGCGGCGCGCTCAAAATCTACCCTCAGCCCCCGCAATTTTCGCGAGCTATCGCGCCGCATTTTATGGACTTTGGCTCCGGCTCGCACCGTGCCCCTCCCCCGAGCTCGCTCCCAACCCCCCTTCGCGCCGCGTGCAACACCCACCGACTGCCCCCATAACTCTCCCGCGACGGAGCGTCTGCCGGCGCGACGCGGTTGCCCGTGAAAAACTTCGCGCAAAATCCGTTCTCACGGGCGTCGAATTTGGGCGCGAGCCAATGCACGGCGCGTGGATGCTGCGACGGCGGAGCTTGTGCCGGAGGCGACGTCTCGGGGCTCGAAGGCAATGGTGCACGATGGCGCTGAGTCGGGGGGAAATTTCCACAGAGGCCCGACAGCTTCACTTCTTTCTTATGGTTGCTTATTAAAAGGGATGTCTTTGTCTTCGTTTTTCTTGTTCGTTGTCTTCATTTTCATCCTGTTTTCCTTTGGGTTCATTTTCGTCTTTGTCGTCGTCATCGCCGACTCCGTCTTCTCCTTCTCCATCTTCTCCCTCGCCGTCTTCTTCCTCACCGACTTCTTCCTCTCCGACGTCACCCTCTCCGTCTTCTCCCTCTCCGTCTTCTCCCTCCTAGTCTTCTCATTCTCTCCCCGTTTCCTCCCTCTTCGTCTCCTCCCTCTCCGTCTTCTCCTCTTCTCCCTCGATTTTTCTGCTGCATTTCTGCTTCTGGGTCAATGATCTCCATCTCGATCAGGCTTTCGTCTAGTTTCCGTGATCCATCGAGCATGCTTAAGTAGTTCGTTGTGCTTCTGGACATTAATGTAGCTTTACTATGCGAACCTTTTGTTGTGCAATCCTTTTGCTAATTGTGGTAGGATTACACCTACAGGTTTCTATTTTGTTAGGAATACTAAAAAATGAAATCGTTTTTAGTTAGTTTACCAATGCAAACATTGTTTCTATTACTCGAGAGCAAAATATGTAGTTTTCAGATGTCGCTAACCCCTTTTTGCTGGTGTTTTTATTCATCATCATGATTATTTATAGCTGAAGGGTGGGGATGTGATCCTTGAAGCTCAAAAAAACGTGCGCAGGTTGTACTTCTCTCCTGTACGTTATATACAGTGTTTTTACTGTTCTTTGACGAAAAGAACTCAAATAAAATGAAATCAAATTAATACGTTTTAAGTTGAATTATGAATACAGGTAGCAAACGGCGCTTTTGTCAAGAATTGAAATTAAAATATTCGCTCCCGTGTAATAAAATCTATTCGCAAAGGCAAAATAGCTTCATATTTTGCTCTTATCATGCCCGTAGTAACGGAATAGACTTATGTTCGTGAGAACAAGGAGAAGAGGATTATCATAATAACAACATTCTCTCCTTAACTCAAGAATCACTGTACAGATTGTGAAACTACATTTACTACAGATCTAGTACCCAATATATTTTTTATGCTATTATTACTGTGATTTTACGTGATGTATTAAAAACTTTAAGAAATTTGTTGGTGACTTTAACTTAAAAGCAGGATCTCATTTGGGCCATTAAGTTCCACTGACGTTGCTAATATCAGTTTCACAAGCCTTATAATCACCAACACGCATTACTGTGATTCTGGTTAGCTTTAAATGTACAACTTGAGAATAATAACTCGACAAGATAGACATTATTACACAAAGACCGGAATCTTTCTTTTCCGACCTTCTTAGTGAGCCCATAAGTATTTTCTTTAAGTAAAGAGAAGTAGAGAGAGTGATGATACTATTCAGTAATGTTAAAGAAATATTTAGAATATTTTGTAAAATTTCTTGTGACTTCAATCTACTCAACTTATCGAGCTCAACATTTCTGAAATCTTTCATTCTCCACCAATTCTTCTGAAATATTGTTAACAAAATAACTTGGCTCATTATAAGCTAGTCACTAAACCAGTATTTCGGAGATAAACACAAGCGAGCCACTTATTTGATTTGGTGGTAGTCAGTATATAGCCAACATTAAGCAGTATACCGTCAACTTGTTCTCGTTTCACAGTATTGAGACAGCAGTCCAGCGTGTCGATTGGAACTGTATGCAAAGTAAAAATCATCATTAATCTGTTTTACGCAATGAATTACACAGACATTACACCAACATCCTTTCTCTCTCCTTTTTTGTTGAAACCTTGCCCACAAAGTAAGAATAAATAGAATCGTACTCGTAAATTTTAATTAGTCGCTAGTCAGTGTAATTGAATTCAGTCGCTGTCTGGAGGAGAATTCTAGCGGCCGGCTGCTCTGACCGGTGGTTTTCCGTGGTTTCTCCGATCGACAGCAGGCGAATGCCGGAGCCTTCTTCTTCCTTGTCCTATCCTCTTCTCTTACATACACTTACACTAACATGCACTTCACTACCACACATGCCGGGGAGACCGCTCGGGAGCTTACAGCTTGTCCCGGCTGGGGCGGTGCCCCGCTGGTGGGAGATACCTGGTTGAGGGGAACCCCCGCTAGTCGACGGTAGGTCGGCGCCGGATCTGGCCATCCAGCGGGGAAAAGACCATCGTCACCTCCCGAGAAAAACACGCACTACACTTACGGGACTAATGACCTAATTAGTTGACGCGCCCGGAAAACCAACCAATCGATCAATCAATAGTAATGAATGCTTTTTTCCACTCTCCGTAGATTGTCCCGCTAATATGTGCTGTCCTTTGGACGAGCAAACACAGAATACAAGTTCCGGAAGAGAGCCGTCGCCAAACTGAATCTGCACATCGCTGCCTCTTCTTATCAACTAGCAGGAACTTGCAGAAGAAATCTACAGCGCCCGAAAATCACAAAATCATCTGCGAAGGCGGCGGCGTGCGCGCAACCCGGCGCGGCACCTCGCGCGACGCGCATTTACATGGAGAATAAAAATTTTTCATTTATATGCAAATTAGCGCCGTGTACCGCCCCTCCTCAAACATGATATTTCGGATCTAATCTTCAGAATGCCAATTTCCAAGACCCTACGTTTCGCTTATTTCTTTAGCGACTTGTTTGCTTTTTGCGTCAGCTCGCAGCGTCTGTTACTCGCCTAGCCCCAAAAGGCAGGGGACGCAGTCTTGATAAAAAACAGAATGAACAGAAGGTGGAGCATTCTGGAAGCACCAGCTTTATCAGCGGTTTCAATGGAAGAAGATGCATGGAATCTTAGAAAAGATATGGATTGTGGAAAAGGTGTTATTGTACGCTCTGATAGACACCAACATAATTTCCAGTTAGTTGTTTGGTGCTTTTCTTATTACTGCGTTTATTGCATTTTCCTATTCTTTGAGAAAGTACCGTGCCGCAAATGAAATCTAAAAAAATGGAATATCGATTCCAGAAAGGGTGTTCTTTTGGTTCCCGCTTATTAAAATAATACTATTTTCGGATAATTTTGTAGTTTTTTTCTTCTTGCGCATTTATTGTATGTTTCTATTTTCTTCTTCTTCTGCACTTCAAGAACCTGTTCCGACGTCTACTTTCTGGACCTTCCTACATCTCTTCTTCCTCTGCATCTGCAGTCCACTGCGAGTGCTGGTAGTCTGCTATCGGGCATTCGTATAAGATGTTCATACATCTTTTCTGATTTCTTTCCTGGTTTCTCCAGCAGTAGTTCGACCCCCAGTTTATTTCTTATCTCTGTGCATTTCATTTTATCTAGGATATTATAACCTAGAGTGCTTCTCAAAAATTTCATTTCAGCTGCCTGGATTTTAGAGTTATCTCTTTTGATGTTACTCTTGCTTCAACTCCATACATTAACACTGGCACAAACTACTGTGTTGAAGAATTTTATTCTTGTTTCTATCCTTGTTTTATTTTTTAGATGTCTGTGTATCGTGCGGCGTATATTTTTAAATTCATTTAATCTTTTTATCTAAATCTATATCACTTTCAAAACGAGATGTGGCAACCTAGATATTTGAAATATTTTACCTGTTCTATACTCTTTTCTTCTAGCACAATCTTTGTTCTCACATGGGTATTTTCCTTTATATGCCATAGTTTTAGTTTTTCTGTGGATATTTTCAAACCATATTCTATTGCAGTTTGATTTGATCTATATACTGCTATTTGTATTTTGTCTTCAGTGTCCTGTATTGTCATCTGCATATAAAATACAATTTAAAAATATTTTCCTAAAATAGATCCCTCGATTTATATTCAATTTCCATGTTCTAAACATGTCGTCCATGTATATATTAAAAAGTGTCGGTGATATGCAACAGCCCTGTCTTACACCTTTGTTGGTGGGAATCTCTTCTGTCAATTTTCCTTTTATAACCAGATTAATGCTCGTTGTTTCATGTAGTCCTTTTATCACCTCTATCAAGTGTTTTGGATACCCCCTTCTTTCCATTATGTTCAACAGAGGGCTTCTATTGACATTATCAAAAGCTTTTACTATATCCACGAATGTTAGGTATGTTTCTCAGTTGTGTTCACGTCTTTCGTATATTATTCTTTTTAATATGGAAATGGCATCAGCAATCTATCTGCCTTTTCGAAATCCCATTTGTTCGTCTGATATAAGGTGGTCTACTATTATTTTTAATCTTTCATTTATTATTCTCGCATAGATCTTGTACGTTGTATCCAATAGACTTATTCCTCTGTAATTGTCTGGGTCTCCTCGGTTACCTTTCTTATAAAGTGAGATTACTTATGCTTTTTGCCATTGTTTAGGAGTTTGTTTATTTCTCCAGCATATACTAAAGAAATGAAGCAGGCATAGATGAAATAACACTGCAAAGTATTTTAGTAGTTCTGTGTTCATGCCATTCATACCATGTGCTTTTCGATTTTTACATTTGTTAAGTGCTTCATGTAGTTCATCTATCGTTAAGTTATCTGCATTTCTAGTTGTGTATGTTTTTATTATTTCACATTTTTCATCGTACCATAATGCTTTATAATGTTTCACCCATCTTTCCTTTTCAATTGCATTAATTTGTACATTCTCTCTTTCATTACTCTTCAATGTTTTCATTACTTTGTAGGGTAATGTTTGTCTCCCGTATACATCATGTTCTATTTTTCTAAACGAATATAATTGAACAATAAATATATTTCTTTGTGTTAAGGATATAATTGTAAAAAAAATATTGCACTACTTACAGACTAATGCTTAATATGTTCCAATAACCAAAAGTTCTTGAATTAATATCTGCTGTAATAGAAATTTTTCTGAAGGGAGTGGCAGTGAGTCATGATCATCAACCACATTACAGCTGCTTTGAGATACGGCTTGTTTATTAATAGAAATAATTGAAAATCGATGGAAGGAAGAAAAATCAGCTAGGTGTTATCCAGCTATGTGAAAAAGCATTGAAAGTTGTAATATTGAATGGTAATGGCTCGGCAAAACTTGGTCTGCACTACTAGAAAAACTCAATATTGTAGCTAAAGACCAGCGTTTCAACGCTCACTTTCATATCGTAAAAATTAACAACCTACTCATGTCGCAGATATATTTCTAAAATTCGTAACAAATGTGGAGAGAATAATGAAACGATATGCAAATTAATCTTCCTTTTGCAAAGTCAGGAATCACTGTATCAATCTGATAATTTCATCAGAGATAAAGATATAAACGATTCTAAAGAGTCGGGCGAAGTCCTGGCGGTATTACCTTTTCATGTTGCTGCTGGGACCAGAGGAATTCGTCAAACCCTAATGATACAAGCAATTGGATCATTAGATTAGGTGCTGGATTGATTTGATTATCTAACTCGAATTTCAGAATCGTCAGCTCCCCTAATAGCAAACCCACTCGAGTCTCTGGGTGACTGAAACGTCTGAGATTGCAATGTTTTCGTAACCGTAATTGTTTCCACAGTCACCCCCAATTTCTTGTAATCCTGTACTTCATTTACGTTAAGTAAAAACTTGTGTATGTGATTCTCACACTGTCAGCAGCAGCCTTGAGAGTGTTTGCACTTAGAGAAGGTCTCGCAGGCCACCCACGCAGCATGTCTCAGTATACTCAACCGAGTGCTTGCTCTCACTGCTTTGTCGGTTGGAAACTGCGTCCAAGTTCCGGGTTCGAGTCCGATGCAAGGCATTGAAGTTTTCACCAAGGATGTGGTGCTCTTGGCTTTTTGTACCATCCACGTATCCTATCTAAACGCCATCTCATCCATAATCATTTATCTTCATCATTATTCCTTCCCAACAATCACTGTACCACCCTGCATTCAGTGGAAGAAAAATGCAATCCACCACTGTCATTATTTCCCGAAGTTTTATATATGAGCGTGCTCGCTTTTCCAGTACGCAGCCCCTGGGTTCTATTTTCGTGGAGGCAAGACTATAATGTGCGTTTTCCTTGCAATGTCCCAGTATATGTTGCTGTGTGACGATGAGAAAATTAACTTCTTAGGTTGAGAAAACAGGCGACATGGGGTGTCTACGTGCTAATTACACGTATTCTCGTAACCCATGGTCGCGAGGCCTGAGCCCGTTCACGGGATGGTTGCGCCAAGTACACACACACACACATATATATGACAGTGATCCCAGAGCACACGAATCATTGTAGAGTTTGCATTTCAACCCATATTTCGTCTCACATTTTACCCATTTTTGTTGTTAAATAAAAATGAAAGGAAATAACTTTTTTCGTAAGAACTGAAACGGCACGTGATGTATGAGAACAACTTGTGCACGTTTTCTTGAGCTTCAGAAACCCTTCCCAATGCTTTTACTATCCTTAGTTTAAATGGTAAATAAAAGTACCAAATAAGCAATGTTAGCAACATTTCAAATACTAGAATATTTTTCCCCCGAGTTATCGAAAAAATACTTGAATCAGTAAACAACTATAGATTTGATTTTTAGAATTACTAACAAAATAGCAACCCGCAACCATCTGCTTTACTTCCACAACTAGCAAAGAGAGCTCAACAAAACGTGCGCATAGTTAAACTACATTCTGACCCCAAAGCAAACAGCTCAGCCATCTCAGCTTTCGCTCCAAGGATTAGGGAAACTGAACAAAAAACCTGATCGAAAAGGATTTCTTTCTTGTCCCAAAACTTGATGTATTCCTCTTTTATGATTTTGCACCTTTTAGAGCATACAGATATCCTCTTTCGTGCTGAGCCGTATTACTCCAGAGTAACCACTGTGGTACATACTCGTAGTACCAGTTTCACTATCTATCACGCCGATATAGCTCATGAACAAATATCGACATTGCACGTGTAGGACGCACGAAACGCTCTTGGTCCTTTACGGAAGGAAGGGAGCCCGGCTACACCTAATTAAGCTAAAGCTACGGTCCATTGTTCGTCTATTGTTATTCCTTGCGCACGCGAAAGAAGAAAGGAACTAAATCTAGGATTTTAGGATGAAGTGCAAACGCGAAAACTGCACAGCGCGCCACAACGTATAACCTCCATGCCTTACTCGAGATTAGAACCCACGGCCCGTGTGTAATACCTTTTCCGTGAAGTTTATTACATTCGACTTCACTGTCTCTCCGCCCGCTCACATATTTTATATTCCCTTTCTTACTCGTATCCTGCACTGTTGTCACTCTCATATTGACCTCCGTTTTCAACCCCCATCTCTGGAAAATTATTCTCTGACGTTCATGCCAGCCCAATCCCGTCTTTACCTCTGCACCTATTGGTGACCGCGATCCGGGTCTCCGCCCTCAGCCATTGCTTCGCCCGTAATGAACCGTATCTCCCGTCTTCTCCATCGCCTTCGCGATATTTTCTGCTCCTATGTTGACCACTACTAGACCCAAAACCACCAGGAAACAGACGTCACTTTATCCTCGATCCCTGTTCTGAACTCCGCCCTTGCTATTTTGCCGCACAGCTCCGCCACATTTTTCCGTCTTCGTCTGTCTCTGCATTCCTGCTCTTTTTCTCCTGTGGAATTATCGCCTGCTTTTTCCGGCTTCAGACTCGTCCATAAAACTCTCTTCGCCTCCCCCAGCTCGTCCCTCATTCGTCGCGTAATCCCTCAACATTCGCGAGAGTTAAGTTCCCAAAAACCTCCCGAATGTCAAATCCGCGAATGTTGAGATCTATGTTTTAATGTAGAAAGGTGGGTTAGGTTTCCTGGATATCGAAAAGCCGTTTAAAAAAGAAAGAAAAATTCTTACAAACAATTGCTTAAAAACTGAGTAAATGCGACTAAAACAATTCACAATTAACATCCCAAAGAGAAAAAATAAAACATATTTGAAACTAATTTCAAAGCTGAAACTAAGATTTATATTGGATTTGGTTATTTTTTTTATTTATCACCCTCCTCGTTCTAATATCCAAACATGGAAAAGTCGCTGCTTCTATTTCTCTCTTAAATTTCGAAGTTACTTCCATGTTCGGATCACATTCGAATGCCTTTCCACCAGAGCTTGTTGAAGTTTTAGAACGCCAATAACAGCTTTGACATTGAAATTGGTCCAGGACGCAGTTTCGCTTCTGTTACGTTATTACGTTCGAGATTTTCGTTGCTGATGATTGCCCAAAACTGTTCTTCAGTGAGGTCATTATAATGAGAGTTTCACAGATCGTAAATGGCTTTTCTGTTCATGTGGCCAAACCCTTACTTCCAATTTCACGCAACTGAGTTAAATTATTTTACAATTGTATTATTCTAAATGTGAATTGACATTCCAACTTTGATATTTTTGCGGAACGTGATACTTTGAGCTCCGGAGTCTGAGATCGTTTCCCAGATGGCGCTGATAAAGGAAATAAAATGTGCTAGCTTTCAAAAAGTACGACTAAAGACGCACCCGCGACTGTTTAAAACAGGTAGCATTTCTCTAATCGCTAATGTTCGGAACTCGCGAATAGCGAATTCGCGGATGTCGAGGGATTACGGTACTTTAATACGCACAGACCTGCCCAGCCATGATTCCCACGTTGGCACACGCAATGCTCCCAGACTACCCCTTGCTCCCTAGCAATCCTCTACTCTATCCCACCCCACATAGACAGCTCTTTTGCTTTCACCTTCGCCATTTGCCACGCCGCCACGTCCATCTTATTCCCGGCTTCAACTCTCCTTCCCCGCCCTCTCCTTCCTCAGTCTCGGTCCTTAACGAACGATACTCTTCAAGGCAATCTCTCCTCCGCCGCCTTAGCGTCTCCGTTCGTGTCGAAACCCTACTCCTAGCGCTGTTCCCTCCTCCGTTCTACCCCTACACGCTCACCTCTTCTGCCTTTTCCTTTGCAACTGTCCCCGCTAACTCCTCCGTCCTGTCCCCGGCCGCCAATTTTAGCCATCTAAAGCTAGCAGCGCCCAGAAACCAATCTCAACCAAACTATATCCAAAATTTTAGGCTAATTTTAGGCTAATTAAATGCTCTATTCCCGAATTTTAGGCTCCTCTGGATTTCCGAAAATCGTGGCGCTGCTAGCTTTAGTCTAAAGCTAGCAGCGCCCACCCAGAATCTATCTCAAAATCAATTGTAAAATCTGAAAACCCATCCCAAAATTTAAGAATAATTTAGGCTCTTGGAAAAAAAATTATCCCCGCCTTCAAATTCCAAAAATCAGGGCTGTACAAAGCCAAACAATTAACATTGGTTCTTATGGGCGAATAAATATCAAAATAAAAAAACCTTAGGAAAAATCTGAAACCCCTCCCAAAAGTTAAGAATAATTTTAGGCTCTTGGAAAAAAATTAACCCCGCCTTCAAATTCCAAAATTCAGGGCTGTACAAAGCGAAACCATTAACATTGGTTCTTACGGGTGAAATAACACCAAAATCAAAAAACCGTAGGAAAAATCTGAAACCCCTCCCAAAAGTTAAGAATAATTTTAGGCTCTTGGAAAAAAATCATCCCAGCCTTCAAATTCAAAAAATCAGGGCTGTAAAAAGCGAAACAATTAACATTGGTTCTTACGGGTGAAATAACACCAAAATCAAAAAACCTTAGGAAAAATCTGAAACCCCTCCCAAAAGTTAAGAATAATTTTAGGCTCTTGCAAAAAATCAACCTCGCCTTCAAATTCTAAAAATCAGGGCTGTACAATGCGAAACAATTAACATTGGTTCTTACGGGTGAAATAACACCAAAATCAAAAAAACCTTAGGAAAAATCTGAAACCCCTCCAAAAGTTAAGAATAATTTTAGGCTCTTGGAAAGAAATCATCCCC
This sequence comes from Acheta domesticus, assembly GCA_031308135.1. NCBI lineage: Eukaryota > Metazoa > Arthropoda > Insecta > Orthoptera > Gryllidae > Acheta > Acheta domesticus. The sequence continues at coordinate 281,215,730 of JAHLJT010008446.1, read as the reverse complement.
GCCTACAAATTCCAAAAATCAGGGCTGTACAAAGCGGAACAATTAACATTGGTTCTTACGGGTGAAATAACACCAAAATCAAAAAACCTTAGGAAAAATCTGAAACCTCTCCCAAAAGTTAAGAATAATTTTAGGCTCTTGGAAAAAAATCATCCCCACCTTCAAATTCCAGAAATGAGGGCTGTACAAAGCGAAACAATTAACATTGGTTTCTTACGGGTGAAATAACATCAAAATAAAAAACCTTAGGAAAAATCTGAAACCCTTCCCAAAAGTTAAGAATAATTTTAGACTTTTGGAGAAAAAATCATCCCCACCTTCAAATTCCAGAAATTAGGGCTGTACAAAGCGAAACAATTAACATTGGTTCTTACGGGTGAAATAACACCAAAATCAAAATACCTTAGGAAAAATCTGAAACCCCTCCCAAAAGTTAAGAATAATTTTAGGCTCTTGGAAAAAAAAGCAACCCCGCCTTCAAATTCCAAAATTCAGGGCTGTACAAAGCGAAACAATTAACATTGGTTCTTACGGGTGAAATAACACCAAAATCAAAACACCTTAGGAAAAATCTGAAACCCCTCCCAAAAGTTAAGAATAATTTTAGGCTCTTGCAAAAAAATCAACCCGCCTTCAATTCTAAAAATCAGGGCTGTACAATGCGAAACAATTAACATTGGTTCTTACGGGTGAAATAACACCAAAATCAAAAAACCTTAGGAAAATCTGAAACCCCTCCCAAAAGTTAAGAATAATTTTAGGCTCTTGGAAGAAAAACATCCCAGCCTTCAAATTCCAAAATTCAGGGCTGTACAAAGCGAAAAAAATTAACATTGGTTCTTACGGGTGAAATAACGCCAAAATCAAAAACATTAGGAAAAATCTGAAACCCCTCCCAAAAGTTAAGAATAATTTTAGGCTCTTGGAAAGAAATCATCCCCGCCTTCAAATTCCAAAAATCAGGGCTGTACAAAGCGGAAAAATTAACATTGGTTCTTACGGGTGAAATAACACCAAAATCAAAATACCTTAGGAAAAATCTGAAACCCCTCCCAAAAGTTAAGAATAATTTTAGGCTCTTGGAAAAAAATCATCCCCGCCTTCAAATTCCAAAATTCAGGGCTGTACAAAGCGAAACAATTAACATTGGTTCTTACGGGTGAAATAACACCAAAATCAAAAAACCTTAGAAAAAATCTGAAACCCCTCCAAAAAGTTAAGAATAATTTTAGGTTCTTGCAAAAAAAATCAACCCCGCCTTCAAATTCTAAAAATCAGGGCTGTACAATGCGAAACAATTAACATTGGTTCTTACGGGTGAAATATCACCAAAATCAAAAAAACCTTAGGAAAAATCTGAAACCCCTCCCAAAAGTTAAGAATAATTTTAGGCTCTTGCAAAAAAAAAATCCCCGCCTTCAAATTCCAAAATTCAGGGCTGTACAAAACGAAACAATTAACATTGGTTCTTACAGGTGAAATAACACCAAAATCAAAAAACCTTAGGAAAAATCTGAAACCCCTCCCAAAAGTTAAGAATAATTTTAGGCTCTTGGAAAGAAATCATCCCCGCCTTCAAATTCCAAAAATCAGGGCTGTACAAAGCGGAAAAATTAACATTGGTTCTTACGGGTGAAATAACACCAAAATCAAAATACCTTAGGAAAAATCTGAAACCCCTCCCAAAAGTTAAGAATAATTTTAGGCTCTTGGAAAAAAATCATCCCCGCCTTCAAATTCCAAAATTCAGGGCTGTACAAAGCGAAACAATTAACATTGGTTCTTACGGGTGAAATAACACCAAAATCAAAAAACCTTAGAAAAATCTGAAACCCCTCCCAAAAGTTAAGAATAATTTTAGGTTCTTGCAAAAAAATCAACCCCGCCTTCAAATTCTAAAAATCAGGGCTGTACAATGCGAAACAATTAACATTGGTTCTTACGGGTGAAATATCACCAAAATCAAAAAAACCTTAGGAAAAATCTGAAACCCCTCCCAAAAGTTAAGAATAATTTTAGGCTCTTGCAAAAAAAAAATCCCCGCCTTCAAATTCCAAAATTCAGGGCTGTACAAAACGAAACAATTAACATTGGTTCTTACAGGTGAAATAACACCAAAATCAAAAAACCTTAGGAAAAATCTGAAACCCCTCCCAAAAGTTAAGAATAATTTTAGGCTCTTGGAAAAAAATCAACCCCACCTTAAAATTCCAAAATCAGGGCTGTACAAAGCGGAACAATTAACATTGGTTCTTACGGGTGAAATAACACCAAAATCAAAAAACCTTAGGAAAAATCTGAAACCCCTCCCAAAAGTTAAGAATAATTTTAGACTCTTGGAAAAAAAGCAACCCCGCCTTCAAATTCCAAAAATCAGGGCTGTACAAAGCGAAACAATTAACATTGGTTCTTACGGGTGAAATAACATCAAAATCAAAAAACCTTAGGAAAAATCTGAAACCCCTCCCAAAAGTTAAGAATAATTTTAGGTTCTTGGAAAAAAAGCAACCCCGCCTTCAAATTCTAAAAATCAGGGCTGTACAAAGCGAAACAATTAACATTGGTTTCTTACGGGCGAAATAACACCAAAATCAAAAAACCTTAGAAAAATCTGAAACCCCTCCCAAGAGTTAAGAATAATTTTAGGCTCTTGGAAAAAAATCATCCCCGCCTTCAAATTCCAAAATTCAGGGCTGTACAAAGCGAAACAATTAACATTAGTTCTTACGGGTGAAATAACACCAAAATCAAAAAACCTTAGGAAAAATCTGAAACCCCTCCCAAAAGTTAAGAATAATTTTAGGCTCTTGGAAAAAAAATCATCCCAGCCTTCAAATTCAAAAAATCAGGGCTGTACAAAGCGAAACAATTAACATTGGTTCTTACGGGTGAAATAACGCCAAAATCAAAAAACCTTAGGAAAAATTTGAAACCCCTCCCAAAAGTTAAGAATAATTTTAGGCTCTTGGAGAAAAATCATCCCCGCCTTGAAATTCCAAACTCAGTGCTGTACAAAGCGAAACAATTAACATTGGTTCTTACGTGCGAATAAACACAGCTCACTATGAAAGAACTCACTATGAAGAAAAAAATACATTTGAAGGAAAAATCTCCATCTGCAATTTTGTAGTTGGAGGAAGACGTTGAATAAAATTCAAAATTTTGCAATTTTTGAATATTTAGAGTTTACCGTGAACATCGTACCTATGTCACCATAATATGTGCATTTTACTCTGTTCTTACAAGAAATTTAAATAAAAATTTGGAGCAGTTTTTGAGAAAAGTTTAGAAACGTCCGGGGAGCTTCATGTAAAGTACCCCAAAATTTTATAGAATCTTTTTCCAAATCTCAAAGCTTTCACTTAAACCAGATCGTGCGGGGAATATCCATTTTGGAAGAAATCGTACGTACGGTTTAGGTGCTAGCAGTGTTGACGGACGGATGGACGTTTTCCTTTCAGTTGGTTTTTGGGAATCAAGGACCAACAAAAAACGGGTTCTGGCTACACCACGTGTTAAGGGATTTTTTTTCTTAATTTAGCAACTGGATTTATCCAGTTTTTCGTCATCACGACCAGACAACTAATTTTTGCTGGCGAAAATTCGCCATTTTCACCGCAGCATTATATAACTTTCCCTATACTACGTATATTACTCTGTATTTAAGTAGCGTTTATTGTCGACAGAACAATTTTTATGCATGGTGGTAGTTTTGCACTACATAGCATGTATATATTGGATGGTTGGAGAGTTCAAGATTGCTTTGACCTCTCTTGCGTTATTTATAATAGTCTGAAGATTTTCCTCTCTTGTGTAACTGACGCACCTGTTTTGTTTTATTTACACTATCATTACTTCAACAACCTACATCTAATTACAATTACTTCATAAGCGACTTTGTCGCGTCCTTATTGCTTTTATCTTCGAAATTCTCTTATCCTGAAATGACCTGACACTAAGCACAGGTGTCACTGTCACGTCCTTTTTGTGCGCTGATTACTATTTACACTATTTACATTTTAACTGCTCCATCACTGCACCATCTTCTTGACAGGGTGTAGGGGCATCGAGGGGCTCCGGGTGGTGGCGCGGGAGTTTTTAGGTGCGGATTGGCCTACGCCAGACGATGCCCGCGGCCGAGGCGGCCCCCGCCGGGCACAGTTTTATTTATTTACACACACGGCGGTATTCGGCAGGGACCAGGTCTGGACGGTGTGCTTGTAATAGCAGGCGCCACTACGTCGGTAAAGCTAGCACCCCCACTTTCTCAAAACTCAAAAATGCTTGCGCCATAATTTTGGGCTAATTACATCCCCCTTCTAAAAATTTTGGGCTACCTCCCAACACCTTGAAATTCCGATTTCAAATTTTGGCCGGTAAAGCTAGCATTCCCACTTACTTAAAATTCAAATTTTTTTGCACGGTCAAAACAAGTGAATTTTGGGCTTCTGGGGGCCACTTTTCAAAATTTCGAAAAACACCCCTAAATACGAAAACAAAAAATCAAAACCACTCCTAATTCTCAAATTTCAAAATTTCTCCCACCATAAGTTCGGGATATTTTTGGGCTCTTCAGTGACACCAGAAACATTATTTTGGTACCCTACAATCTCCGAAATTAAGGTTAAAAATTGTGGGTTGTTAATTGAACACCCACCCGTACTGAAAATTCGAAAATATTTGTGTGGTCGTAAACGTGCGAAATTTTTGTTCCTTTTCAAAATTTCGAAACTCACCCCTACGTACAATAACAAATATTTAAAACCATCCCAATAGCAACTCAACTCAAAAAATCTTGGGCCATAATTTTGGGTTCTTTAGTGTCATCAAAAAACACCCCGAAATCAACTTAGCAAAAACGAGGATGGAGAAGCTAGAATCTCACTATCTCAAAACTAGGAAATCCGGAGAAACTTCACATATATTCTGGGAGAATTATACCGTACACGTGTATTTCCAACATTAAAAAAGAAAAAAAACTGTATTTGTTGAGAGTTTTACCATTTATTCGGACAGGATCAATATCAAGCCTTGAAATAATTACTTTAATTCATTCCTATGTAAATATCCAATATGGACTTATTAAATATTTCATACAAGAAAAATTCTCTCCAAAAATCAGCGACGAATTAAAAGATAAAATAGTTATTTAACTATACATCTACAATTCTAAAATCACAATCAATAATAGAGAAATCCAAAAATGGGAAAAGAATAATGCCTAGTATAAAAGGCAAACTACATTTTTTCTCAATCTTTCATTCGTCAAAAAAAAAAAAAGAAAACAAACTTAACTACAAATGTAAATATGGAATTTACTAACAATTGAACACATATCAACAAATAAGATGCGATCTTGAAATAATTTGGGCATTGCCATGTTTTTCATGAAAAAGAAAAGCAAAGTAAAAAAAACTGTCCGAAATACTTACCGATCTCAAATATTTGTTGGCTTTTTTTCAAAACTAAACTACAGGTATTTCGCTTCAATCAATTCAATGTTCTACAAATAACATGCACATTATGGCAAAAAATCGCGACACGCATATCATTTTGGGGTAGATGCATTCTTTTTGAAAAGAATTGAATATTAATCAAAACACCCTATTTTCCTGCAAAATTCAATATTTGTGTTGTTATAAACCTAAACTACAAGGATTTCGTTCCGGGCAATTTAATGTCATATACAACACAAAATAGGCAATACGGCTGTACTCTCTAATAATTTTGGACTACTCATTTGTTTTAAAAAGATTGGAAAATTAGTGTAAAAACTATTATATAAATTTTGATCATATTTTGGTTTATCACTAAATAAACTCCAAAATACTGTACTAATTCAGAAGAGGAATTTATTTAGAATTGCTCATACATTGGCCATCAATATGTCAACTTCAAATAATTTTGGACTAGATTCGTTCTTATTGAAAATGAAAGGAATATTAATCAAAACAGTCCCAACTTTTTTCCGATATTCAATATTTGTGTTACCTTAACTACAGGTATTTCGCGTTTGATAATGTCATTTTCAAATACATGATAAGGATTACGGCTGTACTCAAAAAAAATTTTAGGCTCCTCTCTTTGTTTACCAAAAATGGAAAATTCTCGTGAAAACTACAATATACTTCTTGACCAATTTCTCATTCCTCACAAAATAAACTCCAAAATACTTTACTAATTCAAAAAGAGAATTTATTTACATTTGCACATACATTGCTTCTCAATTTGCTAATCTCAAATAATTTCGGGCTAGAAAACGTTCTTATTGAAAAATAAAGGAATAATAATCAATAGAATAACTTTTGTTTTTGCTATCCAATATTTGCGATCTTATAAATCCTGAACTACAGGATTTCGTTCCTGGCAATAAAGTTCCATATACAACACATGATAGAGAATACGGCTATACTCATGAATCATTTTGAACTTCGCGGTTTCTTCTCCAAGAAAAGAAAAATTCGCCTGAGAACTACAATATACATTTCACCACGTTTCCACTTCTGAAAAAGTAAACCCCAACATTCTGTACCAATTCAAATAAAGAATTATTAACAATTGCACATAAATTAGCTAATAATATTCAAATCTCAAATAATTTTGGGCTATATTAGTTCGTATTAAAAAAGGGATATTAGTCAAAACCAGTCCATATTTTTTTTTCGATATTCGACATTTCCGTTCTTATAAAACCGGAAGTACTAGGATATGGCTCATGGCATTGGCGTGTGACATACAATACATATTAAGGAAAACGATTATACCCACAAATAATTTTGGGCTTCTCTTTCTTTTCCAAAAAGTGGAAAATTCTCGTGAGAAATACAGTATAACTTTTAAATAATTTTTCATTCCTCACAAAAAATTGCTGAAATACTTTACTAATTTAAATGAGAAATTTATTAACGATTGCTCATACATTACCTATTAATATCACAATTTCAAATAATTTTGGGCTAGAGCCGTTCTATTGGAAAAAATTAATATTACTAAAAACTTTCCTAATTCTTTTCCAACATTTAATATTTCCGTTGTTATAAAACCTGAACTACAAGGATTTGGCTCCTTGGAAAGGCGCGTGACATACAACACATAATAAGAAATATGGTTATACTCACAAATAATTTTGGGCTTCTCTCTCTCATTTCCAAAAAATGGAATCTTCTCGTGAGAACTACAACATACCTTTCGATTAATTTTTCATTCCTCACAAAATAATCTCTGAGATACTTTACTAATTCAATGAGAAATTTCTTAGCAATTGCCCATTTACTACCTATTAATACGCTAATAATAATTTTGGGCTAGCACCGTTCTGACTGAAAAAATAGAACATTAATCAAAACACACCCACTTTTTTCGATATTCATATTTGAGTTCTTATAACACCTGAAACTACAACGACTTAGCTTCTGAAAATTGAACTTCATATTCCACACATTATAGAGAATTCTATTAAAGCCCACAAATAATTCTGGCCTTCTCTCTTCCCTATCCAAAAAATGGAAATTCCCGTTAGGAATACAACATACCCTATCACCAGTAAGAACCAATGTTAATTGTTTCTCTTGTACAGCCCTGATTTTTGGAATTTGAAGGCGGGGACGATTTTTTTCAAAGAGCCTAAAATTATTCTTAACTTTTGGAAGGGGTTTCGAATTTTTCCTAAGGTTTTTTGATTTTGGTGTTTATTCGCCCGTAAGAACCAATGTTAATTGTTTCGCTTTGTACAGCCCTGATTTTTGGAATTTGAAGGCGGGGATGATTTCTTTCCAAGAGCCTAAAATTATTCTTAACTTTTGGGAGGGGTTTCAGATTTTTCCTAGGTTTTTTGATTTTGGTGTTATTTCACCCGTAAGAACCAATGTTAATTGTTCCGCTTTGTACAGCCCTGATTTTTGGAATTTGAAGGCGGGGATGATTTCTTTCCAAGAGCCTAAAATTATTCTTAACTTTTGGGAGGGGTTTCAGATTTTTCCTAAGGTTTTTTATTTTGATGTTATTTCACCCGTAAGAACCAATGTTAATTGTTTCGCTTTGTACAGCCCTGAATTTTGGAATTTGAAGGCTGGGATGTTTTTTTTCCAAGAGCCTAAAATTATTCTTAACTTTTGCGAGGGGTTTCAGATTTTTCCTGAGGTTTTTTGATTTTGGTGTAATTTCACCCGTAAGAACCAACGTTAATTGTTTCGCTTGGTACATCCCTGATTTTTAGAATTTGAAGGCGGGATGATTTTTTTCCAAGATCCTAAAATTATTCTTAACTTTTGGGAGGGGTTTCAGATTTTTCCTAAGTTTTTTTTATTTTGATGTTATTTCACCGTAAGAACCAATGTTAATTGTTTCGCTTTGTACAGCCCTAATTTCTGGAATTTGAAGGCGGGGATGATTTTTCTCCAAAAGTCTAAAATTATTCTTAACTTTGGGAAGGGTTTCAGATTTTTCCTAAGGTTTTTTATTTGATGTTATTTCACCCGAAGAACCAATGTTAATTGTTTCGCTTTGTACAGCCCTGATTTCTGGAATTTGAAGGTGGGGATGATTTTTTTCCAAGAGCCTAAAATTATTCTTAACTTTGGGAGAGGTTTCAGATTTTTCCTAGGTTTTTTGATTTTGGTGTTATTTCACCCGTAAGAACCAATGTTAATTGTTCCGCTTGTACAGCCCTGATTTTTGGAATTTGTAGGCGGGGATGATTTCTTTCCAAGAGCCTAAAATTATTCTTAACTTTTGGGAGGGGGTTTCAGATTTTTCCTAAGGTTTTTTGATTTTGGTGTTATTTCACCCGTAAGAACCAATGTTAATTCTTCCGCTTTGTACAGCCCTGATTTTTGGAATTTGAAGGCGGGGATGATTTCTTTCCAAGAGCCTAAAATTATTCTTAACTTTTGGGAGGGGTTTCAGATTTTTCCTAATGGTTTTGATTTTGGCGTTATTTCACCCGTAAGAACCAATGTTAATTGTTTCGCTTTGTACAGCCCTGAATTTTGGAATTTGAAGGCTGGGATGTTTTTTTTCCAAGAGCCTAAAATTATTCTTAACTTTTGGGAGGGGTTTCAGATTTTTCCTAAGGTGTTTTGATTTTGGTGTTATTTCACCCGTAAGAACCAACGTTAATTGATTCGCTTTGTACAGCCCTGAATTTGGAATTGAAGGCGGGGATGATTTTTTTCCAAGAGCCTAAATTATTCTTAACTTTTGGGAGGGGTTCAGATTTTCCTAAGGTTTTTTGATTTGGTGTTATTTCACCCGTAAGAACCAATGCTAATTGTTTCGCTTTGTACAGCCCTGATTTTTTTGAATTTGAAGGCTGGGATGATTTTTTTTCCAAGAGCCTAAATTATTCTTAACTTTTGGGAGGGGTTTTCAGATTTTTCCTAAGGTTTTTGATTTTGGTGTTATTTCACCCGTAAGAACCAATGTTAATTGTTTCGCTTTGTGCAGCCCTGATTTTTAGAATTTGAAGGGCGGGGTTGATTTTTTTCCAAGAGCCTAAAATTATTCTTAACTTTTGGAGGGGTTTCAGATTTTTCCTAAGGTTTTTTTGATTTTGATATTTATTCGCCCATAAGAACCAATGTTAATTGTTTGGCTTTGTACAGCCCTGATTTTTGGAATTTGAAGGCGGGGATAATTTTTTTCCAAGAGCCTAAAATTATTCTTAAATTTTGGGATGGGTTTTCAGATTTTACAATTGATTTTGAGATAGATTCTGGTGGGCGCTGCTAGCTTTAGACTAAAGCTAGCAGCGCCCACGATTTTCGGAAATCCAGAGGAGCCTAAAATTCGGGAATAGAGCATTTAATTAGCCTAAAATTAGCCTAAAAATTTTGGATATAGATTTGGTTGAGATTGGTTTCTGGGCGCTGCTAGCTTTAGATGGCTGCCAATTTTCCTGCCCAGCCCTCGTCTCCGAATGCGCCTCCGTCGGTGTCTCAGTTCTTAACCCACGACCCCATCCAAGGCAAACCCTCCTGCCCCGACTTGGCTCTCGCCCGTCTTGGCCGCATTCGCTCCCGCCTCAACCCGGCCTCCGCCATCGCCCTCGCCCCTCCCGGCCCCGCCCCGCCCCGCCCCCCCCCCCGCCGCGCGAAGTTTCCTCCTCCGCCAACGGCGCGGCGTGGCGGCTGCCTCGCGACAGCTGTTTAGCATCTCTTTATGGAAATTTGTACACAAACAAAAGCCGCGAGCACAAGCCCGGCCTTGTGTACTAATAAGGTTCCCGTTGTGAGATTGTAATATTGTTTGAAGCCGCGAGCGCGGGGGCACAACGGGGGCGGGAGGGGCAGAGACGCTCGCGGCGGAAGCCTGCCCGGGCGAGGGCCGGAGCCGGGAGCTGCGGTGGCGGAGGCGGGGGGCGGGGCAACGGAGCGGAGATCAAAGCGACGTCTTGCGCGACCCCGTCCGGTGCCGCGCTCTCTCGCGATCCGCCCCCGCCCCCGCGGCGCCTCCGCGCCCCCGCGTCCCCCGCTCCCCGCGCCCCCCGCCCCCGGGGCCCTCGCGTCCCCCGCTCCCCGCGCCCCGCGGCCCCCACTCCCCGCGCCCCCCGCGCCCCGCGGCCCCCGCCACCGGGGCCCCCGCGCCCCCCGCCCCCGCGGCCCCCGCTCCCCGCGCCCCCCGCTATCTCCTCGCCGAATGCGGGGCCTCCGCTGCCTGAGTTCACGCAAGTGCTGAGCTCCATGCACCTGTTCAACTGGCTGGGATCTTTTTCATTTCGCGCAGACTTACGTTGCAAGTGGAGAGTGCACTCCTACAACAGTAACCCAGTTTTTGACGGAGGTTCCATTCTGCGTCACAAACAAAATAGCGCTCTCATGAAGATTATCCCTGCGCCTCACCCCCTGCTCACGGTGCGCTTCCTTTTAGTTCCATCAAGTTCTGACCCATGTGTGCCTGTTCTGTCGGGCGTGTTCTTTGTCGTTTTCTTCATAGAGATTTTCCAATTGCAAAGTGCACTTTGTAACGATCACAACTTTTGAGTGCCGATGCCGTTGACATATTCAAATAATTGCGTAGTACACGAGTGTCTTTTCCATAAGAATTTTTTTTATAGTCGTAAAAAAGACATGACGACTTCGATGTTTTCGGGGGTTTAGGCATCGTCCGCGTACGCAGAGATCCGCTTAGGACGCAAATGATTTCACCATATGGGTTGTGGACTAACCGTTATATGTTTCACAATATAGCGGTTGGCCAACGCACCAATGCAATCTGATGTGTAGTTTATTTACCGACGCAGGTACGTTTTGTTTTACTGAAGAGGGTGAATTGATTTTAATGTTCCCAACCACTTTTGGTTCATAATTCAACGCTGCGTAGTAAAAGAAAGAGGTTGGCATTTGGAGATTTAGAAAACGTGCGCAAATTATATTTCTCGCCCATACAATATTTATTAATTTTTGATAACAAATAAATAAAAACATGTATGAGTCATCCCATTCATGATGTTTCATCTCTCTCATCTCGTTTCATATTAGCCCATCATCCACACTGTGGAAAACATCAACAGATCATTAACTTAAAAAAGAAAGTTTGTGAGGCGTATGCGTCCGCCTACGCTCAGTAATGTATGTAGAATTCTTACTCAATATGAAGGAAACAGTTTTAATTAGCTTAATTAATTTAAGTTAAACTTTTCGTTTCATTTTCTTAATGGTATATATTGCACTTATTTAAATTCATTGCAAAAATGTAGGATTATTTCGTATGGGATCTCTATCGCTTTCTCTCTACCAAAATTGGCTATGAAAAGAGCGCTCTGCAACTTTCATTCGTGTCCAGAGAACGATGATTTTGAAGAATGCTTTCAGTAGGTTGCATCTCACGCCAAAAAAATAATAGTATCAGTCGTAAATTAATTGTTTTTAAACACCTTGAATTTTAATGTGGAATTTTTCGATTTCAGATTCACTACCTCGTTGTTTTTTTAATTTACTGGCACGATTTAAAATACATAGATAAATTCGGTAGAACTAAGTACAGACGTATGGCTGATGGACTAACGTATACACTTTAACTTGGAGCTAAATACAATTACTGATGGAACCATGAGTCACCTTAATTAAAATTAAGATTTGATAAATTGTTTAAAAGTTTTTACAATAGATATTTGTAATTGATTCTTGTTGGGTGAAAGGGGTCCTTACCTGTGCTGAAAACTCATGGGTTTGATATATTGACATATTTTTGAAAATATCACAGCTCAGGAAAGCTATATGACTAAAAGCATTAGGTATTTTTATCAAGTAATTATTTTCAATATTTTGCATCTTCCGAAGATTGATCTCGGCAACACACAGGACGCCTACAGGGGAAAGAGTATGTGCGTACGTCTCGTGTTAGGGAGTGCGGATCGGTACTTGCCTGCCGTAGCCTCTCCCTCGACGCACGATGACATGGACCCAGAGAGCGTGGACATACTGCTGGCTATGCTCGAGCACAGCACGCATACACATTGGCCTCTGGTAGCTCAGCGATGCAGTCTAGAGGATCTACTAAAGTGGAGGACCACCGCGTAAGAGGAAACGATGGAGAGTGGGTCGATCGGGAGGTAAATCAGGAGATGAGAAAACCGGTTGCGATTCGGCTCCAAGCGGATTAAATAATATAGCAGGGAGAAAAATGACAAGATGGCGGGCGAGACTTTTGTAATAATTTAATAAATGGAAGACGTAGTGTATATTACCTCTTGGAACATGAACAAACGATAATGTAACATGTACTCACTATCTTATAATCTAAGTAAAGAAACGGACAAACAATTAAAATCCTATTATGTACAATTCACAGATTCTACCATAGTCCGGAGCTGTGTATAATTGATGAAATTATCCTGTTACTAATTCCTAAAATAATACGCGGGAAATCAAAACAAAAGAAACAGGGTTGTAAAAGTAAAATCAATTAGATGAATTACTTTTCTCTAATTAAATGATCTTGCAGCTCGGCACTCTTGAAGACTGCATCAGATACCTGATTCATGGAGTTGAAATTCGTATCTGCAACGCTGCGAACAAAAAGACGGACACTGATGAACGTGCGTGAACACATAATCTCACTGATGCACTAGAGTCCGCGATCGTGATTAACACTGATCCACGAGCACCACGTGGCACCATCTCGTGCATTAAGGATTGTTAAAGACATTGACCCAGTGATGAGTCTTCGATGGTGTAATGATTAACGTATCGGATTGTTATATTCAAATCCGATCAAAACCGTGGATGTTCAAGGGCGATAATATCCCTTATGCACCGGCCTTTAGAGATGAAATAGAGCCGGCTGTCCCACGATGTAGATTACTGCATGCTAAATTCAAATCGCTTGTCTTGTTACCGGAGTGATACCTTCTTAAGCGCAAATAAAATTGCATTTTGAGTTTAGTAGAAAGAAGAAATTTGTTTCAAGAGTAAAGAGTGTTGTCATGTACAAATTGAGCTGTGTCCATGGATTTAGTGTGGAAAAATTAACTGCATACAGGATGAACTGAAAAGGTGAAATTGGGGAGTCTTGGGGCAATTCAGAAATACTAAATTGAGGTTTCGATTGATTGTTTTTGATAGAAAACAAAAAAACGTTTTATTGGACACAGCGTAGGATAATAGAAAACATTCTTCCAATTCTTTTAGTTTGAACATAAGTGAATGGTGCCGAATCCAATCAAGTGCTTGAGTTACGTCTAAAAAAGGTTGCTATCGAGTGTTGCTGATACTCTTCTGGATCCCTGTATGTAGAAGTTCATTTAATCTAAGATGCTGATGATTTGTTGATATTTTATCCATAAATCTAATTGCACATTGGGTGCAGCATTTGTTGATTCAAGGTATTATTCTCTTTTTATTACAAATTTTTTAAAGTAATTTGCAGGGTAAAAGTTTCTTGGGCAGTAACTTCTTGTGTTAGCTGAATTTGTGTTGTGTTTACGGATGGGAAGAATGATTGGAAAGTTGTTGTGAATGCCAAATATGTAATTCTTATAGAGTAAACGCAGTTTATGTAGGCCAGATCAGATTCTGGCTATATTTTGAGGATTACATTCTTTATTTGTGACGTCCAGAGATTCTTTTGATGGGTAACTGTTTAATGATTTTCCTAATTTCATAATGGAGGTAAAACGAAAGCTTGGATGTGGACAATAAAAGAGTTAGGGTTGAAGGACCCAAAGAAGAGCGCTTCACAGCGGCATCGTTGTTCGGTTGAGGGTACTTCGTCATCTAGAATAGAGTTGTCATTATTGAGAACTTACAGGAAGCTATTATTAATGTGCGCTGTTCATTGGTTTACGTCAAATGACATAAACGTTGGCATACGTTTGTTTTAGGACTATTTAACTAACTGACTGTGCATTCAACAAAGAAACCTGTTGAGTTTAGCGCAGGGCCAGTATTCTCGCTGTCTCTGCACCAACACAGGCACTGTATCTCGATAGCTAGCCGCAATCAGTCGCTGTCTGGAGGGAAATTCTAGCGGTCGGCTGCTCTGAAAGGTAGTTTTCCGAGTTTTCCAATCAATAAAAGGTGAATACCGGAACAGGACCGAAACAAAAGGCCACGGACTGCACACCATCTTTCCTTCCTCTTCCTTTTTCTATCCTCACGCTTAACTTGTACATACACACACAGTAACTTGCACTACACATCGCACGTGTCGGGAGATGAGAGCTTGTGCCGGCTGGGGCGGTGTGTCGCTGGAGAGATTCCTAAAGGTGGAAATCCCTCGTAAGACAAAGAGTAGGTCTGTGTCGGATGAACCCGTCGGTGATGATGCATGAAAAAGATATACAATGCTAACGGGACTAATAACCATAGCAGTTGACCTGTCCGGAAACACCAATCAATTAACTATTGAATTAATCACGTAAACGCAGAAACATTCAGAGAATGAACGAACATTAAACTAGGAAACCGGGGTAGCTTATTCCGACGCGGGAAATAACTGCTGATAAAAGAGCGGAGTGTTCTTTTTGGCGCTTAAGACGAGAATGTGACTATTACAGTTAATGTAACGTTCTTAATTTATTAATTGAAATGAATAAATTGAAGATTGAAGAGGGAAGAATTGAAGAGTGTTTGAATATATTGGTATAATTCAGCTGCAATCAACACTTTAAGGTAAAAACCACACAGTAATTGAAAATTCTTGAACTTGAGCTCATACACATGTTGAACTGTTCTCCATTACTTACCTTTCTGCATCTCTGATATTGCCATCTACTTCAATGCGATATCCGTTTCCTCCAGACCGAATTTGAAATGAAATATACACACTGCAATCGTCTCTGATCCCTGGGGAATGATGGTAATTTTTCTCATCTCAAACGGCAATTGTGATAGCAATGGGAGTGTGGACATCTGTCCCTTTATATCGTTCAAAATTTTCTTTTTGAAAGGTGCAAAATGCCAAAGACTTCTGATGGGTGTCAAGATACTAAATTTGTATCTTTTGAATGCAAGGATAAGTGTATGAACATAGAAATAAAGTTGAATTCACCCGTTTTTGTAATGGAAATCAATATATCTTGAATATAATAATTTCAAAATGATATAAAGAACCGTGCGTTTCTGTTAATAAAAAAAGGATTCCCTCTAGTAAAAAACAGATTTTTCCTTTTCTGCTAATTGAAGTGAGCCCAGAGAACATTCATTCAATTCGTTAATGCTCGGTTTTTCATCCGTTCTAACAGGGCGAGAAGGCAAGTTCTTTGCAAGTAGCAGTTTTACTCTATTCTATTGCACCGAACAACCCTCTGCTCGTGTATCTTCGACTCTGTATCCTCCCTGTATCATTTCCCACCCTCAGTCCGCTCTCTCTTTCTCTCCCCCCCCTACGCAACAACCATCCCAACCTCCTCACACTCCTTCTCTTTTGTCAGTTTTCTCAAAAATATTAGAGTCTTTTCCACTTACGAATGGAAACTTTTCTCAGGAAAAACAGAGCGTTTTCAGACTCACAACACGGTTTTAGAAAATCAAAATCTACGGAAACTGACATTTGTTCTTTTCTCAAAGATGTTGCTTCATCAATAGACGAAAATGAAGTACACATTGGAATATTCTTAGATCTTTCGAAAGCTTTTGACGTTATTGACCATAAGATCTTGATCTCAAAATTACCTTCGTATGGAATTCGTGGTATTGCCCTAGATTGGATAACTTCGTACCTTAAACATCGGACTCAAAGAGTAGAAATACCATACTGGCACAAAAGGTCATTACATACTTATGTTTCCAATTCTTTCCCAATTGAGCATGGGGTCCCACAAGGTTCGATCTTAGGTCCTATTCTCTTTCTGTTATATGTAAACGATATGCCCTCGTCTATTAAAAATGGAAGAACGGTTCTGTTTGCTGATGACACGAATGTTCTTTGCAAAAAAGAAGCAGTAAATAGTACAATTTCAGAAGTTTCAAATTGGTTTAATAATAACAAATTAATTGTTAACGAAAGAAAAACTGTTTCAATGCAATTTTGCATTTCAAATCGGAAACCGCATGTTCCATTGAAAATTAACAATATGCAATTAGCTGATGTTGAGGCAACAAAATTTTAGGTCTTTCAATTCAATCAAACTTCAAATGGAATGTACATATAACAGAATTAAACACTAAATTAAGTTCATTATGCTACGCATTCAGAATTCTTTCAAATTCTGTCAGCCTTCATGCAACTCGTTGCGTTTATTTTGCAAATATGCAATCCCGCCTGAGATATGGCATAATATTCTGGGAAGCTGGATGGTAGTATTCAGACCTTCAGATTGCAAAATAAAATTATTCGAATAATGAAAAAATGCCTTCCATGTGATTCCTGCAAGCTTCTTTTCATTCAGCTGGGAATCTTACCATTGCCTTGTCTCTTTATTTACAAATCTCTAATATTTGTCAAAAATTAACGGAGGGAACATATTTTCATACAATATTGATATTTATAATTACAACACATGCCGTAGAAATCACGTGCATCAAGTGTCAGTATCAACAGATCAGTACAAGAAATCAACATACAATACATGTACGTTACTTTACAACGCATTGCCAGATGACATAAAACAATTAAAGTCGGTACACAAATTTAAGTTAAAAGTAAAATCTTTTCTGCTTCAAACCTGTTTCTATACAACTAGAAACTATACTGATCGTCAAAAAGAAAAATAATGTGTATTTTAACAAAACAATGATATATAATGAATTAGTTTACGTTTGTATTGTGTACATTTAAAAAAATATTTAATACGCCTGTGACAAGTAAAGTACTTCAGCTTCCGGGTCAATGACCCCCATCTCGATCAGGTTTTTGTCCAGTTTCCCTGATCCATTGAGCAAATGCTGAGATGCCCCTTGTTTTGCTTCTGGATGTAAATGTAGCTTCACTGTGCACACGTTTTGTTGAGCACTCCTTTTGCTTGTAGTTCATTTACAGTTGAAATTGATTTTCTATAACTCGGGAAAGAACATTTTTCAAATATCTTTATTTTTCTAAAATAATTATTTTCTAAATTCAGTTTTTCGTTTTTTTAAATTCTGGCCCTCAAGAAAATGTGCGCAGATAAATCTCTTTCCCCACACGTCATATACAGGTTTTACTGTTTTTTGACAAATAAATAAATAACTGCGGATATTACTAAAGCGCTACGTTTAATTATCCCATATTATTTCAACCACTCCCAACCTCGCTTCCAAGCAACGGCTCCAATTTGATACAACCACCCTCAACCGCGCCTGAACCGCTCCATATCATCCTATCATTACCCTATCGCGGTGTTGTCAAGGTCGATACCACATGAGGGAGTCCGTGGTACGAGTGCCACGACGAAATCGTCTCTCCACGCAGTTCATTACCCCGCCACCAGAGACAACGCCATCCCTATTGTAAAACGGCGGACTTACTACTACTTGTAATAATTCCCTTTCCCGACGCTAGTTGCGCAGAGTACCTCGTGGCATGCTACGGTGCCACGACGCGGGCCACAGCCACCAGTAGAAGAACTTGACACCACTGCCCTATCCAATAATCCACCACAAGCGGAATCAACTCTCTCAACCATCCCCAACGACTCTCAACAACTCCACAAGCCCCACAACTCGCTCGAACTGTATCCAAACGCCACTAATCGCCTTAAACTGTCTTCATCGCCGAACCGTCCCTAGCTGCCCTCAACTTTCCCTAATCACCACAACTACTTCAACCACCCTAACCGGCACCAATCGACCCCAACCCCAACAACCAGCACCGAAGATTACCAACAACTACCAATCATAACCGACAACATCCACTGCCGACTCAACCTCCTCCCCTCGCACGCCTCTAATATTGCTCGTTCTCCGACCGCCGTGCTCTCAAATGTTGTGTCCTCCGCCATTTCCCTTCAACTTCGTTTCCCAGCGCCACCCTTTCGTATTGCCACTTGCAAGTCTATTTCCTGGATCGCTTTAGCCTTTTGCCCCCTCCTGGCCCCTCCCGTTGGAAGCGTCGGTCGCCCCGCCGCCTGGAGCCGCGCGTCGCCCCGGTCGAGCGGCGCGCAGCCAGCGCCGCTCTCCCGGAGGTGAAAAATCCTTCCCACCTGCCCTTCGCGCCGCTCAGCCTCCCACCATTCTTCAGCCTTGTCTCGCTCCGCGCGCCCTGCGTTCCGCCCCGCATTACGCCGGCACCCCCGCCACGTCTCCCAGCCCCGCCTACTCTTACCTCCTCCCGCCACACTCCCACCTCACCGGGCCTCGTGCGGCCTCGCCCCGCCCCATCTCGCCCCGCCTCATCTCGCCCCCGCCTCATCTCGCCCCGCCTCATCTCGCCCCGCCCCGCCCGCCTCGCTCCGACTCCCCCGCTACGCCCGCCTCCTCCCGCCTCCCCCGCCTCTCCCCGCCTCGCCTCGCCCCGCCCCTCCCCGCCTCGCCCCGCCTCGCTCGCCTCGCCTCGACCCACCTCGCCTCGCTTCGCCCCGCCTCGCCGAAACCCGTCCCGCCTTGCCCCGCACCGCCTCGCCCCCACCTCGCCCCCCTCGTCCCGCCTCGCCCCGACTCGCCCGCCTCGTCCCGCCTCATCCCGCCTCGTCCCCCCTCGTCTCCCCTCATCCCACCTCGTCCCACCTCGTCCCACCTCGTCCCGCCTCGTCCCACCTCGTCCACCTCGTCCCACCTCGTCCCACCTCGTCCCACCTCGTACCACCTCGTCTCGACTAGCCACGCGCCACCTCATCGTGCCTCACGTTGCCAGGTCTCGCCCCATCTTGTCCCCCTCCCCCCCGCCCCCATCCCACGCCAGTCGGCGGACGCAGGGCCGCGCTTGGCCGGCCCATTATTCCGCCAGGATTCGCATATTTCTTCCGATAAACGAGGCGTCTTTCTTTCCTCGCTACCCTTCCTTATTTGCTTCCCCTCCCCCGGCCGCCGTATCTCCTTCGTCGCGTTGCCGCACCTCTCACCTTCCCTTTCCCCGCGCTTCGCCTCCTTTCCCCCCCTCGAGCGAGGGGAGGAGAGGCCGAGGACGCCGGGGACGGGGCGGAAAGGCGCGCGAGCCTTCTGGCCCCGATCCAAAGCTCCAATTTGGCGTCTATTGAAGGCCCCGCGCGAGGCAGCGAGGCAGGCGCGCCACTTCCTTCGTTTAATGAATAAAAATTCTTAATTGGTGGAGAGAAGTCCCGGCTACTGCAGATGGTATTGCGCGCTCCCTCGCCGTCCTCGGCCGTCCGGACGATCGTCCCCGCCCTCCGCCCCCGCCCCCGCCCCCGCTTGCCGTCGACCATCCCCTCAGACGACGGCCGTGTCGGAGACGTCGGTCTTCTTGCGCTGATCACGTGATGTCACTGCAGTCCCTCTGACCGGGAAGTCCTAGGTTCGAGCCCCGGCGGCGGCAGGATTTTCGACACTAGCTTGTCAGCTACGTCGAATTCAGTCGCTGTCTGGAGGAGAACACTAGCGGCCGGCCGCTCTGATCGGTAGTTTTCCGTGTTTTTTCCGATCAACACCAGGCGTATGCCGGAGCAGTACCCTAACAAACGGGTCACGGACCGCGCGCGATCTTTCCTTCCTCTTCCTTGTCCTATCCTCTCCTCTTACACACACTTACACTAACATGCACTACACTACCACACATGTCGGGAGCTTACAGCTTGTCCCGGCTGGGGCGATGCTCCGCTGGTGGGAGATACCTGATTGAGGGGAAACCCCGCTAGTCGACGGTAGGTCGACGCCAGATCTCTCCATCCAGCGGGGGAAAAACACCTCCCGAGAAAAAACACGCACTACACTTACGGGACTAATGACCAACCTAGTTGACGCGCCCGGAAACACGAATCAATCAATCAATTTTGCGCTGATTGAATTGCTGGTAATAAGTTCCCGGCTGGGCGTATGTCCTTGCGACTCGCAGGGACGAAGGTCTCCCATGGCAGATTCGGTTTATGTTCGCAGCCGGTCGGGGGTGGAGGAGGGAGCAGAGGCGAAAAGGGGGCGTTTCCTCGCGCCCGCTTGCCGCTCTCCGCTCTGCCATCGGCACCTGAAGGGGTGCGCCGGAAGTACTCGTTCATAAAACGCTCGCCTTGTTGCCGGCGCGAGAGTTACTGTTATGACTGCGACTTTTATAGCGCCCCTCCTATTTGTCGGGAAGTCGTGGATCGCTGGTGTTTCTTGCACCATCGCCTGGACATTCCGACGAGGGGACTGCCCTTCGCCTGTGCCGGGCCACCCACGCCACCGTCTCCGCCTCACCATCTCTCACTACCACCACCGTCACAAAGAGTATTACCGCCTCAGGAGTACCAGCATCTCTACCACCCCTACAACTAGCTTGCCTCTACCTCCATCACCACCACGGAACTGCTAGCTCACCTAGATCAACAGCTCACCTCCACTACCTTCATCACATCACCGCGACACCGCCAGCAACAGAACTAAACATCCACCAAAAATATTAATATCACCATCAACATCATCACTATTAGCGTCACCACCACAGTTTACTTTCATCACCAACGCACGATCTCCACCGCCACCAAATCACCATCATCACATCAACACCACGTCACCACCAGCATAACACCATTGCTTCATCATCACCATCCGATCGCCATCACACCATCGTAATCATATTACTACCACTACACCACCGCCACCAAAATTACAACCAGTACACCACCTCGTCGCCGCCGCAGCTACAATCAGAACACAACCACTTCTCCAGAATCAGCAGAACATTCACAATCGCAGCTATCATCGCCACTGTCATCACCGTCGCCTCACCAGTACCACCACCATTGCCACCGCGACCTTCTGCCGCGACCGCTCTACCTCTACAGCCATTGCAGCCACTGGTGGCGCCAGCTTTCCCCTAACGATGCAATGCAGCACTCCTCGCAGCGCGCGACCCCCACCTCCACCCGGAACTATTTGCCTCTTTTGTCGCATTCAGGGGTTCAAGCGGTCAGGGGGGCCCCCTCCATCTCCCTTCCCCACCCTTCCCCCGGGCCCGCCCCACGCCCCGCTCATTGCTGCCTTTATGAGGGCTTCGAAATTACAAATACACCGGCAAGTGGCCTCCATTAGAATAATTGGTGGCATGAACTATTCTCTCTGCCTCGCGCTTCCAGAAGTAAATATTACTGTTTTAACTGTGCCCGTTAAAACACTTGCCTTCTCTGCTTCCACTGCCTCTAGTACTTATACTTCTCCAGAAATATCTCGCCTCTTTTTAAACTGTTATTTTTCGAATCACTTCATTGTTTATTAAATTGTATAAAATTTTCACATCAATAAAATTCCTGCAATGCGTTAGGCAAATATTAAGTAATTATACTCCGAGGGGTATTGTATTTCGTTTTGTCCGTCTTTCTACAGTCAGAGTTTAGTGAACGAGGTCCCTTCCTCCAGCCTGACCTGATTTGCATGCTTCTGGGATTCAATTCGCAAATGAGGAGAGACTTTACCGAAGCAATGGCAGCACTACTGTTCGCGGTTGCTGATTGTGACACATGAAACGTTCTAGTGGCAGATAGCTCACTTATGCACGTATGAATGTGGTTTAGGTTTCATTTTCGTTAAAACCTCTTAATTCTCGTAAATTGCAAAAGTTTAGATTAATTACGACCTTCTTCTACAACTATATTATTAGTTTGATTTTTCCTTAATGAAAATATTACATAAAATTGATATTTACGTGATGTCAAATACAATTATTTCAAAGTATCAGTAGTTTTTGCGTAATTTTGTATCAAAATAAGTCCCTTCTAAAAGATACTTGACAAATATATCCTCAAAACAGCTCAAAATTTATTCTTTAAATGCTTTGCTGAAATAGACGAAGTGCGCGCCTCAATGTGACTTAGACCACAAGGAAATTCAATTTTTTCCGAACCTGTTCTCCATCTTCAGTAATGAAGCTACACATTAATTTTAATGCAATTCATTCTTTATTACTCGGTTTTTATATTCTTTCATCTGCGAATATAAAAATGGATGTTGGTTTGTCCCAGATCGATAAACTCCGTCACCGTTCGACCTATTTCCATTAAACTTTGCATTTCCTTAGTGCTTTTTTCATAGAGGATTTTACGCTGTTGACATTGTTGTAACTCGAAAATAGATGGCGCTGCGGCACAAGCTGGCGCTTCTTGTAAATGCAATTCCCAATCTACCCGGGGTTCCATTGTTGCTGGGCGTTGCCGTGTGTCGCGGGACGGGATCGTGCAGGACAGGAGGAGCAGCAGTGCATGATGTAGACTGGGAGAAACTAACGCTGAGCTAGGGGACGAGAGTGAGGGACGATTGCAGCACGAGAACAACCAGGTCGTAGCAGCGCTGGCGGAGCGGGGAGACGGCGACGGGGGTTAATTCTGCTAGTCTATGTGTATAAAACAGGATGTTGGTATGTATATAAGAGCAAAACTCCGACACCGGTGGACCGATCTCCATGAAAGTTGGCACTTCTACGTGTTTTTCTCCGAGAAGGTGTATGTGTTGTTAATTCTGTTGTAACTCTACTACATAGTGCTACATATTCACTACATAACCACGTCAAATGCAACCTGCATCACACTAGGCCGCATTTTGAATCTATATCGTTAAATAACTCCTTATCGAGGCGTTCTAGAGCCTTAAAAACTAAAATTTTGAGGCTGACAGTCTCAAAGAAACGTTTCTCGCACTGTAATCTACAGAATGAAATCTTCCTGAACATTCTATTACATTTTGCTGGTACGGAGCTTACCGATATTACCTCACCTGCGCAGAGACGTGCAGAATCTGCAAGCAAATGTGAATGAGAGGGACAAAGAGTGGCAGGGATAGAGACAGACAGGGACAAGGTAAGAGAAGAAGGGAGAGACATTAAGAAAGGGAGATGGAAGGGGAAAGAGGGAAATGAATGGCAGAATAACGTCTGCCAGGTTTTCCTAGTAGTTTTTAAATGTCGACGGTTTCGAGTAATTATATGTTAAACTGTGAGAATTTTTCAAAACAAAACAAACAACTAAATAACATTGTCTCAAAAGCAGTTGCATTTTTTCTTTTAACTTTTTATACTGATAGAGCAACGCTTACTAAATCACATGAGTGTAGTGTCACTTTGAATTTGATTAAAACTTTTAACATTTCAAACATTACATGCTATATGTAAATTATACAAGTGTAAATTACACTTATGTAATTTTTCTGAACATTTTAATATTTACATAAAAATCCTATTTAATATTCCGATGCAGTTTTGTGCAAGCAAGTTATTCAAATGATAATATTGTAAATTTATCGAAATTTCAAAACATTTCACGAAAATATTTGTTTTACTCCTTATAAGCGGATTATTTCGTGCAGTTACCGGCATGTTTGCGGCAAGGTCATTGTCTACTAATGCCAGGCCAGAATAGGACCAGCAAAAGTTTTTCTTAATTTTCTACCCAAATAGAATAAATTGCGCTTACAAACATGGTGTAAGTCGGATTTTTTATTAAAACCACTGGAATTTTAAAAGTATAAATACCTATCTTATGCTCAGCAAGTTGAAACGGATATTTTGATTTTTTGAGAATACGTGACCTGAAACCTCAACAACTCTTTCAAATGTTCTCAAAAAGGTTCTTTTTTAATTAAACTTTGTCCTGGGGTAGAGTATAGGACTATTGAAAGAATGCTGCGACTCTCCTTTCCCTTAAAATCCTTGATTTGATTTTACAACAAGAAATCTAGAGAAACTACAATATTGATGATAGTTTTTTTTCTGAATTAAACCTTCTCTTTAAAATTAGGTCTTAAATCATATTAATGAAAAGTACTGGATTTTGAAAATTTCAGTTAAAAGGTGTAATATTTTTTAAGAAAAGGCAAGTTTACTTCAGAGGCTTCTGGTGCAGTGGTAACGTGAATGAATTCGAATGCGAAAGAAATTGTTTTGCTTGGAAAACTGTTTTGCAGGTTCATGTAGTATTATAATATTGCGTAGCCCTTACAAAAACTGCAAGTAAGTATGTGATGTACAACCACTAGTTAGGTATCGATTACTGATAAAACGTGGATTCTCACTACACCATTTGGTAGAAGAGATAATTTAATATATACAGCAACAAGTTTTATCTTTTTTTTTAATATCAGGGATGGTGAATGAATTTTTCTGTAAAAAAATTCTGATTTTTGCCTCAGCATTGCAATGCATTTTCTTTACTTCTAGGGCAAAAAGTAAAATATATTTTTGAATTGCCCTGGTATACAATAAATTTTTCCTCGCAAAATGAAGAAATGTAAATGTGTATTCCATTATTTTCTTTGATTCATTCCTCTTATTATGTCTCAACACTGCTGTGCGGGTGTTACAAAATATGACTGCTTTGCTAATGATGAGGCAAGCTCTACTTGGAGTCCGGCAAAAACAGCCTTTTAGGCGGCAAAATCGATTTAGTGTACAGTTTCTACCCTGAGCGATCAGAGGAAAAAGTCCGTGCGGTATTTATTAGCAATGTGAGAGCATTCGTCATCTCGCGTTTTTCTGAGACTAATGATGAAGCAACGTAACTAATACTCCTAAATAGAAGAATCAATACCGTTTTATGAGACACATGCATGGCGTTGTCCATTAGGTAAAGGAGTTAGAGGACGCATTATTAATCAAGCAATTAACTGCTTCTATGTGGATTTCTGTTCAGCCCTCATCTCGCTTGCTATTCTGCTCCCAGTTTCCCAGAAATCCCTAGAGCGTGTACTTAGATGGTCCCGTGTTTGCTTTTGGACAGTAAATACAGTGTTACGCCTCTCCAAACGTTACATGCAGTGTGCTGTTTATTGATGCCCCCGATAGCAAGCCAGCTTTCTAAGCTGTGTTGTCTCGACATCAGTTCAAGGAGGAAGCTGTCGATCCGATATTGTGACGGCAACTGAGGAGCAACATGAATGTAACTGAAGCTAAATTCGGCAATAATAGCCAACTAAACTGTTAACGAATCCCAGCATGCTAGGTATATATCGCCTAGAAAAATGAACTAGTGAAAACTAATAGTTTTTCAATGGCACATATTTTCTCCATTATTTGTAAATTTTGCATTTTCGAAAATTTAGGTTTCAACGAAAATTTAAAGTGTGCCATTTCTGTTATCGTACTGTATTAGATTATAAAGAAAGAAAATTTTTATTTTAGAACAAATTGCCCGTTTTTGAATTTAGAACAAAATTGCCCTTATTTCAAACAAAAACTACGCCAAAACTACTCGTATTTTCAAAAAATCCTACATATCTTTATTGAACATAATTTTAGAACATATTTCAGAGGGGGAAAACTTTATCATCAACATTGTAGTTATGCGGTGTTGATGTTTTCTGTTTTTTTTTTGTTTTTTGAAAAATACCGGAAATGGGACCTACGCCTTGTTGATTAGCGTAATGTGCTTTTTTCGATAATTAACACAAAAATTTGGGCAGTTTTTGAGAAAAATGTTGTAAATTGTTTATAATTCAATCAAAAATTACGCGAAAACTACTCATATTTTCGAAAACATTTACATGACTAAGTCCTGCTTTTGAAGTACACATTGTATTGAAAAAAATTGCTATCTTCAGTATTGTCGTTGTACGAACTCACTGAAAAAATTTGAACGTTTGCAATTTTTGAAAATTCGTTGTTTCAACAAATGAACGATTTGCCATGGAAGTTAAGAACTTGACGTTTTTACATACTGTTGCCATCTTGCAAAGCATTTGAAATACTTTCTATCAATCAGAGATGGTCTTTCAACTCCATTAGATCCAGTAGATAGACAGATCTGATGTAAGAGGGAAAATGGTCAGAGTCAATTGGCAAAGCGGGAAGGATGAAGCAAAGTCATTTACTCACATGAAAATATACTATACTGTCTCCTTATAAGAAAGAAATGGCATTTAAACGTTACTTTTTCCAAAAATAATATTCGAAGTGATCGACAAAGCATAATCACAATATAACAATATACATAATTATAAGACTTTTATAATTATAACAGTTATAATTATAACAGACGTCTTTAAGGAAAAACGGTCTTATAATAATTCAGTTTCTCAGTTTTATTTCAGACTGTCTCATCGACTGTCTCATCATTTCCCGACGTTCCTTCACTTCCTAATTTATTTTAAAATTGTTTATGGTGTAAAATATTTATTTTCAAGTTTCCGTCAAATTTTCGAAGTGTGTCCTAAAATATTTTCTGAAACCACCTCGCCGGTGCGACGCTGTTCCGTTTCATGACGACTGTGCGGTATTCACGGATGAAGGCCCAATGATTGATTGATTGTTTACTAATGATTCCAGGGGCGTCAACTGCTAAGACCATTTATCCCGTAATTGTAGTGCATGTTTTTCCCTCTGGGTGTGGCCGTGATCTTGCCCGGTTGATAGGCGATATCCCGACACCGACCTATCGTCGGCTAACGGGTTTCCCCAACCAGGTATCTCCACCAGCGGGGCGCCGCCCCAGCCGTGACAAGCTCTAAGTTCCCGACCGGTCTCTCGGCATTTGGGGTAGTGTAATACATGTCAGTGTAAGTGTGTGTAAGTAAGGAGTGAGGATAGGACAAGGAAAATGGAAGGCACAATCGCGCATGGATCGTGGACCGTTTTGTAGGTTACTGCACCAGCATTCGCCGGGTATTGATTGGAGAAAGCACGGAAAACTATCGATCTAAGCAAACCGGCCGGTAGAATTCTCCTCCAGACAGCGACAGAACTCGCAGCTAGCTAGTGTAGAAAATCCTGCCACCGTCTTTCCCTGAACCCGAGGATCTCCCGGTCAGAGGCACTGCCGTGACATCAGCTGATGCTTTCAGCCACCTCTCCTCGGTGAAGGCATACGGTGAAGGGCGTCCGGCTGCACGCGTGGACCTCAGCAAATCCCCCCGCGGCTGGCGGCGTCGGAGGCGGGGGCGGGGGCGAGCCGCCAAGCAACGCGGAGGAGCAGGGCGGAGGGCCGGTCGTTTGCCGGCTGCGCCGCGGGGCGTCGCGCCAGCCATTTGGGGCGGCGCGCGGCGGCGGCGATGGCCCCCGCCAGGGGGAGGGGGGCGTGGCGCATTAACAGGCACGCGGGGGTTTTAATGCAGCGCGCTGCAGGGTCCAGCCGCCCACGCGCTGGCTTGCCCGTAAAGGGCGGCATTAGCCGCACAGGACCTGGATCACCCGCGCGTCCCCGCTCCCCGCCTCGCCCCGCTCCGACCCGACCTGCTCCTCCCGCCCGCCGCCCGCGCCATACACCATTCATGCCCCGAAATGAAAGCGCGCGCGACAAAGTATTCATGTCGGAACTAACGCCAGGAGCGTCAACGGAGTTTGACGAAGTGCTGCTGCCACCGCCGCGCCGCCGCCGGGCCGGCACGAGGCGGCGGGTGCGGGGGCGTGGCGCTGGGCTGGGGCGGGACGGAGGAGGTGCGCGGCGGCGGACAGGTGAGTGGGCGGGGTGGGGCGCGAGCGGGGGAGTAACCGTAAAAGGGAAACACGGGCGACAAACGACACCCCCGGCTTCCGTTGGCGCCACGGATTCTGTTTCCAGCCCCACCCGACCCGACCCGACCCGACCCCCACCCCAGCCACCCACCTCCCGTCCCCGTGGCCTCCTCCCCCGACCCCCGGCCCTGCCACCCCGCCCTCGCCCTTCCGCTCCCCTCCGCCCCCGCTCCCTCCGCCCCCGCTCCCCTCCGCCCCCCGCTCCCCTCCGCCCCCGCTCCCCTCCGCCCCCGCTCCCCTCCGTCCCCGCTCCCCTCCGCCCCCGCTCCCCTCCGCCCCCGCTCCCCTCCGCCCCCACTCCCCTCCGCCCCCAGCTCCCCTCCGCCCCCGCTCCCCTCCGCCCAGCTCCCCTCCGCCCCCGCTCCCCTCCGCCCCAGGTCCCCTCCGCTCCCGTCGCCACCCCCCGCCGCTTCCGTCAGCGCTCGCGCCTCGCGTCCGTCATGAAAGGCGGGCGCTCGAAAATGCCGCATGAGCTCCCAGCGGTGGCTGCCCGTGGCAATTCGCCTTTGGCAGGAGGGGCGGCGCACATGCACTGCGTGCAGCGCTTCTGTTTTTGGATGGCGCGTCACCAGTGCGTTCTTTGCAAGGGCCTATTGGTGGCAAATAAATTCATTTTTTTTTCTTTTTTTTCTTTTGAATTTCTCTTAGCTACGTCGGAATTCTCCCTCTCTGTCGTCTGTTTCAGACTTTATTAATCGCAGAAATAAAGTACCTACAGATGTGCTATTGTTTGGTTTTGTTGGTGGCGAGTAGAAGGAGGAGGAGGTAAAGGAAGGCGATTAATAAAATGCACAAATTACATTATGTTATTCTACACGCTGTTTCAACACTCATTCTTGAGGCGCTCTGAGTGTTAATGTATATTTCTTTGAAAACTGTGGCAGACGGTCACAGTCCAGTGTTTGTGCAGAACCGATATCACGGCGGGAACTTTGTTGCCTCTGCAGAATCGATGACCGAGAGCCTACGGTTTATTCTCTACTCTGGCGAATTTTCCACACTACCGATATAGCGGAATCGAATTCAGCCGCCTGGGGGAGAAGTCTTGCAGACGGCTGCTCTGGTCGGTAGTTTTCCATGAGTGTTCTCAAATATTATATCGGTACCGGATCAGTACCTTTAAAAAAGAGGCCACGGGTCGTTCTCTATCATTCTTTCCTCTTTAGCATACACTATACTAACTAACATGTCAAAGACTTGTCTGAGTTGGGGGTGATACCTCACTGTAGGAGATACCACACTGGGAAAACTCGACGTACAGATCGGTCCGCAACTCACGTACTAACAAGTAGGAACAACGCCACATCCCGGGAATAAACTGATGGGTTTAATGAACTCGGTAGATGACGCTCTTTTTAATTGATTTCCCTTACACACTCGCCCTTCCTAATACTGGTAATAATATTTAGACATTAAGTAAGGGAAAAATCAGTAAGGGATATTTTTTTTTGTTTAGTGTTTTGCTTTTTTTGTGCAGTGCTTTTCTATGTTATATTGTTGAATAGACATACCATTTTTACCTTTTTCGTACACTGGTGTATACGAAGGTGTATACTGGTGTATACTAGTGTATACATGGTACACAGTGTGATGTAATGGTTCAAGAAATTCACATTCACTATTCACAAATAAATGATGCCAGAAAATCTTCTGAATTTAATGCAACAGGTATATTTTATTTTTTAAATATTGAATTGCGTTGTGAAAAATCAATTTAGCTCATAATTTGATAAAAATCATCTAATTAAGCCTAGAATATGAGTTTCACAGTAAAACATTATGTGAAACTGACATTAATGCTTCAGTGTCAAATATTGATAACAATAAAAACATTAGCGTTTTATTTTTGGACAGTCGGAAGCAATTGAAGAATTTAGAAATCACAATCGGTACGTCATGTGTCATGTTTGTTCTTACTTGGAAGGCGTGGACGAGACACAACGTACATTATACAATTGTCAAAATCTTATTAGTCATTAAATAATTGTCAAGAAACATAGATATGTAATCTTCAACAAAATCTGTATATAATCTCTGTACATTATAAGAAACATCGCTCTTCAGAATTTTAAAACTCATTCCCTCCGAACATGAACTTATTCAACAGAGCATAACATTATAAACTAATTACATAATATACTAGTAATCGATCCAGAAATCAATTAAACAGTACGAATTGTACGAATTGTACAGAATTGTACGAATAATAAGCAAATTCCACCCATGTGATTCTTATAAGTCTCTCTTAATTAATCTAGGAATTTTACAATTACCTTGTCTCCTGATTTACGAATCAGTAGTTTTTGTCAAAAATGACTTACTTAAGGGCGGGAACATATTTTCAGCAAACGCCGATGTCTGTAAGTATAACACACGAGGTAGTAATCATATTCATCAGGTGGCAGTATCAACAGCTCACTACAAAAAATTCACATACAATTCATGTACTTTACTCTACACTTTCCCAGATGACATTAAACGATTAAATTCGATAGAAAAGTTTAAGTCCCAAGTAAAATATTTTCTGCTGCATAACTGTTTCTATACAATTCCAAACTATACTGAGTATCAAAAGGAAAGTAACATTAATTTTAACAATGATAGTTAATGTAATTATTTATCATTTGGACTGTATAATTCTAAAGAACCTGTAACAAGTACTGTACGACAGCTTCTGGGTTGATGGTCCCCATCTCGATCAGGTTTTTCGTCCAGTTTCCCTGATCCTTTGAGCAAATGCTGAGATGGTCCCTTGTTTTGCTTCAGGACATAAATGTAACTTCACTATTTGTGCACGTCTTCTGAATTTCAGTGGGAAATATAGTTATTGAAATTATTGTTTTCCATATTGTCGCGGCAAAAAGTATTATTCTTTCATGAAGAACATGATGAGGGTTAAGGGCACAAGTTCATAGCTAATTTACCTTTGAAAATATATTTTATTACATAGGAGCGAATATTCATGTCAACAACACTTTAAAAAACGCTCTTTTTTTGTATTCAAAATTTGACTAGAATATGGTTTAGGATAGAGTTCACAGAATGATGAAAACGTGCACAAATTTCACTTCTCCCCATAGCTCGTCACACACAGTTTTAAACTGTTTTTAACGTAAATAAATAAATAAACGTCAACAATGCAATATTATGTAAATGTAAAATGAAGAAAACCAATACCTATGAAATAAGAAAATCCAATTAAAACCAAGTTTGACATTCGCCGATTACGGCAAACAACCAGAACCTTCAAGTAAAATTTCCATAATTATTAAAGCAATTACGACAATTCCATTATTCTGAATATCCGAACATCACAAAAGAAGTACATCCTTGCAGAACGACTTAGAAACTTCGAACATCTGGTCAGAACACTGGGCAGTAAAAGAATCGCACATATCACAAGCAAAAATCTTCACTCATCGTAGACCATCGAGTTATCCTGCGCATAACATAAAATGTTGAATATAATTAATTCCAGGTAAATTTTCAATATTAGGGATTGAAGATGATAAGAAATTTACCTGGTAATACCACATAACTAGCAAAAATAAAACGTTTGCAAATATAGCCAAACTTTATACCGCTAAACTCTAAGCTAAAGTATGGAAGCACTTTAATGATACAAATCAATATGTGATGAAATGTAGCTAAAACACATATTGAAAAACTTCATTTTATACAAAATATATGCTTGAGAAGAATAACTATAGGTCCCTGGTTCATCAGTACCAAGAAGACGCATAAAGAAGTAGAATGAAAAAACCGATTCTAAGGACGTCTCATTCAATTTTCAATTTCCCTTCAGAATACCGAAAATCTAACCTAATGCGCCCACGCTTTCCAAACGAAAAATTCTGATCCTATAAATAATTAAACAACTCTCTTTGAAAAGCTCACACGACCATGATTTCGTCCAGGTAGAAAGAGGAATATCAGTTTTAGAGAATATCGTGGGAACGGTTTAGGCGCTGCCTGTGACCGCGCCCAGACGGAAGCACTGACAGACGGACAGTCAGATGTTTTTCCATCAAGCGTTTTTACGGTATCAGGGACCCACAAAACATGATACCTGACTACACAACGTGTTAGAGGAAGTAATTACCACAGGTGTGAACAAGATTGATCTACTTATTTCAAAAACATAGCTCCACAATTCGATGTTTTTTTTTGTAATTGCGTTTTTCTGACCGCAACATTACCATACGTACTCTGGACTAAGTACGGGATATGTTGAGAAACTCAAAATAAATTAGTGTGTAGGTGACTTGTTTCAATTTCCATGTGTTTCTTTCTTCAATTGTTTTCTGCAACGCTCATTGCACGTCTATTTCTGGCAGTCTCTCATTTCGAACATATCGTGAATTTCTCCGAGTGGAATCACGCAAGGATCGGCATTTCATTATTGATGTCCGGTCACAGCCCATTCTCCTTTGTATCCTAAAATGACCTCAAGGATTACTCGTTTTCAGAAGCGCCTCTTTGTCTACACCAATGACACGCCCCGGAGCGGTCTTCACTCCTCCGCACAGGACGTCGTTGACGTTTTGCCCCGAGACGAGAAACATGCGCGGCGGGCCGGACGGGAGACGGGCGGGGAATGAAGGCGGGTGCGTGGGACGAGGAAGGGCTCTCGTCAGGTCACCTGGACGAGAGAGAGAGACGGAGGGGACGGACGCAGGCATGCGCGCCCGCCCGCGCCTTCGCTTGCCCACGCCCACGACGTAATTTTCTCTTATCAGTTCCACCAGGCTCAAAGAGACCGCTGGCGAGCTACTCCGCTCCGTCCAATCCACTTGCGTGCCCGCGTTGACGTAGGCAGTCGAACGCAGAGCCGACGAGCGAGCACTCGGGCGCACGGCCTCGCGATTGCGGAGGCGGACGACGAGTGGTGATGGGCGGGGACGAGGCGGCGGGGGCGAGGCGGCGGGGGCGAGGCGGCGGGGGCGGGGCGGCCGCGGCACAGAGGCGGCCGCGGCACAGAGGCGGCCGCGGCCAGAGCCCAGAAAAACACAGACGCGGCCGACTGTGCCTTCCGGGTGAGATACAGCTGGGCTTTTTGCCGGCGGCTCGGCGGATGCCCGCGCTCCGATGCCCCGCCCCAGCCGCCCGGTCGCGTCAGCGCCCCGCCCCCCCAGCGGGGCGGTGGATCCGCCCCACAGTCCTCTTGGCCGTCCCCCCTGTCCTCTCCCCGACCTCCCCGCTTCGACCTCATTACCGCGTCACCTCCGCCTCTTTCCTTACCCCCATCCTCACCCCCTGTCCTTACATCCCGTCCTCACACCCCGTCCTCACCCCCTGTCCTCACCCCCGTCCTCACCACCCGTCC
Source organism: Acheta domesticus (assembly GCA_031308135.1). NCBI lineage: Eukaryota > Metazoa > Arthropoda > Insecta > Orthoptera > Gryllidae > Acheta > Acheta domesticus. The sequence continues at coordinate 281,182,468 of JAHLJT010008446.1, read as the reverse complement.
TCACCCCCATTCCTCACCACCCGTCCTCACCACGGCACCCCCACTACCCCGTCCACACCATCGTCATCGCCCCCTCCTAACCAGCGCTTCCTCACCCTCCCCGCCCTCACCGCCTCTTCTTTACCATACTGTCCTCACTGTCTCGTTCTCACCGTCCCGTTCTCACCAACCCATTCTTCCCGACCTATTGGCACCGTTCGATTTCAACGTAAGATAGCATTGAGTTGTCGGCAGCCTACGCCAAATGGCGCTCTTTCGCCGTGATGTTGAATGGTTTTTATATTTGCTCTATTTAGAACCCAACGCCTTTACGGGCGACTTGGTCTCTTAGTTGCGTATTTTGTTTTGTTACCCCTTAACTTATTCTCACTGTTACATTGTCCCCGCCCCTCGCTCCGTTCTCATGGATCGCCCGTACTATGCAGGTACCTATATTACACGTGTATACATGTTCATATTATACGTGGCGGTCATATTACCTTGTAATAAACTAAAAGGGCGGGAACAAAAGAAGCAAATCAAGGCCAAAAAGCCTCTCCTCTTGCACACATTTATTGCAATCACACTTATTTATATATTAATCATCTGAATTTGAATGAATAACGTAGAATCTCTAACCAGGCCCAAACGTTTTTAACACATTTAGGTTACACAAGAAAATAAATATAGTAATTAAAAATTAGTGGCACATGCACTAACCAACCTCCATGTTAATAGAATTTTGCAAAAGGGTGGAAGAAGCGTTTCTCACTGGTACACATTAAAATTGATCCGTTTCTTAAGGGTACCGCTTAAAACCATTTTTCATAGGCTGGTTAAAATCGTTCGACCTGTTGCATACGGGTAGATCCGTTTCATTCGGGTTTGCACGAATACGGGTGGCCGTTTCTATACGGAAGGATTTGATCCCGCAATTCACGAAAACAGGCGTAGATACTGGTGAATTTACTGATCTGGGGAATTTGCATGGCCAGTTAATGCACCGTACTCTATTCTGTCCACGTTCTCTGCCCTAATGGCTTAAGAAGCTTATAATTTTGCTACAAGTACGTACGTCCTCGTCCTGGAGAAATTTACTTAAAGCATTACCACTATATATTTTGTTTAGATCAACTAAATAGTCCCAAAATTGTCATAATAAAGTACGAGGTTTGTATTCAGTATTGTGTATTCAATTGTCTTAATAAAGTGCCATTTGAGTTAAACATTCTAATGATAAATAATGAAATCCAATAATAATTCAGTTGTGTGTGTTATCATAAAAATGAAATGATCAGATGTGACACTCGTATTATCGTATATGTAGTATCTGCATACAGTATTCGTAAGGATTGGCAGTGGAAGTTTGATAATGAATGTTGTTTTTCAGACATATTATATTGTATTAGTAGGTGAAAGATATTTTTTAAATATTTAAATTTGTAATATATGTTATAAAATTATTCTATCGCTTTTATTGTATAAACTAATATGAATTTTTGATTTCAGGTACGTATGGAGGAGTTCTCAAATATTTGTGAAATACGGTGAGCCAGCTTGAAAAACCTTTTCTCAGATATTTGTGCACATCAAGTATTACATTACCATACGTACCTTGAGGTTCTAAAGCAATCTCTTTTTGATCTAAGTATTAAAAATCTACAAAGATCTTCAGTACGCGAGTAGATCCTACCTAATAGAACAATACGTATTGACATTACTATAACAGGATGGTACCAAATACAACGAACCGCAAATATATTTTATTTAGTGCATAGTATTTGAATTATACAAAATATCAACGTTGTCAATATGGTCATTGGGACTATTATGCTTCTCTGTAAGGGTTGTCGAAGCATTTACGACCAAGCCACTCCAATTATCCAAGCCCATGTCAAGGAGATCCACACCGTCCCCTCTTGTATGCTGCACACCGTCAGCGTAAGTAGTTGTAACGTAATTTCGCCCGACCAAGCTCCGCTTACGTAACAGCATGGAGTGGAATTTGGAAAACACCGTAATGGAGTGGACTTGTCCTCCGTCGTCGAGAGACTCGCAGCGAGCTGCTACACGCTCGCGCAGCGTTCAGGGCAGAGAACCGCCGGCCGCCCCCGGCCCCGCCTACACCGCCGCGGCCACCTGCTTGTTCACTCCGCCGTTACCACGGCGAACTGTTCTACCTAAGCAGGTTTCTTCTCTTTCACAGTCACGTCGCCCACTCTGTCCGTCGAGGCCCAAGCCCTTCGCCACCGCCCACTCCTCTGACGCTGACTACTCTCTCCGCCACCGCCCACCCCTCCGATGCTGCCAACCACCAGCCCTTCCGCCAGCCATCGTCACCACTGCTGTCCTCTAACCGCCGTCGGCCCGTTCCCGCTCGCGCAGTCTCCGGCGAGTGGCCCTCCGGCGACTGAGCCGAGTGGCCCGCGGCTTCTGCGTCTCCGGCCTCATCGCGCTTCACAGCGCCCCCGCCACCTCCGCGGCGCCGCCCCCGCCGCCCCCGCCGCCCCCGCCGCCCCCGCCGCCCCCGCCGCCCCGCCGCCCCCGCCCCGCCCCGCCGCCCCCGCCGCCCCCGCCGCCCCCGCCCCGCCGCCCCGCCGCCCCCGCCGCCCCCGCCGCCCCCGCCCGCCCCCGCCGCCCCCGCCGCTCATCTGCCCTCGCTCCGCGAAGCGTCGCACGTCTGCCCCGCGGCCGCTAAATTAAATGAAGTGACACGTTCGGTTCATTTTTCCACTCGCCGGCCCGCCGCCTCCGCGCCGCCTCCCTCGCCACCTACCTCGCCCCACCCCGCCCCACCCCGCCCAATCCCGCCTCCGCCTCCACCACGGCCTCGGTCGTGCTCATCTCCCGCCGCAGCGGGGGGGGGGGGGAGGGCGCGGGATTAATTGTCCCGGCGGCGCAGCAGCTGGGGGCTGTCACGCGCCGCGGGGAGGGGGTGGCGCGGGTAGGGGCGGGGTGGGGCGGGGAGGGCGGCGGAATGCGGAGGCGAGCACGGCGCTGCGGCTCGTATGAACCGCAGTGCGCGCCGAATGGAAGGTACTCGGCGCCTGAAGCCCCGGGGAGTCGCGCGAGGCAAGGCGGCACACCCGAGACGCCTGCAGCAGGCAGCTGAGGTAGGCGAGGTCGCGCTGGCGGAGGCACGAATCGCTTTCCAACGGGCTGCTTCCCCAGAACCTCGACTAGTCGTCCTCGTAACAAATTCGTAAAGTACCTAGGCCTTTCTTAGGCACCCGACTCAATTGGAAAATTCACATCGACAGTAAAGTTATACAATTAAATGATCACAGGTGTTGTCATTACCAACAATGTTATTTATTTTAAGAGCAGCTTTCGATGGCTTAGCCATCATCATCAGTTTTCAATGATGGCTAAGCCATCGAAAGCTGCTCTTAAAATAAATAACATTGTTGGCAATGACAACACCTGTGATCATTTAATTTTAAATGCCAACGACATTTCACCACTAAACGAATACAATGTTGTACAAGCTAAAATTAAATTACACCAACTAAATCAATAATAAATAGATCAGCTGAATTATCGTACAATACTGCCTTACTGCTACACAAAACTTTCACACGACCACATCTGTTAAAGTACTTTGTTACACTGTTTAAATGCCTTTAATAGACATTCTGTTTTGATCTGGATTCTGAACTGATTGCATATAATCGTAAGATATCTACAATTCAGAAAAAATAGTTTATGAAATTATCATACTTCTTGTATTTATTTTTTGTTTTTGTAATTAGTATGCAAATTATTCGTTTCTTCCATGCAGAAAGAGCTGATGATTTGGCCAAACATAACCTCGTGACAAAATATCCATTGTCATAATTGAAAGAAAACAATCCATTCTCTCCCGCACCCATCTTTGTCTTCGCATTAGAGGATAATATTCCGAATAATCGCTGGAATCATCTTCAAATACCATCATTTTCTATGATCGAGCCAAGTCCCTCTGTAAACATGTATATAGAGAGGGACTTGGTCGAACCATAATAACACGTCGGAGGTACACGCACATTGATAGCTGAGCTTACTCCGTAGTTTACCCGGCGAATTTTCGCGGTGTAAATTTACTCACGAATTTACTCTCGTGTAAGCAATTTACACTCGAGTAAAGTGTTGGTGAAACGCTGCAAGACGTTACTCTCGAGTAAACATGATTTACTCCAGAGTAAACTCTTATTCCTTGTTTGGTGAAACCGGCCCTTAGGACATTATTATCAAAATTTTTCTTAACCCTGAATGATTTTCGTCTTTTAACGCTTAACTGATGTTTATGAAACAATTCGAAACAGACGTCATGCGTAATCGCTGTAAGGCGTACGTACAATTGTCCTTTAAAATTTCTGCTATGTATTGTGTGGTCACCCTCCCCCCTTTCGATTGGAGTTATCCGGATACCTATGGCATTTGTATATTTTTTTTCAAACCTTTGGAAACTTCTAAAAGAGCGTAAGTCCAGCTTTAACATTCTCGATAGGGAGTAGAGAGAAAGTTATGTAATGCTGCCCGATAAATCGGCGAATTTTCGGCAGAAAAACAGGACTCTTGGTACAGAAAAAGGCGATAAATCCCGATGACAAATTTAGAAAAAATCTCTAACACGTGGTATAGCCAGAATCCATGTTTTCTGTGTTCTTGATACAGAAAAATCGAATGACGGCAAAATGTATGTCCGTCTGTGAAAAACACTAGCGGCTAAACCGTTCGGTCTATTTTCTCCAAAATTGAAATTGCCAATAAATTTGGCTCATGTCGCGGTCTGTTGAATTGTAAAGCGATATTTTAATTTTGGGGGTACTTTACATGAAATTTTCCAAATTTTCAAAAACTTGGCTCCATTGTTTTATATTAAATTTTGTGTTTGGATAGTGTGAAGGACGTTTAAGAGAACAGTGCAGGTTTCATGTTGAAACTGATCATGTTGAAACTCATCATGTTTCGTTGAAAACTGATTTTTCAAAAATTGCAAAAATTCAAATCTTTTTCAGAGTCTTCCTGCAACAAAAAATATTAAAGATAGAGATAGTTTTCCTAATGAAATCTGTTCCTTAAGATAGATTTTGAAATAAAGTTAATGTACAATTTTTCGAAACTTTTAGTACTTCTCGCGTAATTTTGCGTGAAAATACGGGGTAGAAAGTACAAGCATTATTATATTTAGCCTACAGTGATGGAATACGGGTTAGGGCACTGACCTTGGAGTCTATGCACTCATGTTCAAATCATAGCCCGGACAAATGTCTTTGCGAGATGTAAATGTTTTTTTCTTTCATCGAAGATGACAATGTCTCGGGATGCATTTCTGAGTGAAGTCTGTTTCAGCCCCTATGGCAGCACCTTGCTAGGTGAAGCCGTGGAGAATGCCTAACAATTGTCAGTGACTTGTTTTTGTAGGTGGTCCTCCTGGAGGGAAAAGTTTGTCAGATTTTCACTGTAAGTGCTACCTTGCCTGCAGATGGGAATTGCTTGAAAAGTCCCAGTCAACGAATGTTGCGTGTTACAGACCATCCCAACTATTGAGCTTGATTACAATGATATTATTGAAGTTCAACAATCCACAATATCTTACTTGACAACACTGGCCCGAAATGTGTCTGTATTAAGGAAATTTGGATGGATTGTTGACCCCGGTGGTACAGGTGGAACTATATTCCAAACTCCAAGTTGACAAATACAATCCAGGCTGCAGTGGATTTTCAGAGGGCGGAATATCTTCAGTATGTCATGTCACACTTGTGACATGCAAAAGAACCGTGGCAGTTCCTCGAAAAAAATTCTCATAATACCCTCTGCTAACGAGATCTCCCTTTTCTCCGACCAGACAGTTCGGACATTATTGACTAAGACCGGCGTCTCGCGGAGACAGTCACTCCCGTACGTTACAACGCGCCAGCCAGGCGTGCCTACACAAAGCATCCCCTACTTTCATCGAGGAGTCGCTGTTGGGGAAAGTGCAAGTGCAGAACACGGCCCCTTTCCCAGGAAGTAACCCAAATACATTAATTCACAACCCATAATATTCACATTCGACTGAGCTTCACAAATCGGGTCTGCTGGTTGCACTAAGCAAATATGATACCGAGACAACAGGCAGAGAGATTCCTTGGGGCTGACGATTTGTGTATTTGTCATCTGCAAACTTATAAATTGTCACCCGAAATCTATATTGACAAAATGTTAATATATATTACTAATCGAATATACCTTAATAACGGAAAGGTAATAAGGCGTAAATTAACGAAACGTAGTCATTCCAGAGCCAAGTGAGAGGTCTCAATGTTTTTTGTAGATACCTTAGAAACTACTTAGAAATTCATTACAATGAAAAATGTTCTATTTTGGCTGAAAATTCAAACCTTTAATTGTGTATTCCACCCATTCTCAGATTGCGTGTGTGGACAGAAATCTCACACTCAGTGCGTCACTACTTACGACACAGCTGATGTCTTGCGATAACAGGCCTCCTGGAAGAGACCGTCCGCCATCAAACATTTGCTCTTCGCGAGTTGGGATATGAAAGAAATTATTTTATTCGAGCACGTCAAGATCCATTGTACAGAGTGTGAGTGTGTGTGTACACGAGGGCAAGTCAATAATAAGTCGCAAGGCGGAATTGAGGCAAAAATAATCAAAGTAACTTTCTGATATTTATTCAATTTTCCACACAATCACCCTGTACATTCAGGCACTTTTCCCATCTCATTACAAGTCCTTAAAAGCCAACAGCAAAGAAGTCCTTAAAAGCCAATAGGAAAGAAGTCCTTAAAAGCCAACAGCCAACGTGTAACCTCCCAGATTACTGCATCATCTGTATCAAAATGACGGCCACCCAAATGGTTTTTTAGGGGCCCAAACAGACGAAAATCACTGGGGGGCTAAGTCAGGGCCGTACGATGGATGTTCCAAGCGTCCCCAATGAAATGTCCGTAACAGCTCCTGCGTTGGCCTTACTGTGTGAGGGCGGGTATTGTCATTCAGAAGAATGACACCCTTTGACACGAGTCCAGGTCGCATGCGGCGAATGGTCTGTCGGAGTGCCCGCAGAGTGGTGCAGTACGACATGGCATTCACAGTTCCACCATGAGGCATTCACAGGTCACCGTAATATATGAGGTTACACGTTGGCTGCGGCATCAACCAAAGGACTTCTTTGCTGCTGGCTTTCAAGGACTTGTAATGAGATGGGATAAGTGTGTGAATGTACAGGGTAATTATGCGGAAAAGTGAAATAAATGTCAGAGAGTTACTTTGATTATTTTTGCTTTAATTCCGCTTTGCGACTTAAGCATATTTTGTCTAATAAACTACGTGGATATTCCGAATTGTTTAGGCGCAATAAGCACTCAAAAGTTGTTTGAAAAATTGATTTCTAGGCAAAAATTTGCATTATAGAAGCATAGATACACTCCAGAAACATATAAGTTGTTTATTATTTACAAAAGAAATGAATATATTTTTTCAGAAAGAAAAATTAAGTGAGAAATAAAAAAGCACCCAATTTCCACAATTTCCACTGCCCTTTTTATTTCTTGCTTAATTTTTCTTTGTAAGCAAATGTATTCATTTCTTTTGTAAACAATAAGCAATTAGAAGTTTGTAACATTTATTCTTAGCCACCTGTTTGGTCGTGGTGTAAAGATCCTTGTCCGGCGATGGCGTCGCACAAAGCTGGGAGCGGCCGGCGCGACGGCGCGATGTGCGTGGCATCGCACGCAGAATGGCACGCGGCGCGTGGGGCCCTTCCGCGTGACGGGCGGGCCCGCGGGGGAGGGGCAGGGGACGAGGCGGATCCGCAGTGACGTGGCACGATCGATGCGGCTGCGTCGCTGCACTCTCCCACTCTCACTCTCCAACTCTCACGCTGGGAGAGGTGGCTCAGGGCATCCACTGATGCTACTGCAGTCCCCCTGACAAGGAGGTCCTAGGTTCCGGTCCCGACGGTGGCAGGATTTTCGAGGCTTGGCAGGTAGGTGGAATTCAGTCGCTGTCTGAAGGAGAATGCTGGCGGCCGTCTGCTCGGGTCGGTAGTTTTCCGTGGTTTCTCCGAACAACACCAGTCGGATGCCAGTACTCGACCAAACGGGCCACGCAGCGCGCGATTTTTTCCGTCCTCTTCCTTGTCTTGTCACACCTTACCGCACTTACACTCACATGCACTACACTAACAATGCAAGACTACTAACTACTAACATGCACACACAAACATGCACTACACTAACAACCCAAAACTACTAACATGCACACACAAACATGCACTACACTAACAATGCAAAACTACTAACTACTAACATGCACTGCACTACAGATGCCAGGAGACCGGTGGGTCGCTTAGGGTTTGTCTCGGCTGAGGCGATGCCCTCCTGGTGGAAGATGCCTGATTTGAGAACAACCTCCCTCGCCGATGGTAGGTCGGCGCCGGATCTCGCTATCTATCCGGGGAAGAGCCACGGCCCGCTCGAAAACATGCACTACACTTACGGTCTAATGACCCTAGTAATTGACGCGGCCGGAATCACGAACCGCAATCTATGCAACTCTCTGGCTCATCGGCGGCCATCCTCGCTCGGGTCTCCCGGCACGCGGCGCCGCCCGCCCGCAGGTGATACCCGCGGGGCCATGCCGGCTGAGGCTAAGGTCAGTGACCCCCATCTCAATCTTTTGTCCAGTTTCCCTGACGCATTGAGCAAATGCTGAGATGGCCCCTTGTTTTGCTTCTGGACGTAAATATAGCTTCACTGTGCGCACGTTTTTGTTGAGCACTCCTTTTGCTTGTAGTGTTGGGAGTAGAACTGATGTTCGTTACTATTTTGTTAGCAATGCAGACAAATCAAATCAGCAATTCATTTACGGTTGAAATTGATTTTCTATAACTCGGGAACAAAATTTTTTCTAATTTCTATTTTCAAAAATAATAATTTTACTAAATTATTTTCTAGTTTTTCAAATGTTGCTAATTTCACGCTTTTTTTGATATTCTGGGCCTCAGAAAACGTTCGCAGATATTATCTTCTTCCATACGCCATAAAAAGTTTTTACTGTTTTTTTTACCAAATAAATAAGGCATGGCATAAATAAGGCGGTGGTGGGCGCGAGGTGGTGGTGCGCGGGGTGGTGGTGGGCGCGGGGTGGTGGTGGGCGCGGGGTGGTGGAGGGCGCGGTTTGGTGGTGGGCGCGGGGTGGTGGAGGGCGCGGGGTGGTGGTGGGCGCGGGGTGGTGGAGGGCGCGGGGTGGTGGTGGGCGCGGGGTGGTGGGTGGTGGGCGCGGGGTGGTGGTGGTGGGCGCGGGGTGGTGGTGGGCGCGGGGCGGTGGTGGGCGCAGGGTGGTGGTGGGCGCTGGGCGGTCCTATAGGCGAGAGTCGCGCGCACGCCAGGTGACACGATCGATTGCGATGAATCGACCGGCAACGGACGTCGCGCGAACGCCAAAGAGCCTTGTGACTCTGCGTCTGGCGTTGTCGCAATCTAATACGAAAGACAATTATGCTGATTCTTTTGTGGTTCTCCCTCACGTTTGTTGTCACTGCAGTGCCTCTGGGCGGGAGGTCCTAGGGTTCAAGTCCTACGGTGGCAGCATTTTCGACACTAGCTAGATAGCTGGGCCGAGTTCAGCCAGTGACTGGCGGAGATTTCCAGTGACAGGCTGTTCTCTAGTTTTCCGTGATTTCTCCGATCAACACCAAGCAAATGCCGGAGCAGTACCGTAACAAAATGGTCACATACATGCGCGATTTTTCTTTCATTTTTCTATCCTCAGTCAGACCTTACTTAACCACACTTACACTTATGTGCCCTACGCAACTACACATATCGAAGGACCAGTCGGAAGCATAGAGTTTGTTCCGAATAGAGCGCTACTCCAGGAGATATCTGGTTGGGAAAAACTCCACAAGCCTACGTGTAAATCGGCGCTTTGTCTCAAGGTCCAGAAGGGAGGGGGAACCTGCAACCTCCCAATTATCGGTACGCTGTAGTCGTACGTCTTTTCCTTTCACGCTCTCCGATGCCTATGTTGACAGAATTGCACTATTTAACATGACTTTATACATAAAATTTGAAAAGTGTTCATTTGATCTTTATTGCCAGATCATGCGTTTAACCACTAGTCATGGTTGATTTTACAATCTTGATTGTCATTTTGTATTTTACTTGTTTATTTTAAGAATATTTTTGGGCCTTCCTTGTCATTATAGATTATGCTCTTAAAGTAATTTGACACGGTCGCCAATGGTGTTAGATGTTGCTGCAGTCCTAAACCATAATTATTCATTAATTCCGTGCTGTTTTAAGATGAATGATGTTTGTAGACTTCCTTGAAAGAGTTGTAAATATACTACGTATGATGATTTTCTGTTCCGTAACTGTTTCTGCGCAACTAAATACTATATTAAGCGTCAAAAACGGAAATGCATAGTATGTATTTTAACAATGATGTAATTGCACTAATATTATTTGTACTGTGTAATTCTAAAATGCTGTGCATTTTGTACCTAGACTTATGCTCCTCGGCGAGTGACCTCCATCTTAGTAAGGTTTTTCTCTTGGTTTCTCTTGATCCCTTGGACAAATGATATTGCTTTTCACTTTGCTTCTGGTCAGTAAATGTAACTTCACTGTTTTAGTACGTGTTGTCATGACCTCTGTTTTCGCCGAACATGAAAGTTGTGAAAGGTATTGTTATTCAGCAGTACTATCAAATAAAATGTAGCTCGTTTGCCAATGGAAATAGTTTCTATTAAGAGGGGGAATTTTATTTTGTTATCGAATGTTGCTAAAAGCACTTGATTATCATTATTTCAACTTTTATTCGTAAATAAACAACGTAGGAAAAGAGGACTTGCAACTTCTCCAGGACCAGAGCTCAAGAAAACGTGTACACATTATACGTCAATTACATTACTCGTGAGAAATAAATGAAAGTAACTAGTTTGACGAAGTGATAGGTCGTGGTCATTTGCTTTAGAGGGTTTGATATCACAAAGAGATTCTTGAGATCAGAAAGAAAAAAGTAATTTTAATGATATCAATATTCGAACTTTAAACTGTTGATAAAATTCAAAATGAGAATTTGTAGTAATAAACAGTATAGTTGCATGTGTGAAAATTATTTTAAGTATGTCTATTTTTTATTCATTAAGACCAATTTCTTGAACAAATTGAAATGTAGCTCACGTCTCCGTGAGCATTAAACTGTATTGATATTGTTAAAGATATGTAAAATGAATACACATAGTAACATGTTCTACTGGGATTTGAGCATATGATATATTTCCCTGCAATGAATAAAGGAAGATTATAGTCTTGGCAGATTGTGAGATTCATCATTTTCAACAACGCAGTTCTTTGATGTAAATATTGTAGGTTTTAGGGAACACAAAAGAATTAATGAGAATCATAGATAATGTTATTACCCAGTGAAAGTATGACGCGAATCACGTTCAGAAATTACATTTTGAACGACCCGTATTTGCAGCGTTTTCTCTCGATGCTCAAAGCAGCGCAGGCCTAGCAAGCTTCCTGCCCTTGCGAGAATCGCCCAGCCTATGCACTGGTGGCCCAGCCTACACATAGCCCTTACACACACTGTTATTCATGGGAAGGTGAAAACACAGGAAGCATCTGAAATAACACATCAGAGGCAAACAGGGGCGGGATAGAAACGCACTAGTAATTTTGGGTTCACGTATTAGGTAATAGTCCTGCGCGCGTGTATGTGTGTGTATTTGCTGTAGAAGCTAGGAATATTGGAGCCTGTTCATGCAAATCATTTCACGTTGAAGTGCGGCAAATTGGCCTGTGGCTGAGATGTTGAAGCAATTTTGAAGATAAACCACACTCCTGCAGCTAATAGATACTTTATCTTTAATGTGATTCTAGTATCTGTGCCGTTAGCTATACTCGAAATGTGATTTTGATGGAAGCGTGATTTGGGGTATGATGCGATAATGGAATGAGAATCTGGCGAAACAAGACAATCCCGAGGAAAACCGCTACGAACCCGTTTTGTCCACCGCAAATTACACATGTATCGACCGAGATTTCAGTCTCAGAATCCCAGAGATGGAAAGCTACTCCGTTGACCCTTCGCAAAGGTTCGGCCTAACCTGTTGGTACTGTCAGTATACCGTTGAATGTTTGCATTCACAATCGCCTCTCCATCAGTTTGGTGAGATGAATAATCATTGTGCGCTTAACCCACATTCTTAATTTGTATGTCCATTAGATGGTGGTTTAACAATTCAGTTTTCTAACATTTGAAGTAATATTCAGAATGTATCTACGGGTTTGATACTAGGTAATGGCTGCGTAGCTTGTAATCAATCTTATGCATCTTGTTTACTGTTATTTTTCATTGTAATACAAATTTTTACTTTTTACTGTGGAATTAAGCACCTCATTCACGAACAGATTTTTCTTCTTCAGTCCAAGCCACATCTACTAAAATTTAATTTAAGTAAAATAGCTTATAGGAAAATATATTAGAATAAAATTTCGAGCATAAGAAAAAGATCGTCAATAGAATTCTTCTATCTTCTGATAATTAAACCTGGACCAACGCGTTTCAACACGGTCCAGAAATTTATCGGATCGAAGTTCAAAATCTCTCAAATTGTTCTTTATTTTGCAATGTACTATCTCTGTGCCCTCACGGGTGGTTCATTGGTCAGCGTGCTCGCTTTCCAAGGCGCGACCCCGGGTTCGATTCAAGGTCGGGCAAGATGATAGTGTGCGCTTTCCTTGCAATGTCCCAGTATATGTCGCTATGTGACGATGAAAAAGCTCGCTTCTCAGGTTAAGATGACCGGTTTGTGGCGTAGGGATGTCTATGGGCTAACTACACGCATCCATTAACCCGTGGCCGCAAGTCCGGGTGGCCGCTGATAGGCCCACTCTTCGTCAGAGGCTATTGCGCCATTGTACATACATGCATACTATCTCTTTGCTTGTTTCATGGCCTTTCGTACCTTTCTTTGCCAACTACATGATCATTAGCAAACCAATAAGAATTTTCGACCACTGAACACGACCTAGAAATTGTAACATTTATCGTGAACTGGTGTAAATGAATTTTTGATTTCGAAACACCTAATGAGATGCAAAACACCTAGGAATCGTAAATAATATAAATATTTCCTCTTCGCTTTTAAATCTTCCTTGTCATTATCTAACATTCAATGGTCCTTCCAATATCATCTTAAAAGTTAATTAATATCAATAAAAATGGCTGACAGGCAAAATATTATGGTTATTATTAAATTATTAAAAATGTTTATTTAAACTTTATGTAACTTCTCTGTGCGCACGTTTTGTTGAGCACTCCTTTTGCTTGTAGTTCATTTACAGTTGAAATTGATTTTCTATAACTCGGGAAAAAACATTTTTCAAATATTTTGATTTTTCTAAAATAATTATTTTCTAAATTAATTTTTTTCGTTTTTTTTGTTTTTTTTAATTCTGGCCCTCAAGAAAATGTGCGCAGATAAATTTCTTTGCCCACACGTCATATACAGTTTTACTGTTTTTTGACAAATAAATAAATAAATAAATAAACATGATACTTTCTCCGAGACGAAGGTTCTTTTCCGAATGGTCCTCCACACTGGCGGATCAGGGAGGGAGGCCTGGGGCCATGGACCTCCAAAATGGCGAAGAGTTTTCGTTTACCTTTCTTTATATGGCAAAATTGATTCCAATAATTATGTTTTAATTATGGAATTATTTACACAATAATATTGAATAGTATATCGGCAGACCATAAATGATATACAATAAAATAAGAAGTATATTATTTAACAAAAATCTACGATGGGGGGCCGTGCCCGCCCCCCCCCCCCCAATGATAAGCTAATCCGCCCCTGGTCCACCCGGACAGCCTGTAAGAATAACGATCTCCTACCAGAAGCGGCGGAATGCCTGGCGACGTAGCGGCTTCGGAGTTGGCAACAGCGCGTCGCATTGTCGGAGTTGGAGCAAGTTATTCTTAACCATGTGCACGAACTAAACGACCAGTGATTTACCATAGATGTTTAAAATATTAGGGCGTAATTTCAAATACGAATTGGTAAAAGTGTACACAACCGTTAAGGTACAACGAAAACATTTTATCGGATATCGTAGCTCCACTATACTTCGGTTTTTCTTTCTTGGCTCACGGGGGGTGTCAATAAAATGGAATATCTCACGGTATTTTTGCGACGTTTCTTAGTTGTGCCGCTAAGAGTCGCATGATCGCGACTGTATCGAGCGGTGCTGGCGATCATGCGACTCCTGGCGGCACAACAGAGAACGACGCGAAATATCGTGAGATATTCCATTTTATTGACACTCCCTCGTGCGCCAAGAAAGAAAAACCGACGTATAGTTTACTGCTCAGATGTTGTCTTCGACAGCGCAGAATTTGAACTGAAGTTGTACTTCTGCTCCTAAAGTTGTAATTAAATGCACACTGCCATTTCGCCGACGATCCGAAGCTCCTTTGCCGAACGGCTCTTCAGACAGCCCCCCCCCCTCCGCCCCACGTTCCGTGGGCTTAGCGGCTGCGAGGGGAGTTGGCAGCGGCGGAGGGCGCATGAAGATCGGCAATTGGAGAAAGTAATTCCCAGGGGCGCATTACTTTCGCCGGATCATTAGAGCCCCCTCATACAAGCGCAATAACGCGACAATCAGAAACCGATTGCGAAATACAGCAGCGCGCAATTATCGTTGGCTCCCGCCGCCGCCGCCGCTGCCGGAGAGCTCTTCTCGATAATAATCGTTCTCGAAATCACCTCGATATCTCTCTGCCCGCTCGCTAGCGGTTGCGGAGGAGGGGTACTGTTCTATCTCCTGAGCTCTTCTAGTCTTCCCTGGTTATAGGATTTTATGGACAAAGCTAAAATCTCTTTGTGCGCATGCGTGTATTCCGTCATGTGTTGGTCTGCGGAAAATCTAGCTAATTACTCTGATTTTTACACTTGTATATGTTGCTATGATGGAATTATGATAATGTTTTTAAATACAAGATGAAATACCGCAGATAGTCAGCCTGGAGGCACTGTCATTGCAGTATTTACTATATTTGATGTTCCAATTTCACTGATAGATATTTGTTTTCGACAATATCAAAAATGGTATTGACACTGGAGTATCAGTATCGGTGTATACACGAAAACTCCATCATGAATATCAATTTAGGCCACAACTATATCATTAACACATGGTTAATTTATTATTGAAATCGATTTTGAAATTCCTCACACTACTTCTCTGATGTATTGTTACGGATAAAATAGTTACATTTTCCTTCTTAAATGAATTAAATAATAGCGTATTATATTGTTTGTTAAATATAATCCAATGTATTCACATGATTGTTTCCAGTCAATTGCTAAATCACCTGTTAAACCAAAATTTAGATTTCTGACGAACCAAAGACAGGACTTACGTCCAAGGCCCGGAGATGTCATTTTTTAGATCAGTTAAATGTTATTGCAAATGGATTACATCCGTAGTAGGGAAATACGCAATGCAATGCAACCAAAACTAGCACAATTTGAAGACCCCCCCAGGCACTAATGAAAAGATGGCATTATCTCTACAAGGAGAGGATGCTCTTCAGCAGAAAACTGTTAAACGCTCTTTTACGCCAATAGATGAGCTCAGAAATAGGGCAAAGATAATACTATATTTGTAGTGTTGGCAAAAGTATTTGACCATAATACTGAAACAGTCGACACTAGGGTTGCCAGCTTGTCTTTATGTGGGAGGATGGTCCTCCATTGATTGCATTAGCCTCTCGTTCTCCTTTGTATTTTCAATGTCTTCCTTTTTGTATTTTTTAACATTAGTTTTAATTTATTTTATCACATGGCTAACATTACTACGTTGTATCGTTTATTGTTTAATTTAGAATAGAAAACATGAATATCCTTTTTTCTGAAGGCTGGCACTCACATGCATGATAGTGTCTCTATCTAGTAACTAACGTAAAAAAGAGACCCTCAGACCATTTTCACATGCATTTTGTGAACGCATCTTTTCACTAGAATCGCAAATGTATCGAAGAAAGAAATAGAGCTGATGTTAGTCTAAATTAAATATTTATAAAAAGTAAATGTGACAGTGCGTTGTTTTTCCTTATCAAGTGTCCCCTTTTATATGAACATTGTTGGCAACACTAGTTGACAATCCTACTCGGTGGAGTAATTATGTTGCTACTATATACACTATTGTTAACGGCAAACAAATTCAAAATTAAGTTTTATGTGAGGAACTGAAAGCTACTTATGTCCAACAAATATGTTTGTTTACAATTTCGAGCGTCGAGAAGACAAAATTAGGACAGAATCTGTTGTCATGTGGTTATATAGGAGCGAATATTTTGTCAACAAAACTTGAAAAAAAAACGCTCTTTTTCTGTATTCAAAATTTGACTAGAATATGGTTTAGGATAGAGATCACAGAATTATGGAACGTGCACAAATTTCACTTCTCCCCATAGCTCGTCACACACAGTTTTAAACTGTTTTTGACGTAAATAATAAAAAATAAATAAATATGAGAAGCGGAGTTTGTTTTCATACCCGATGTTGCGGACGAAGCACTGCGTAGACAATGTAAAGCGTAAGCCACGTGAAACCGGGTGGGTCGGGGTGGGGGTTGGGGGTTTGGGGGCAGTGAAAAGCGAGACTCGCTCGCCCTCTCCCCAAAAGAAGGAGAGTTTCATCATCGAATGGCCAAACCGGTAGAGGTGGCTCAATGCATAAACTGATGTCATTCCGCTGCATCTGATTGGGAGGCCCTAGGTTCGAGTCACGACAGCGGCAGGATTTTCGACAATAGCTTGTCAGCTGGGTCGAATTCAATCACTGTCTGGACGAGAATTCTAGCGGCAGGCTGCTCTGATCGGTAGTTTTCCATGGTTTCTCCGATCAACACCAAGCGAATGCCGCAGCAGTACCCTAACAATGGGATGGACCGCGCGCGATCTTTCCTTCCTCTGCCACATCCTATCCCCAACCTCTTACACACTTAACACTAATATTCGCTGCACTTACCACACATGCCGAGAGGCAAGTCGGGAGCTTAGAGCTTGTCCCGGCTGGGGCGTGCCTTGACGCGGTCGGATCTCGCCATACAGTGGGGGAAGATCACCGTCACCTCCCGATGAAAAAATACACTACACGTACAGGACTAATGACCTCAGTAGTTGACGCACCCGGAATCACTAACAATCAACCATTCAATCAAATGACCAAGTTAAGCAGAGGTCCATCGCTGCTCCGAATGTACGTCCGTTCAGATAACTAAACGGCTCGATATTTGTATTTTCAAATGATATACTAATATGCAACGTTGAAAAAAATATTGCAATGAAATATGTAAATCGATAGCTCACAACAATATGTAGATAAGAAATATAATCAATAAATCAAGAATAATAAATTAATAAAAAATAATTGCGACGGCACATTAACAAATTCAAGAACACAAGTAATTTAAAAAAATAAAGAAAAGTTAACTTTTTCGTGAAGTCGGAATATTATTCGAAAAATTCTTTACTATTTGAGATTGCCTGCAGTGCCTAAACCAACGTCGGATTTCCCTACCTTAAGAAATCCTCATTGTAGGGTAGTATATTATGGTGTGTTGTGAAATACAATCGTATGATTAGGGGACGTATTTTTATGACCTAAAAAGTCGCCAAAAATGATCAATAAAATGCTCTTAAAATATTTTTTAAATGCTCAAGGCAAAGAAAAATGACATACAAATATGATCAAAACCATTTAGGATGAACAACTCAAACTGTTGGATATATTATTGATGTAATTGAGGCTTCTTTCATTCGTTCAAGTGAACTCAGCTTGCAAACGTTTGGTATGAACTGTTCTTTTCCAGGAAATCTTTGTCTTTAGTTATCCCGACATCGGCCGAACTGACATTGACGCAGATACGCGTGATAGGATTCTTAGATTACATACAGCCCGACATAATTTCTAGGCGGAAAAATCGAATAGGTTACTCAGAAATTCTGTGGAGAACATTCGTTGCATCTCGTAAATATTATTTGATGCAAGTATTGAAATGTTAGTAAAATCGATGAAATCAGCGAAAAGTGCATTAAAAATCACTGATGAAGGTAAACACGTCTTATTACTCGAAATCGACGAAAAATGCAAAAAAATTACGTATAAAAATAGGTTATTGCCTTTTGTCATAACATAAATTAATGTCTACACTAAACTACGTGGTTCTAAAGTGAAAAGAAAAAAATCATTAAAATATACCCCCCTACTTATGATTCATTATATTAACCATCTAAGGGACTCTGAAAATTTTCTCAATGCTGGTTTTTCAATGGCGTACCTGTGGAACATTGTGGCAAAGGCAATTACCAGGAAGTAACTGCTTCAGATAGAATGGTGCTGATACAAAGTTGAACGGCCAGTAAACCAAGCGGCAACAATTTAGTATTAACTATAGGATGGCTACTTTCTGAAAAACATGGAAAATCGAGAAAATCAAGAAATTTCATTCATTTAGAAAAGCCAAAGAAGTTGAAAAAGATCGTGAGAAGTCAGGGGAAATTTTGAGCATATTTTAAATCTCTATATTACTCCTTAAAACAGTAGAGCGTTATTTGTTACTTAATTTTTGTTTTGTTAGAAGAAATTGTTAATTTGTATTTGTTCTCGGCGAAATCCAAAGTGGGGAGCTGACCAGTTATTATCGTGGTAGCTTTAATATTTGCTTTATGTGTCTTATCAGAAAAATATAAACTGGAAATCGGGAAATGTCAGGAAACTTTGTATCTCGAAAAGAGTGGCCATCCTGTAACTATAAAAAGAACTCAGAAATGTAATTGATTTACGTAAAAGAAAAGTAATAAGGTACACAGTGCGTCAATTCGGTTCTTGCCGTGATTTTACGCGTTGGTTTCCACTACGGAATTAACAGCAGGGGCACCATTAAGCCGAAGCAATTCATGCAGCTCATATCCCCTTCAGGTCATAACCCGAAACCCGAGACGTCCGGGGACAAATCTGCTCGTACAAATCCCGTTTAAATGAGGGCTTCGATACGAGTTAAATAGCTACGTTTAATAGTTACTTTATTGCGGATTAAGAGGACATGGCTGCTGTGACGACCTGCTGCGCGGAACACACGTTTCTGGTTCGGATGTGACGTAATGCTATAATTTTAGATTATGTATGCTGTGATACAGATTGAGCTATTAACGTCTACATTTTTCTTTATACATAGTTAATTTGCGTATAATTCCTTGTACTTCATTGTTTGTTATATGATGCTGCAAAAAATCGGACCGTCAAGATTTTGACGGAAATACGTATTTGTATTTTTCTGATAGCGAATCTGTTTTCTTAAAACGATTTGGCGTGTTAATGTGATCAACACTGAACCGTAAACCGTATGGAAATTAATATTCTTCGATCGACCTTGATGATGTCCAGTCACTTGATGTGACACTGCAACTTTACATGAAGCCAATAGATCTTATGAAAAATGCTACCAAAACAGTTCAATACTTTTTGTTAATTAAACAAAGAACGTTTATAAAAATGGCACTGAACCAATTGTCATACAATCTCATATTTTTAAAGCAGCAAACATTTCAATTTTTTCTGAATTCAATATAAGCATCAATATTAGATTTTCAATAATTTCATGGACACGTTTTTTAAATATTAGTTTCTCCAATATAGATTTCCCCAATTTTTGAGTAAACTCGAGGCAATTTTCCACAAACAACTAAACAAAATGTTCTCAAAAATGGTTCCAAATTTTTGCATGGAAATGTTTGTAATGATAGAACCTAGTACACTGAATTATATGGTATATTTTTTGTTCTTTTATTTAGAACTGAATTTCAAAAAATTAAGATACTTTCTTAGTCCACCGCGCGTTGTTTTGTGATGAGCCTATGTAGGGATGGATGAAGTATTAGTAGAATACAAGTTGCAATACTGAATAATTAAATATTGATTATATAATTAAGTATTGTATAACAGTTACAATTCAAGAACATATATGCACTTTTCGCCACATATATTTTCGTATGTTCCTACGCAACCCATTTCTTGAATTCACTTTCACCTTCTTAGCATCAGTAAACAAATTGTATTCCAAATAGTTAATGTATAAGCCTCCGACTTATTTTCCCATGAAATCAGATCATCCTGGTAATTTAGAATATTTCTTAAAGAAAGTAATATTTTTATCATGGATATCTTTTATATTTTATTTTTTATTTAAATTCACAAATTACGTAGTAATTATTTACTGCATTACAATGTTTAATTCATTTCAGATATATCACTCATATTACATTGAGTTTATATATCTCACATAACTGCCATTTTTCTCCTACTTATCTGTCAAATATGATAGGTTTGGACAATCGTTTTTCCAGAGAGTAACCCCGTCGTCCCCCGTGACCGCCGTCCCCTTGACAGCCGTCCTCGCGACCGCTGTCCCCGCGAACGCTGTCCCCGCGACCGCCGTCTCCGCGACCGCTTTCCTCACGAACGTCGTCCCTCACTAACGCCGTCCTCTCTCTCCCCGGCCCCGCAACCACCATCCGCACACAGAAATTGCCCATTCCAGGCTTACGCCCTCGGATCGTCTGCGATGCAGCTAACAACGTTGTCTACCATCCATCCCTGCTTCCAATCCTTATTCTACATACCCAATGTCCCTACTTCCACCGTCTCCCCCACCATCCACGCCCCTCGCTCCCAGCACCCGAGACCTGATGTCCCTGATGAGACCCTCCTGATGTCCAGATCCTGGCTTCCCCTTTCCCGACTTCCGCCATGTTGCTGCCCACTCTCACCATCCCTCATTTTCACCCCTGTTACTACCGCCGCCGTTGGCGCTTGCCTACCCGTTCCGCCCCTGTGGTGCCCGTCGCCCGTTCCCCGTTCCCTGTTGCCCGTCGCCCTTCGCCCTTCGCCCGTCGCCCGTCGCCCGTCGCCCTTCGCCCTTCGCCCGTCGCCCTTCGCCCGTCGCCCTTCGCTCTTCGCTCTTCGCCCGTCGCCCTTCGCCCTTCGCCCTTCGTCCGTCGCCCTTCGCCCTTCGCCTGACGCCCGTCGCCCGTCGCCCGTCGCCCGTCGCCCATCGCCCGTCGCCCGTCGCCCGTCGCCTGACGCCCGTCGCCCGTCGCCCGTCGCCCGTCACCCGTCGCCCGTTGCCCGTCGCCCGTTGCCCGTCGCTCGTCGCCCGTCGCTCGTCGCCCGTTGCCCGTCGCCCGTCGCCCGTTGCCCGTCGCTCGTCGCCCGTCGCCCGTCGCCCGTTGCCCGTCGCTCGTCGCCCGTCGCTCGTCGCCCGTTGCCCGTCGCCCGTCTCCGGTTGCCCGTCGCTCGTCGCCCGTTGCCCGTCGCCCGTTGCCCGTTGCCCGTCGCTCGTCGCCCGTTGCCCGTCGCCCGTTGCCCGTTGCCCGTCGCTCGTCGCCCGTTGCCCGTCACCCGTTGCCCGTCGCCGCCACCCCCTAGGGCCGTGTCCAGCGCCCGTGCGTGCCATATTTCGCCTATCTCATTGCTTATTCTCTTTCAAGCGCGGCGGCCGCGCCCGCTCCCCGCAACTCGCCAGCGACCTTGTTTGCTTATTTGTTTGCCCGCAGCCAGGTAGCATTGACGACAGGCGACACTCCCGCTGCATTCTCGCAAACGCAGCTAGCGAGTGAATGTTTCACGAGAATTAGATAAATTTTTCACGCAGATGTTAGACTGATGTTCTTGATGTACACGTGGGTGAGTAAAAGTAAAATACACGTTCAATGCATACCGCACCAAGACCTCGTCTCAACTCCGTATGATTACTGGAGGTTGAGGACTGTTATCAATAGGGTTCGGATGTTGATGACATTTTTTTGTCAAATTTTGATTCCATTTTCGTGCACTTGCTTGTAATCGTCCCAAAGAGATGTTTCTTACCTTCTAATAGTTATGTAATTTCTTTCAATTTTTTATTGTATACTGTGTTTCCTATAAATACAATATGTATGTGAATTTGGAGGGTAAGCTAGTGAGAAAAAAGGAATAATACGGAGAAAAGAAAGTGTAGAAAGCACCAGATGCAAAAGACGTGTTAGTTACGTTTTGTCAGGTTTTGTGCCATAATCAACTGCATCTATAGAATTTATTTGCTAACTTTAACAAGTATAATTGTCTTCAGGGGGTGCCAAAGGAGAAGGTCTGATTTGTGAATGTGCTAAATTTTAAAAGTATATTTTCAATATAATGGTTATTTAAACATTTTGAAGGTTTCCAGAATGAAACCAAAAACTTTTAAGTCATATTTTATGGTCATATTTTTATATTTTTTAGGTTATAAATGCTTGGACATTTCCAACATTTTAGGTCATAAGCATCCGGGCCCTGGTCATCAAAATAGAAAAACAAAATAATCGCAATATTGTTTCTGGGGCGTTTGTGTTGATGGAATGTAGATTATAAGATATAAAATTGTGCTGTATCAATTATATTATCAAAACAGCTACAGATTTGAATTATCTCATCTCACCGAAAACAACCATGAGCTGTATAATTATAACTGAAAAATTATATACTAAAGTCAAGTAAAAGAGAAAAATTAGGTTTCATACCTACACAGGCAAGAAAATATAAATTATCCGCAAGAGTACGCAGGTGGTTGCTTTTATTTAGAAAATGTTAAGTAATAAGATATAGATTTTAAAATTTCACGCAATAGCCATAATAGCAATCAATTAATGTAGTCTGTATGCTTTTATCTCATCATTTAGAAATGGAAAAATATAACAAAAGACAAATTGTTTACTCTGAGTCTACGTGAAGGCCAAGAGAACACAGGTAAGTGGGCCAAAAGAGTGCTTTGTATCACGGTTAACAATAGTAGCTTACAAAACGTTCGTGTAGCTGGCCTGGTGGCCGAGATCGGTAAGTCAGTAGCATCTTAGCGATCTCGGACAGAAGGATCGCGGGTTTGAGTCCCGCCTCGGACATGGTTGTATGTGTTCATCCTTTCACCCCCTATCATCATCACATCATTTCATACTCATATATTCCATACCGTTAAACTCCAATAGTGGTCGCAAATGGCCTAGATGTTGATGCACAGAACAAAAAAAATGCCCGCGTAAGCACTGAAGTCTGCGTGTCGCCACAAAAGATCTACATAGAATCCGGGTTTTAGAACGGGAATTTTCACATTGTCAGCACATAATGACATTTTCAGCAAAACCTTTTACGGTTGACCTCAAAGATTTTTCATGGTCATTTTCACAAAATTCCAACACTTTCTTTACACTTTGATCCTGGTTTGATAATTACCTTCTCGATTCTCTTTCCAGCGTTTTAGCAGATTTTCTGCCTTTGCCTGTTTTCATATGCTTTTTTCTTTTCTAGAAATCGTATTAATCTGACGTCAGTATCATAGGCTTCAGAAATTATGAAATTATTAGCAAGCTTCATTTATGTGCTTTTCCTGGAATCTAATAAGAAATATTTGTGTTTATCTTTTTAATGACCAACATTCAAAAATCTCAAAGAAAAGTAAGAAAGCTGCAGTCTACCTTATGAATTCAAAACGAAGTACAGTTATCCGATGGTGATACCTCGAATTCTAACACAGTGGCAGAACTGCATCAGAATTACGCTTCTCTCACTTGTTTCCAACGGGATGAAATTTCCCTGCGTACTCTTTATTCGTTCGCATAGTTCTACACACAGTTACTCTGTATCATAATTATACGCATATACAAAGCGTCTGGCATCAGGTGGAAAGCAAACTCATAATCATGTTGAGAATAATTAAACTAGCATTTCATGTTATTTACGGATCATTTCATTGAAAGGGATTGTGTTAACTATGTGTAGTTACTAATTCCATTTTACAACCTGGATGATTTTACAACCGAGGAACGGCACCTCATCCGATATTCTTCTCACACGCGATATCCATCAAAATTACTCAATTCCCAGAAATTCTCGCCAAATCCTTGTCTTGTTATTTCCTTCATGACGCCACACCCCATGCACACACGCGAGTGCTGGCTTCACTGGGTGTCAGCGCCACGTGGCGTCCACGTGCAACCGACCGTCATAGGCGGCTCAGCGCATCAACTGATGTCACAGCTGGTCCTAGAGTTCACGTCCCGACGGAAGCAGGATTTTCGACATTTGCTAAATAGCTAGGTCGAATTCATCCACTGACTCGAGGAGAAGCTTAGCGAACGGATGCTCTAATAGTTAGTTTTCTGTGGTTTCTCCGATCAATACCAGGCGAATGCCGGAGCAGTACCTTAACAAACGGGCCACGACCGCGCGCGAAATTTCACGTCACTTCCTTTTGTCCTATCCTAACCCCTTACTTACATCCACTTTCACTTACGTGCACTACACTACCACACATCCCAGATGACCAGTAGGGAGATTGGAGCTTGTTCTGGCTGAGTCACGGCCTAGCTGGTGAGATACCTGGTTGGGGAAAGCTGAAGTGTAGGTCGGCGCAAGATCTCACCAATTAGCTGAGAATGATCACCGCTACCTTTCATGATAAATCATGCATTACACGGAATTACGACCTTTATATGGACTTACGACCTTAGCAGTTAACGCGCCAGTTAACGAAATAAACAATCAGTCGATCGGGCGCGCGCGCGCGCGAGAGAGAGAGAGAGAGACAGAGTCAGAGGGAGAGAGTCAGAGGGAGAGAGAGTCAGAGGGAGAGAGAGTCAGAGTGAGAGAGAGTCAGAGGGAGAGAGAGTCAGAGTGAGAGAGAGACAGAGGGAGAGAGAGACAGAGGGAGAGAGAGACAGAGGGAGAGAGAGACAGAGGGAGAGAGAGACAGAGGGAGAGAGACAGGGAGAGAGACAGAGGGAGAGAGAGACAGAGGGAGAGAGACAGAGGGAGAGAGAGACAGAGGGAGAGACAGACAGAGGGAGAGAGAGAGACAGAGGGAGAGAGAGAGGACAGAGGGAGAGAGAGACAGAGAGGGGATGGGACGTAGATCGCTGTGCCCGCGTAGACCCGCTGTGCCGACCCGCTTCGCCATTCCCTTTGGCCCAAAGGAAAAAGGCAAGGAACACGTGAAAAACTTCGTTTTCCGGTCGGCCGCGTCGCACGTCCGACCCCTCGCACGCCGCCCGAAAGGGAGGGAGGAGTGGCGCGGGCAAGCCATGGGCGAGGGAGGTACCAATCTCTCTCTCTAATTGGCGTTGTCTCTTGCGTTTGACGGAGGCGACAGGTGGGATGTTCAAAGGAACTTTTCCTTCGTTCAATATTAAATAAGACTTAATTATTCTTCTGTGTCGAACACGCGCCTTGATATATCGATTACATATCGAAATTGCTTTATTGATACTAGTTTGCGCTTCAATATTACGAGATATATAGTTGAGATATTTTGTTTTATTTATTTTTTATTAATTATATACTAGTTGCTTGTAAAATGAATTTATTTTAATGCGGGCGAAATCGACGATTTTTCGTTCGAGAAACTCGTCTTTTAGAGCTCTGGTAAAAGTGGATATATCTTGTTCATATATGTAGTAATTACATCCTTTAACACGTTTTTTTTGTCAGAACGCGTTTTGTAGGTTTTTCTTACCGAAAAATCGATTGACGGCAAAACGACGGCATATCTGTGCGTCCGTGTACACTTCTGTGGTCAACGCAATCATCTAAACCATTCGGAATATTTTCTCCAAAGTTTGTATTTCTCCATCTATCTAAACGAAATTTAAGACTTGACAATTTAAATTGAATATTTGGTTTTGAGATGTATTTTATATGAACTCTCAACATTTCCAAAAATTTATTAATAATTGCTCCAAATATTCTGATTACATTCTACGGATTCTACGGATAGAGTAAGGAACGTTTAAAAAATGGGGCAATTCTCATTTTCGTTTTTAAATCTCTGAATTTTCTAAAATTACTAAAGTTGAAAAGTTTTCCGGAGTCTTTCCGTAACAACGTTATTTAAGATAGAATTTTTTCCCAACGAAATCTGTTGCTCAAAGATGTATCTTTAAAAAGTTAATGTGGAAGTTATTGAAAATAGTAGAGTAGTTGTCATGTAATTTTGTCTAAAATATTATTTGATCAAAGAGGCTCCATTTTTTCTTCTTCATAAATGCACGTAAATGCTAGCCCAATTTTAGGGAACTCCCTGTGTTTTTGAAAATTGCAGAAGTTTAACATCACAAAAGTATACTACCATATCGATGATAGAGATCTTTTTATTTAATGAAATGTTCTGAAAAATGTCGTCTTTCCAATTTAAAATGAATGTCATGTACAATTTAAAAACACAGTAGTTTTCAAGAAATTTAGACTAGAATTTAATGCCATTTAAACAAAAAATTCTAAAATGGTTCCAAATTTTCTCCGAATATAGTAAATACGCTTAAAAATAGCGCAGTTCTCATTTTCGTTGTCGTTTCCGATTTTTCGGATTGAAAAAGTTCGAAATACGTTACTACGAGAGATTGTTTGCTGTTGTACAACCATTTGTTATTTATGTGTTATTGATTCAATGATTGAACTTCAAATTCAGTAAAAACTGCATTTGATTTTTAAGGAGAAAAACTAGCTCGAAATGTGTATTATTGACCCACTCTCAGTAACATCTCTCCTAGATATGCGAAGTTCCATATTTTCTAAATTTTGAATGAATAGAAAACATCTGTTTGCGTGTTCCAGCGTCGGTTGAGTTAGTTTGTAACTGTATGGAGAGTCAAAAGAAAAAAGAAAATAAATAAATAGCATTAATTTCTTCATGCAGGCATTTATAGCTGCGTAAAGCCTTTGCCAAACATCGAAAAGTTTTTCTGAGTGAAAAAGAGAAACTGGAAAAAATGAAAAAGAAAATAAAACAATAAAAAATGTTTATGAGGAATAAAGACCGGTGCGAGTGTGCTGGAATTAAGATCGGTGCGATTCGTACGATTGGTGCGAGACTGCTCTAATGAGAAACCAGGTGGAAGAAGCTCAGGAAGGCCGTAGTGAAGATGGACAGTTATCGTTTGTTTTTCTTTCTTTCTTTGTGTATTTATTTATTAAATTCTGGGATTCCTACCCTAAGCCATATACAAGTTTAGTTCTGAATAGAGATAAAATGTATTTTTGGCAAGAATGTTCCTGGAAAGGACACACTGTAAGCGTCTAAGGAAGGAGAAAAAAGGAAAGGAAAAGAAAAAATGGAAGGGAGAAAGGAATAACGAATACCTAGATCAGCAGCTCTTTAGCAGCGCTTCTTTCCGTAGAAAGATTAAAGGAGTAGTGGGTTTTGGAATCTTATTTTTCTCCAAGAAGTATTGTGTCTCCCCAGAAATCACTGTAAAAATTAAGTTAAAGGAAGGCGACCTCCGTGAAACACAAGAAGAACAAAGAGAAGAAACAGAAGAACGGGAAAAATAAGAAAATTAAAGAGAATAAGACATCACAAGCCAACACTTAGAAAGACTAAAAATCTGTATATCCGCATACTCGCGTGAATTTGTGGTTGACGTATTGTTATAAAGGAAAAAATATCGGTTACAAACGATTCACATTTCATATTTTACCCTTTCTCGTACCACATACATCACTATATCAGATCTTCAAAAGTCGTGCATTAAACATTAGCATTCATCGTGAACTCATAATTGTGCGTGTGTTTTAAAATTCCTTTTCTGACCCACGTTTTTAACACTTTTGTCCATTTATATATGCAAAGTGTCGTCCTTGTCGGCGTATGCCGGTTTTCAGGGGGAAGATGCGGGACGTTCCCGCGCACGGCGTCCCAATCAGGATGAAGGGAAATGATGGGATGAGAAGCGGAGTGGGATGGGATGATTGCTCACGGTCTGTGACCCAGCGTATAGAGAGCTACTCCGGCATTGGCCTGGAAGTGATCAGGGAAACCGCGCTCACGAGCAATCTGAGCAGTTGACGGTGCAAACAGACAGAACACGACGCGGCGCGGCAAGATCAAATTCGTGTCTGACTATGAGCGTTGACCCACAGAAGCGGCGCGGCTGGCTGCTCAACCTACAGCGCCGCGCCTCTCGGGTGCTCCCTTTGCAAACTCGATCACGGTAGGCGCCGCGCACTCGCTGATGTTTGGCACATCAAACAAATTTCTGGTTCGTCGCCGGGATCGCACCCGCGACCTCCCGGTCAGCAGTACGCTCGCATGTCTCGCTCGTAGGGCAGTCCAATTGCGCTCGATGTTAACAATCCTCGATTTCTGTGTTATCGTGTGAAACAGACTGCTGGGGAATCTGTCACAGATACCAGACGAAGCTTATTATTTATATTGTCAGTGCCTAAGTCTTTCGACCATCTCTGAGATGTGAGAGGAATTTGATAGATTTTTTCTGTGAATTCGAAATGTTGTGTTTAGGTAGTTAGTGTAGGTCCACGACGTATCTTAGTCAGTATCGTTACTGCGTTTAGATTTGATTTGTGCCATTGATACTCAAACGATTGATAGGGAATGAATGGGTAGATAACTGTGAAGATATTTTGTGAATGCTTATGGAGCAACGCTGAAATGAAAACCAAAACCGAAGAAACGAGATATTTCCGAGTAACCTACCACCGATCCACTTTGTCTACCTCAAATGTCACATGTATCGACCGGTAATTGATCTGTGGTTCAGCAATGTAAAGATAGTGCCACACCACGAGTCGCCCCGCTGCAATGAGCTAAAATGCGATTTTCGTAACTTTGTCCCTGACAGAAATCAGCTGTTCACGGTTTCATCCAATCGAGAGCTCGAACGTCACCATAGTGCAATATAAGTCGCGAAATGTAAGCTCCTGATTGGATAGCAGCGAAACAGCTGATTCCTGCCAGGGACAGAGTTACGAAAATCGCAGTATACACGCTCACGCACAGCCGCTTCCGCGCGCACTGCGGACGCCGCGAAAGATCCCGCGCGGTCCGTCGCGCGCACTCAGAGCATCTTAGTGGCGCGAGATTGAAGCGCCGCCCCCTCCGCCCTGCGGGCTCTCCCGGCCTGCGCCCAGCGGCCCAGCGCCGCGCCGCTGCTCCCGGGAGCCCCAAAGGCAATTATGATCGGCGGCGCGGCGCGGCCGATGGGCCGGGCGACAGCGCGTACACGCCGCTACCCTCGCAGCCGCCCTCGCCGCCGCACTCGCGCGCTCTCGCACCCGCCCTCAATCCGTTCTTGCACCCGCCCTCGACCCCCTCTCGCACCCGCTCTCGGCCTCCTCTCGTACCCGCCCCCGACCCGCTCCCGTACCCATCTCGACCCGCCCTCGGACACGCCTTCGCACCCGCCCTAGCACCCGCCCTCCCATCCGCCCTCGCTATCGCCCTCACCGCCGCCCTCGGCACCGCCCTCGGCACCGCCCTCGCCGCCGTCCTCGTCGCCGCCCTCGCCGCCGCCCTCGCCGCCGCTCTCGCCGCCGCCCTCGCCGCCGCCCTCGCCGCGCCCTCGCCGCCACCCTCGCCGCCACCCTCGTCGCGCTCTCGCACCCGCCCTCAATCCGCTCTTGCACCCACACTCGACCTCCTCTGGTACTCGCCCTCGACCCGCTCTCGTACCCAACTCGACCCGCCCTCGGACACGCCTTCGCACCCGCCCTCGCACCCGCTCTCGCACCCGCCCTCGCACCCGCCCTCGCACCCGTCCTCGCACCCGCCCTCGCACCCGCCCTCGCACCCGCCTTCGCACCCGCCCTCGCACCCGCCCTCGCACCCGCCTTCGCACCCGCCCTCGCACCCGCCCTCGCACCCGCCCTCGCACCCGCCCTCGCACCCGCCCTCGCACCCGCCCTCGCACCAGCCCTCGCACCCGCCCTCGCACCCGCCCTCGCACCCGCCCTCGCACCCGCCCTCGCACACCCCCTCGCACACCCCCTCGCACACCCCCTCGCACACCCCCTCGCACACCCCCTCGCTATCGCCCGTGCCGCCGCCCTCGCCGCCGCCCTCGCCGCCGCCCTCGCCGCCCACGCTGCCGCGGTCGCGAAGCACAGTGCGACGCCCCGGGGAGGCTACTGCCAAGTGGATTAGTCGGCTCACATGTCGCGGTCGGCGCGGCGCGGCGCAAGGGCTGGGGAAGGGGGAGGGGGAGGCAGTAGGAGAGGTGGCTGCGGCAGAAGGGAGGGGGCAGAGGCTCGCTAACTCCTCCCTTAGCGCGAAGCCCGCGGCTAATGGTGTTGCGGACGCCCTAAAAACGCGGCGGCGCCATCCGCCGAAATCGAATTCGGTGGGCGGGGCGGGGGGCGCGCAGCGGGTGGGGAGAGGGACGCGCGTTGAGGAGATTGCAAGGGTTAGGATGGACAGAGGGACGTGCAGATGGAGATGGGGGTGAAAAGGCGGCATATGGAGACGGAGGTGTGGTGACGGGCAAGAAGGACAGGCATGGGCGAAAGGGATGGCAACGAGGGGGCGGGTATTGGGAAGGGGGAGGGACGGTCGAAGAGGGACGGGGAGGGAGATGAGGGAGGAACGCGTCGGGGGGCGGCGGCCCTCCCGCTCTTAACGAGATTCGAGGATTCACCGCCATTAAATTGAATTTTATCTCCGGAATCCGCATGTCGCACGTTAAACATCGTTATGAAAATGCAATTTGAGTTATTGGGCCGCGAGACGCCACGCCTTGGGCGTCCCGGCGCCGCCGCCTCTGTCTCGCCCGTCGCCCTGTCGACTGAGCTGTGTCCGCGTGTTCCCGCGCAGGTGCGCGCGCACAGAGGGATTTCTCTAATTAGCGAAGGCGGTATCGGTTTTGCTTTCGCTTGTGAAGGTAAGTGGCTCACGCGAAAGCCGCCAGCGCGCTCGCCACCCCTACGCTCGGTCCGGCTCGGCTCGCCCTTTCGTTTGTTTCCCCTGCGGTTCTCTCCGTTCCTTCCCACGCATGTGGAAGGCCGTCGTTCTGGAGAGCCCGTGATCGCTCTTGTCTCAGCTCGTGTATCATGTGACCTACGCTCCAAGGTTCAAGCCCTTCGCCCACTGTCGGTCACTAATAATAGTAACACTCGTAACAAGTGGCTTGCAGCAAATGCTGCTGTACAAAACCCGCACAAAATGGTTTTCCAAAGAGCACTCTTCTTAAGTACAACAAAATGAAATACACTCGCATATAACTGCAGTAAATTATAGCTATTTATACACCAGGACTTCTGATGATCGAGTGGCAACAAAATGCCCGAGATCATTAAAAACAGTTAACGCCCGTTATACATCCATGATTTTCTTTTTTACCTAATTTTAATCATTTAGATTTGCTTGTTTACTAATTAACTAGTTGTTAACTTGACTGGGTTTGGTCAATTTATATTTCCCTCCCATAATTTCCTTTCATAATTCGCCCCATAACACACGTAGCGTCATTCAACACATTTCATATTTCCTTCGTAATCACGATGCTCTCGAATCAACTGAGTTATGCAGTGTAAATCGAGTTCCGTACCGAAGGCAATAACGTATCTGTGAGAAAAAAATATTTTTAAGAAAATATTGGTGTTTTTTTTTAAATTTATTTTCTTTTGGACAGACAGATACAAAGATCAGTGTTTTTGTTACACTATACATTTGTTATAATTGCTTACATCTACTTACAATTAACTTACACTATTCTTAAAATACAACTTACATCACTAATAGGGTGGTAGAGGTATTTTATGTAAATATCTCTACTTTGGGTCGAGATCTGAGAATTTTTCGAGGAATATGTGGAAAGGAAATTTGTTTTTTTATGCGGGTTCTATGTACTGGATTTTGGCAGAGTCTTAGAGGGGTTAGATTGGGTATGTTTGGGATGTTATCGAAGAAGTGGGTGGATAAAAATATAATGTGGTCGATTATCGGTTCTAGCTGGAATTCTTTATGGAGTTGTGCGTTGGAGATGTACCAGGGAGCATTCGTGATTGTGCGGAGGAACTGATTTTGAATTACTTGGAATTTTTTAGTATTAGATTTGGCTGCGCTGATCCATACTGGGCATGCATATAGTAGTAGTGGTCGTATGATCATTTTGTATAACAGTATGGCAGTATTGTACGGTAGCTTCGCTGATCTATTTATTATTGGTTTTAGTTGGTGTAATTTAATTTTTGCTTGTATAACTTTGTTGTCAATATGGTTTTTCCAGTTGAGACGGGTGTCTAAAAAAGGCCTAGGTATTTTATGGGTTTATTATGAGGATGCCATGGTACCGACTCTTGATTTAATTGTAAGGGGGGTGGAGGGATGAAAGGTCTAAGGGAAAATATTTTCGCTGCTGTTTTTGACGGGTTGATTTTAATTTTGTTTTTTGCTGCCCAGCTGTCGATTTGGTGTAGGTATAACTGTAGACTGATTTTTATTGTGTTTATGTTGGGACCTGATGAATATATCGCAGTGTCATCTGCAAATTGGGCGGTTTTTATATTATTACATTTTGGTAAGTCAGCTACGTACAAGTTGTAAAGAGCAGGTGATAAGGGGGAGCCTTGAGGAAGGCCTGCCTTGACCGCTTTTGGATTAGAGTGATGGTTATCGACTGTAACGGCAAAAGTTCTATTGCTGAGGAAGCTGGAAATGATTTGTGTAAGATAATGTGGAGTGCCTATTTCTTTTATTTTATAGTTTAGAGCTTGGTGCCATGTTCTATCGAAGGCTTGTGAAATGTCCAGAAATATTGCTATTGGATGATAGTGTTTTTGGAATGCCGTGTGGATGTTTTCAGTGATTCTAAGTAGTTGATGATGCGTAGATATTCTTTCGGTGAATCCCATTTGTTCTATGGGTATGACTTTTGTGTGTTTGAGATGAATTTTAAAACGTTTTAATATTATTTTTTCTAAGAGTTTGGAAAGCGTGGGAAGCAGACTAATTGGTCGGTAACTGTTGGTTAGGGATGCATTTTTGTTTGGTTTCTGAATCGGAAGTATGATTGCATGTTTACATACTTGTGGGAAGTAACCTAGTCTGAGGCATGAGTTGAAGATATTAGTCAGATACGCTATGGCTGTTTGGGGAAGGTTTTTTAATATTAAATTATTAATTTTGTCATGTCCAGGGGCTTTCTTGACAGGTAGCGATTTGATGATTTTATTTATTTCTTTAGGTGATGTGTAGTCTATTTTGTGATGTGGGCCATATGTCTGTTCGTTTATTTTTTTGTTTATTGTGAGATGATTAGGGTGCGGTTTAGTATTATTTAGTGTAAATGTGGATGCAAAGTAATTTGCTAGCTCGTCGGCTTTCTGAGAAGGCGTATACACTTTTCCTGTGGAAGTGTCCAGTGGAGGGATGGTATTCTTTTTTCTTAATATTTTATTTGTGAATTGCCATATGGATTTATTGCTACTGTTTAGTGATTGTAGTAGTTTTTGAAATTGCTGGTTGTTGAAATTTTTGATTAATTTGCGTACAATATTTATTAGTATGTTAAGTTCTGATTTTAGCCCTGGTATTCTTAATTGTGACCATAGTCTGCGGGTTTTGTTTTTTATTTGTATTAGTTTCACTATTTCTGGGGGAAGTTTATGTTGTTTATCATTGTTGGTGCTCTTCGGTTTTAATTCTGTCTCTTTAATTGTGGTATGTATTATGGTGGTTAGTTGGTTGATTGATTGCTCTATTTCTAATGGGTTGGAGAGGATTTTGAATTTAGGAATTGTTGAACTAGTTATTGTTTTAAATTTTTTCCAGTCAACTTTTAATGGATTTGGATTTGGTACTCGGGCATGCGGTGGGGGTATTTGTTGCGTGGTTATTAAGACTGGAATGTGATCCGAATCTAGTTCGAATAATGTGGTAGAGTGCAATTTCATTTTTGTGTTGGTGATTCCGATATCGAGGATGTCGGGATTTCTTAAGCGATCGTGAGGGTAATATGTGGGGCCTGGGGGCGAAATTATGTTTAGAGTAAGGCGATTTAGTATTTGAGCTAATATTTCCCATTAGCGTTGGTGTGAGAACATCCCCAGTTTATATTTTTCGAGTTTAAATCTCCTAGAAGTATGGTGTTTTTTAGTTGAAATAGTTTATTAATGTTATCGTGGTCCAGTTTATTATTTGGTGGATTGTATGCTGCAATTACAGTCCATGTGATATTATTAATTTCTAAGTTAATGGCAACGGTTTCGATATTACCTGTACAAGGGAGAATTATTGGGTAATGTTGAATATTTTTATTAATGGCTATTAGTACTCCACCTCCTTTGATTAGATTTCTGTCGGCTCTGTAAATTGAGTAGTTTGGGATATATATTTTATTTTTTTCCTTTAAGTGGGTTTCTGTGATGCAAATTATATCTATACTGTGTGAATTTAAGAAGTGTATTAGTTCTGTTTTTTTATTTGTTATGCAGTTAGCATTCCAATTGGCGAACGTAAATTTTTAGGGTGTTGTATTGCCATTATTGCCGTTAAAAAAGGCGGAGAATGAATTTTGGATTGAGTTGATTATAGTGGGTATAAGTGTGTTTATGACATTGGTTATATAGGATGTAATTGCATTAATTATTGTGTTTATAATGGGAAAGTTTTGATTTGTTTCCTGGGGAAGGTTGGTTGAATTTGAATTGTTGATGGGATTTGGGTGTGCCTGGGATGTGGTGCTGCTAATATGAGTGAAATTGTTGAGAAGTGGTGTTTGGGGAAGAAAAGGGAAGTTGGAGTTTGATTGTAGTGGCATGGATTGGTGGGAAAATCTTTGGTTTCTAGTTTGGGACATGTTTTGGTTGACACTTTTTCTTTTTTCAATGAATTCTTTTAAGTAAGGACAGCTGGAGTCTCGATTATTGGCCGGGTGGCTGCCATGGCCGTTACGACATTTAGGAGCTTGATCACGATTAGGACATGTTACCGAGTAGTGATTACCCGAGCAAAAAGCGCAGCTAATAGAGTGGTTGCAATTGTTCTTTGTATGGCCATAATCCAGACACCGCTGGCATTGTATAGGACCTTGGGGTTTTTTCCTTGCTTCTGCTTTTACTCTATGATTACAAATTTGCTTAATGGCTAGAATATTGTCTATTGGGTCTTGTCCTGAGAAAACAGCTGCAACTACTGGGATAGGTTTATTGTCTTTGTGAAGTCTGGTGATTTTTATCAGTGAAGGAAAACGTTGTTTTAGATCTTGATATATTTCTTGGTCAGTAATGGATTGGTTGACGTTCTTGAACACTACAGATATGTTTTTATTCAACGGGTCTTTGAAAGAGTGAAAACTTCGATGAGTGTGAATTAGGTACCTAATTAAGTTTCGAAAGTCGGCAGGTGAGTTTGCACTTATTTTTATTTTATTGTTTTTTTGATCTGCAATGAAGTTGGGGGTGACTTTAGATTTAAGTTCTTTGATGAATGCATTATAATTGATGATGTCTGCTACTATGATTGGTGGTATTTTACTGGGGGGTTTCACTTTGATCACTAGGAAGGTCGTCAATATGAGCGAATCTATTTTCAGTTGCTTGCTTATCAAGTTCACTTAGAGGTCCGAATCTATTTTTGACTGGGACATTAATTAATAGAGAGTTTGAGTTTGTATTCTGGTCACTGTAACCATCATGATTGCCACTAAACTTTTTGGATTGTCGCTCTATATTATTGTCTGTCACTGACCTTTTTCTGGAGTCCGTGGAGTCTTTTTCTGGTAGCAGAACGGTTAGGGGTTGGCTGCGTTGAATCGGTTCCTTGCCCATAGCGCCGGGGGAGTTGTGTTGATTGTTGTTCTACAACGTCACCTCCATTTTGTCTTCGGTGAATTGATTAGAATTATCTAGGATGAGACTTTCCATTGCTTCTGGTTGGTTTTCACTGTTATTAAGGACAAGCAATGCCGCACTTACGACTTAGCTTGTTGGAGGGTCATAGCTGCTTGCCATTCACTACACTAATATGCACTGAGTCGCACTTCACCGGGATTATTTCGATGAACTATTTATCAGTAGCACTTGTATGGTTCACTTCACTAGTTTATAAATTAGTATTGTCGCGAAGCGACGCGTGACTCCCCGCCACTCCGTCAACTGGAGTGGCGAACTGCGAAGAAACGGTTTTATCGCAACAGATCTGACAGGGTCGCACAGCAGAGCTCAGACTACCTCTCGCCACCACTGCCGGACGAAGAATGGGGAAATATTGGTGTAGTGGATTAATTATAGTACTAGTTATACAATTACTTCGTTTTAATACTCTTTTTCGAGGACAAATGAAAGGCGTTGTTTGAAACGAACGAAAAGCAAAGCTATCTTATGTTAACTTTCGTGTAAAATAACCAGAGAAGTAAAATAAAAACACGCTTTGTAATCGCCGCAGATAAAAATGTCAATAATGTTCATTACATTATGATAGTCATAACAAAACGTATTCCGTGAACATGTTTAATACCGGGAGAGATGACTCAGTGTATCAACCTGATTTCACTGCAGTTCCTCTGACCTGGAGGTCCTAGGTTCGAGTCCCGACGGCGGCAGGAATTTTGACACTAGCTTGTCAGCTAGGTCGAATTCAGTTGCTGTCTGGAGGAGAATTCTAGCGGCCGGTTGCTCTGATCGGTAGTTTTCCGTGGTTTCTCCGATCAACGCCAGGCGAATGCCGGAGCAGTACCCTAACAAACGGGACACGGACCTCGCGCGATCTTTCATCCTCTTCCTTGTCCTATCCTCTCATCTTACACACACACACATGCCGGGAGACCGGTCGGGAGCTTACAGCGTGTCCCGGCTGGGGCGGTGCCCCGCTGGTAGGAGATATCTGGTTGAGGGGAAAACCCCACTAGTCGACGGTAGGTCGGCGCCAGATCTCGCCATCCAGCGGGGAAAAGATCATCGCCACTTCCCGAGAAAAACACGCACTTCACTTTCGGGACTAATGTCCAAAGTCGTGGACGCGCCCGGAAACACGAATCAATCAATCAATCATTCAGTCTGTTTAATAGTTTTCGTATAGAACGAGACTGAGAAGACAGTTCTCAGTTCTGAAATTAGTGAAACTCTGACTTCCGCTGTCGTATCTGCTCGCGCCTGTGCACAACAGAGGGAAACGAATCGGAGGGCAGTGGGGGGAAGAGAGAACATGCCGACGGTAGCGCATTCTTTCTCAAAGTTCGAAGGTTCGACCTAGATTTAATTGAATCTAAATTCATGAAACAAACTGTGCCCCATGGAACTCTAACGCCATGTCGTTTAGCCAACCCTTTTATTGTTTTTCCACCATCTTATCTATCTCTCGCCGTGTCATTTCGCCACCTTGTCGACAGTCTTCGACGCCTTTTCCTGAATGAATGGGTATGGTTTATAGCGTGTCAACTACTACGGTCTTTATTCCAATAACCGTAGTGCATGTTATATATCCCGGAAGGTGGCTGTGAAAAGTGAGATCGGGCAATTTACGTTGTCTTGCAAGGACTTTTACCTCTTCAGGTATCTCCCACAATGAGACGCCTCTCCAATCAGAACAAACTCTTAAGATCCCGACTTGAATGGTATTGTAATGCACGTATGTTTGTGTATGTACGGGAAAAGAACGGGGTATATATGATAAAGGTAGGATCGTGTAGGATCATGGCTATTTGTTAGGGTACTGCTCCAGCATTCGCCTGGTATTGATTAGATAAACCACAGAAGACTACCGATCAGGGCAGCCAACCGCTAGAATTCTCGTCCAGACAGTTTATATTCGACTTAGCTAGGTAGCTTGTGTTGAAAATATGCCGACGTCCGGACTCGAGCTGCAGGACTTAGGTCAACGATGTTACAGAGGAAACGGTGTTGCCACTAGACTATCACTTATTTCACCCCCCGTTGCGCCATCTCTGAACAATTTCTCTCCGCCGCCTTCCCACGTGCTTCTAAGCTATCCCGTCCTTTCACGTGCAGTCCATCCACACACAGATTCGCATTACGAATCGCTCCTTAAGCAGTAAAACTTGTAGGATAAAACAATGATCAAACCCAGAGGTGGGAACTCCGTGGCAAACATCGAAACATAGGCTAGTAAATATCTACAAAGCATACACTGTATAAAAGGCGTTAAACGACATTGAAACTATATGATAAGGCACCCTCAATATTTCGGAAGAGGGGATCATTCATACAAAATTAAATACAGGAATCAAGAAATCGACGTGACGAAATAAACTTTCACCAACCGGACAATAACTGACTGGAACAATCTACTTGCTGCAGTACTAGCGACTTCTCCCTTTAGTGTACGTTGCCTCCGGAATCGTCTTTATGTTTTTTAAGTCCTGTATTAACACTGCCACCGAGCGAAAGCTCATTCGCAGGAATAATAATAATAATAATAATAACAATAATAATAATAATAATTATTATTATTATTAATGTTATAATTATTATTGTATTCCATCGGTCACTATATATTCCGTCTGTCCCTCCCTTCTAAGATACTCTGTTAACGTAGTCTTATGTATCTGCTTCTGTTAATCCACAAACACAGTCCTGTTTACTCACCCCAGGTCACTTCACTCAACCCACGTCTCCACTCAACGGTGCCAGCTCACCCGTCTCTACAAAATCGCTCTCGCTCGCCCGTCCTCGCTCATCCATTCTCACTCATTCATTCTTGCTCATATTCCTCATCCACGCATCTTCGTTCACTCCTCCCCGCTCATCCTCACCTGCTCACCTATCCTCGTTCTCACGCAGCTGACCCGTTTCAAATGCCTCCGCTCGCACATCCCTCACTCATCCATTCTTGCTGATATGTCCTCATCCACGCGTCTTCATTCCTCCCCGCTCATCCGCAGCCGCGCACATATCCTCGCTCACTCCTCCCCGGTTCCCCGCCCTCGGCTGACCCGTTTCAAATTCCTTCGCTCGCACATCCTCACTACCTCGAACTAGCGCACTTCTGCCCGGTCTCCGGCATCCATTCACCCTCTTTCACCCGCTCTCATGCAGCCGTCCGCGCTCACCCGTCCGTTCCCGCCCAGCCGCCAGCGTTCGCCCGTCCGCGCCCTGCCACGGGCACCCCAAAGCGCGAGTGCGGGCGCGACAGCGCAGCTGCGCGGCGCGGAAAGCAATTAGCACCCGCGGAGGAATTAGAGCGAGCGATATTCGTTTGTTCGGTCATGCCCGGCGGACGCCGGGAGCCCGGCCGGGCCGGCGTGATGCAGTGCGACCAGGGCTACTCTACGCCGGCTGGGGCATCAGGGCGAAGCTCTCGACACGTCGTGACTCTGTTTGGGGCTCGCGACAGGTCAGAAATTGGCCGATGTCCGCCAGCAGGATTTTTGGACAAATAGTTGGAGCATTTTTTTTATTTCTTGGAAGGTCCATTGATTTTATAAGGCAGACTTTCACAGTATAACAAACTTTATTATATTAATTTTTTTAGTGTCTTTTTTACGTAACATTACATTAAATACATTCCAGTCATTACAAAAATTGTTTAATAAATTTTGTTATACTGAGGATGTCTGCCTTAAAAATCAATGGACCATCCGAGAATTTAAAAAAATATATATATAAAATATATATGATAGGCAGTGTTTGAATAATTTCATATAAAATTTAACCTTCGCAATAAAAATTGCCGAATTCGGTAGGGCAAGGATTTAATTTCATTTATTTTTTGTCAAAAAAAGATAAAAGAAAACTGTATATGACGTACGAGGGAGAAGTTAAGACTGCACACACTTTCTTGAGCTCCAAAATCCCTACTCCACATTTGTATTATACTCAATCCAATCATGTATAAAAGTACCAACAAAACGAAGTTCGCATCATTTCAATACTGAAAATGTTCCCTCCCGAGTTATAGAATTAGTGTAGGTAAATGAACTACAGATGTGATTTTATAGTTTTGCTAGTAAAATACCAACACACGTCGCCGGCTCCACTTCACAGCTAGCAAAAGGAGATATCAACAATACGTGCGTATACTGGAGCTACATTTTTATCCAGAAGTTAAAAAGGGGCAATCTCATTGGATGAAAATATTTCTTTTCACTCTAAAGTTTTGACAAAAACTATCGTAAATAATTGGCAAGGCAATGGTGAGATTTCACTGTCAAGGAAGAGAGAGTTGCAGGAATTATGTGAATGGCAATTGCGTGATAGATGTCGAGTTATTTGCAAGTAAAGCACGTGAACAATGATTCTGAACTTTCTACTCAATCGGTTCCTATTCCCAAAGCAAGTATACAATGAGGTAATTTTTAATGTTGAACTTGCTTCCACTCTGTGCTTCCATCAATATAACATCAGTGAAAAAATTGACAAATGTTGATTCCACATTCATATTTTAAAATATGTATTTTTGAAAAAAAAATTCCGAAATGTTTGGAAATGTCAAGGACTTCGATTCAATTCATTCAGTTTTTCTTGCTTTCTTCATTCATGCTTTCGTCATAACTACCTACAGAGCTGCCTTGTGAATGCGGGGCAACTACTTCCCCTCGCTGCGATCATGGCGGCGCAAGCGCCTCCGAGATCATATGTGCAGTGACACACTTGTATGTACTTATTTCGAGTTGACAACCGGTGCTTCAAAGACCGTCTGCGCGTGTGTTCCCGTCTGCGCGTGTGTTCGAGCGAGTTCCTGACGGATATTTGACAGCAATTAAATCGCTAGGTCGTACGATGCCGCTGCCTAGATTTGAAGCGAGCGTTCAGGTGAAAATAACGCTAATTTCAGCGTTTGATTTGAATACCAGATAGCGTAGAACTATATATAATATTCGCAATCTTCAAATTAATAATTCAAATAGAAACTATGAATGGTGCTAAATTGCCAAAGGATTTAATTTTGCCAGGATCGTCCAAGTGCCTTTCCTGGGATCTGTTTTACATGCCCACAAGCGTCCGCATGCATGCCGTCGATTTGTGGCACATCGAAAATCCCCCCTACCTTGACCGGGTTTGAACACGCGAACTTGGGATCAGAAGAAGCCCGGGATGATAATTACTATATCTTCAAAGCAGGCTGTGTAAACAATATTATTTGATATTTCACGTTTTGTAGCAAAATGCGATGTGATATTCAATAGGAAATGAGCAGCACAAGCCATAACACACAAGTGAATTATCATTTCTATTTTTTGGTATATTCTTGAATTCACTTGGAAGATAGTGAGAGGGAAAGACGTACTTCACTCTCATAAAAACACTTTTTCCCAAAATGTAAGATACCATTACACACACCAGAACTACTCAATTATAGAAGTTAGATGTTTTCATCGAAGTTTTTTACGATAATTCCAAATGGATGCCGGAGTACTTCAGCGGACCACTGATAGCAAGTAACATTTTCTTTCCCATTCTGCCTTTCAACTTTCATGCTTACACCGAAAGACCAGCATGTAGGCGCCGCCATATAGGCTGATTTTATGTAATCCTTAGGGAAAATCCTTCATACGCTCAAAAGTCTTAAGTATTACTCATAGTCCGCCGACATCACGTGTCATTTTGACAGTAAGTACACCACCTTACAGCTTCGGCATCAGCTCTAAACAGTTTCAGCGCAAAAACGACCGCCGAAAGAAACAGAACTTTAAGACCATTACTGTCAGCGGGTGTGTGACTAGGTTCATACAGACAACGCCACACAGCTAAACTAAACGGCCGTTGACCGACCGAGCAATATACATACATGGTACTACGCGGTATTGTAGGGAAATGGCAACCTCTAGTACTTCGGCTGCGAGAGGCTACTAATCCTGTAAAAGAAGAATAACCAAATCCACGGCTGCATTCTTCTTTTAGTGTCATACACTGGTTAGTACATAGACTAGGCTTCAGAGGCCCCTAGCGCCTTCTTGTGAGACTTATCATGGGCAAGTTAGGGTATTCTTGCTGTTAGGGATGCTTTCTCTAGGGGCGCCAATTTTGTCATTTGATTTGAATACCAGATAACGCAGGCCAAGATACAATATCCGCAATCTATCCAGTAATTGAAATGGAAACTCTGATTGGTGCTAAATTGCTAGAGAATTTAGTTGTGTCGGGATCGACCTAGTGCCTTTCCTGGGAAGTGTTTTACACGTCAACAAGCGTTCGTATGCACGCCATCGACTTTTGGCTCCTCCAAAATCCCCCACCTTTGACCGGGTTAGAACCCGCGAATTTGGACTTAGTAGGCCGGTATGATAACCACTATACCATCAAAGCTGGTCACGGTTGAACGGAGATCGTAAAATCATCACAGGTTCACTGATTGAGCACGAAAACGATCGCCAAACCGAACAGAATAGAACAGAACAGGACGTCCTGCGCGCCGGCCAACTGGCGCCGGAGGGTGCGTAGCTAGGCTCACCGCGCCAGCGCCAGCCCACGCTCCGTACGCTCGCCTTGAAGCACGATAAATCTGCGCGAAGGAACGGCGCGGCGCGGGGCGGGGGGCGCGGGGCGGGGCGGCGGGGGGCGGGGCGGCGAGCGCGGGCCGTCGGAGGGGCGGCGCGTATATCGCATCCTATTACGGCGCCGCTGATGTAATACCGTGCGTCGCATATCATTCAGCAGCGGGGAGTCGCAGCTGCCTGCGCTCATCTCGCGCGAGCGCGCGCCGGATAAACTTCTCTGGCGGGGAGGGGGAGGGGGCGGGGGGCGGGGAGGCAGAGGCGCGGGCGGTGGGGGCGGCGAAGCCGCTTCTTTGTCGGGGGCGGATTTACGCGCGGATTAGCGGCGGAGACTCCCGCTCCGCGAGCCCCGGCCACGACCAGCACGCGCAAACCCTCTGCCGCCTCAGCCAACCCGCCACGCCAAGCCACGCCTTGACACGCCACGCCCCGCCCCGCCTTTCCGCTCTTCACGCCTCGCCCCGCCTCTCCCCTCTTCACGCCTCGCCCCGCCACTCCCCTCTTCACGCCACGCCCCGCCTCTCTCCGCCTCGTCTCGCCTCGCCCCGCCCCGCCTCGCCCCGCTCCGCCTTTCCGCGCCCCGCCTCACCGCGCCCCGCTTCGCCCCGCCCCGCCTCGCGCTGCCCCGCGCTACATTGTACCTCCCCAGCCCGCCGCATGTC
Organism: Acheta domesticus; assembly: GCA_031308135.1. Classification (NCBI taxonomy): domain Eukaryota; kingdom Metazoa; phylum Arthropoda; class Insecta; order Orthoptera; family Gryllidae; genus Acheta; species Acheta domesticus. The sequence goes on along the minus strand of JAHLJT010008446.1, from coordinate 281,139,563 downwards.
ACCAGCCCCTCTCCGAGGCACCCCGCTTCACGCTGTCCCTCCCTGCCGTGTCTCACCCCGCAAGCAGCGCCCCAAACCTCATCTCGCATCGCGCCGCCCCTCAACGGCCCGCCTCGCACCGCCTCGCCTCACACCATTACTTCTCGACCCGCCTCTCGCTGTCCCGCCTCTCGCTGCCCCGCCTCTCGCTGCCCCCGCCTCCCGCTGCCCCGCCTCCCGCTGCCCCGCCTCCCGCTGCCCCGCCTCTCGCTGCCCACCTCTGGCTGTCCCGCCTCTCGCTGCCCCGCCTCTCGCTGCCCTGCCTCTCGCTGCCCCGCCTCTCGCTGCCCCGCCTCTCGCCGCCCCGCCTCTCGCTGACCCGCCTCCCGCTGACCCGCCTCTCGCTGCCCACCTCTGGCTGTCCCGCCTCTCGCTGTCCGCCTCTCGCCACCCCGCCTCTCGCTGCCAAGCCCCACACCACCAACCACACCCCACCCCAACCCACCCTGTCTCGCCCTCGCCGCTCCGTGGCGCTCCGTCTCGCTCCGATCTGCCTCGCTCCGACCTGCGCCCGCCTTGTCTCATCTCTCCGCCCACCTTCCCCCGCAGATCTCCACCCCGCGCCGCCCTGCGGACCCTCCCCCGAAAAAGGAACTCGTTCGCGTTCCCCACGAGCGTATCTCGCAACGCCTGCCGCTCCCATATGCGCTTCGGGCGTTGAGCCGTTGCCTTGCGCCTTGCCTAACTACGGCACGGTGGGGCCACAGCTCATTTGTACAGTTGAACCTCTCGCTGCTGCAGTGACCAAGCACTGATCCTCTGTCAAGCGCCGCGTCTCTCCTATCGCAGCTCAGCTTACAGACACGGAGTCAGCGTCTATGCGCGGTTTCGCGCTTCTAGCTCAGCTTCCTCCCTGCCCTTCCCACTCCTCTCTGCCACCGCCGTCCCGCTCCGCTCACCAATGACAAACAGACACGTCCCCTGCCAAGAGCACGCGCCCGCCGTGCTCTTGTGGTCTTCGTGCTTTAAGTCGTTTACGTGCACCTGGTCTATGAGATAGTGGATACATAGCTTACTTGCGTTGCTGAAATTGTGGTCGCTTGAGTAAGCACTTCATGTCGTGCCTGCACACTGGCCTGTCGGAAGGCTCTTCTCTCCGTTCGCTGCTCAACTGACGGCCACGAAATCCCCGTCCCGCCGCTTCACGCTCTGTGCATCACGCCTACAGCGCGTCACCTCTGTTCACGGTTTTCCGACGTGTGGACTGCCTGTGGTGGAGCAGGGTATTATCTAATGTCACTACAGTGCCTGTGACCTGTGGCTCGATCCCTCACAGTGATTGGATTTTCGACGCTAGCTAGAGAGCTAAGTCGAGTTCAGCCATTGTCTGGAAGAGAATTATAGCGCTCGGTTTTTTTACGGTTAGTTTTCTATGGTTTCTCCGATCAATAACAGGCAAATGGTGGAGAAGTTCCCTAACAAATGGGTCGCGGACCGTATGCAATCTTTTTTCCGTGCCCTATCCTCACTCTTAGTTTAACACAGACTTACATGTATTAAACTACCACATACTGTGTCGAAAGCATACAGCCGTACCGGGAGAGATGGCTCAGTACATCAACCTCATGTCACTGCAGTCCCTCTGACCGGGAGGTCTAGGTTTGAGTCCTGACGGCTGCAGGATTTTCGACACTAGCTGTCAGCTAGGTGGAATTCAATCGCTGTCTGGAGGCGAATTCTAGCGGCCGGCTGCTCTGTTTCTCAAATGGTTTCCGTGGTTTCTCCAATGGTTTCTCCGATCAACACAAGGGGAATGCCGGAGCAGTACCCTAACAAACGGGCCACGGACCACGCGCGATCTTTCCTTCCTCTTTCTTGTCCTATCCTTGCCTCTTACACACATACTTACACTAATATGCACTACACTACCACACATGCCGGGAGACCGGTCGGGAGATTACAGGCTTGTCCCGGCTGGGACCGGTGCCCCTACCTGGTTGAAGGGAAAACCCGGTAGTCGACGGTAGGTCGGCACCAAATCTCACCATCCAGCGGGGAAGAACACCGCCACTTCCTGTGATAAAAACGTGCACTCCACTTACGGGAACTGCACTACCTTGGTCGTTGACGCGCCCGGAGAAATCAAAACTTTGATCAATCAATCAATCCGATGTGTGGTTCTGCTTCTCATGAGATAGCTAGGTTGAATTGCCACTGACGACCGGCAACCCTGTGCTTTGGCCCTTCATCATTCTCCCTGCCTCTACCTTAACGCACGCATTCACGTTCACTTACTTGCACTCCAACGCGTCCCAGCTGGAGTGGCACGTGACCCAATGAGGAGCAACCTGAAGCGAGGACCGCATGCCGACGTGTAGGTTAGGACCGCCCTGTGTAAGGACCGCATTCACTCTCAATTCACCCGCTTAGGTACTCCTGAGCTTTCGCCGATCACTAGCTTGTTTCTTGTTCCATATCGTTTCTTGTCTATTGAATAGTTTGAAAAACTATTCAATAGTTTTCGTTGTTATTTCACTTCATTCCCAGTACCTTTGATCAAACTTTGAAACATTGATCTAACCTCAACCTGGACTATAATGTAGGAACTTTTTGTATAGGTTATCAATGTTATCAACTATTTAGTTTTAAAGCCCTATAACGCGTCGTTTAGGAGTTATTTAACGTTATAGATTAACAATCCTGCCGATTGTGTTGCGGGTTGCATTTGACGTAAATATTTAGTTTTCCTGTACAGCGCCAGGTAGTGGAGTGACACTAGAATTAACAACACATAAAGCTTCTGGGTGGAAAAATTCGTGGAAGCGCCAACTTTCCTGGAGATTGGTCATACGGTGTCGGAGTTTACATATATATATGTGAGGAAAATATCATATTGTGCAGCTTTAGATTATCAGCTTGCATTTAATGAAAAGCACAAAGGTAGCTACTGCGATTCAGTTTTTTTGTCCCAATTGCCCAACAATGAAAGAAACGATTTCTACGAGCGTTTCTCAGATCAATGATGAAAGCAAACATTTCATGAATGTAAAAATATTATGTTTACTTCAGAAACTTTCTACACAAGTACATAAAGAAGGAGAAGAAACATTTATGGTGCCTTTTTCAATGCCTATTTTACAATTTCAATGCCTATTTCTATAGTTTTTCGTGGCTATAAATGCGCAGCTTACTGATTAGGAATGCATTGTCATAGGATTTAATTTTGGGTACGTAGCCAGATTTCGTGTACATTGCACAAGCGTCGCACAGCACTCTGGGGATTAGCCGACTTTTGAAAATCCACTGCCTCCAGCCCGCTTTTAAACAAGTCAACACAGGACAAATGTGCTGTTTCCTTTCCTACTGAAGTGGATCTGTGGATCTTCCAACCAACGCTGTTCTTGGTTTGTCGAAAGTGCGAAACCCATCGTTTCGCGCCGCTCGCTTCACTTTCCTTCCCTTCCTCTTCTTAACTTAAACTCAATTTAAATATTATTTGTCGCTCCAATGGAGGGCAAGATGATAGGCTGGACAAGTGGCCATATTCAGCGTGAGCCGTGTCATCGTGCGTAGGCAGGTTATCCGAGCGTAGTGACAATAATTGAAACGAATTTGATGGAGATTGATTGGTAAATACAACGAAAAATAAATTAAAATACATGGTGGAGTTACTGACATTTTGTTGGAAAGGTCATTGAAAAACGAGGAATATATTGTATAGAGTGCAAATTCTGTGTAGAATTGTGCAGAATCCAGGGCTAAGTAAGTGTGCTACCCAGTAGGTTTTCCAACAACACAAAAATGTTACTTTTTTGTGTTATAGGCAAATGTATGCTTAAGATGCTTAAATGTATGCGGAAGCCTATGCTTTCAGATGTACTACATAGAACCAAACCACGGAGGACAATAGCTCATAATGCAGAATTCACTGATCTCCAGGAGATCGCAGTCTATTCCTTCCTTGATTACTGTTGTCTAACTACCATTGCGTTGCTTATTTGTTACCATTGCCGTCCCCTGGCTAGTTGTGGTAAGATTAGAGCCTAAACGTGTGAGTTGCTATATTGTTAATAATAAAATCAAATAAAATCTATAGTTCTTTTACCAATGAACAGACATTTTGTATACAGTGGGAGCAAAAGTGTCTAGTTGTTGCTAACTACGCATATTTGAAACTTTCCTCATCATTCAAAAATGAATCGTAAACGATGGGGTGGGGATTCTGGATCTGAAGTAAACGTCCGCGGATTATATTCTTCCTCTACCTTATATACAATTTTGACTGCTTTTTGACGAAAATAAGTAAATTACCCATGCCGGCGGCATTGTGAGAACGTCTCACAATGTTACAATGTTACAATGTTGGTAAGTGCTTCAATTCACTCTGGGTCGTCTAAAACAAGCACAAAGGTTTAGAATTCAAATTTGCCTCAATTTCTACTAGTAAAGTGGAGAATTTTTCCACAGTGAGCGTTTTCATTTTTGTGGTTTTGTAAAACAGTTCTTTGACAGATTTCACCATCCTGTCCCGCATACCACCATGATGCAGGGCATAGGGAGGAATGAGTTTCTATTCTATTTCGTTGTTGAGTAGATAATCACGCCACTCCTCGAGCACGAATTTTTAATATAAATTTTTGTCTTTGTAATCGGATTTAATGTAAAAAATACTCACATTTCTAAGAATATGGTCTAAAGTATTTAACGTTTTAGAAATCCGCCCCTTTAAAATACATCACCTGGTGTGCTACATGCTTTGTTACAATTTGAGTATCTTTCTAATATTTTTGAGATGATGTTCCCTAAAGATGAACATTTTAAAATTACGGGAAATGGCTTCTAAAGTTTCCAGTGCATTCTTGGTCCTTAAACTGAACAACCATAAATTCGCTGATAATTTGACGCTATTCCACACTCAATTGTTAGCTGAAACAGTGTGTTCAACACTAGAAAAGCAATGTATTAACTTTGTTTTCTATTGACGAAAGAAGGAAGTAATGTTCAATCAACACCAATGATGAGTCAAAACGGACACGCCCACTTCCATGCACATAAAATTCAAAATAAAAAATATATTTAGAGATGGCGTATTAAGATGAAATCAGGCTTATTTATCTCAGAAAACCATGAATAAATTAATTACTTAAAAAGTAAAAAATGACATTTTCATCATTTTTTACCATTTTGGTTCCCCTTAAAGAGGACACACGGGTTAAAAGGGCCAACACAGGATAAATATTATGCACATGTTAAATAGGACACATGTTAAATAGAACACTCAGACTAGTACACCCAGACACTTAAACACCTAGATAAATTCAGAACACCTAGGGCATCTATAATACAGGACACATACAGTACCACTAATCCTAGAAATCCTAGAAAATCAGGACACTCAATACATCAAGGCCACACCAGGAACCTTCAAAATTCTAGAACCTCTACGACATCCCGCACTTCCTGGAAAATGCTCGATTAGTCCGGGACAGCACGGACCACTCCAAGCTTCAGATGGCGCATTTAGGCCCAGCGCTTCCTCCGCACGCCGAAGCCTCCAGAGCTGCAGGCCAGCCACGGGCAGAAGGAAACGCGGGGGGCGGGACGGGGAGAGGCAGGGCGGGGGCGAGGCGGGGGCGGGGCGGTGGGGGCGTGGCGGGGTGGGGCGGTGGGGGCGTGGCGGGGGCATGGGGTGGCCGGGGGCGTGGCGGGGGCGTGGCGGGGGCGTGGCGGGGGCGTGGCGGGAGCGGGGCGGGGCGGGGGCGGGGCGAGGACGGGGCGGGGACGGGCGAGGTGCGGGGCGGGCGAGGTGCGGGCGGGGCCGGGACAGGGGCGGGAAGCCTGCCCTGGCGGCCTCGCGCCGTGAGGCGAAGCGAAAGAAAAAGAAAGAGCCCAATATTCCCGGCGCCAATTTATCGCAGCGCAAAGCCAGGGCTTGTTACAAGACGCCCCCTCAAACGCGGGTCCCCCCCTCTCTACCTTCCCCTTCGTCGCTCACCAGCCCCCCCTTACCCCCCACCGAACGCTGGCCAAGGCGTCGGATTCCGGCGCGATCCCGTTCCCCTTTGCCTTGCCCCCTCCTCCCTCCCCTCTCCCATCGGCCCTTCCGCTCCATTCAGCCTCCCCTTTGCCTTTTGTTTTACATGGTAGGGGGTGAAAACAAATGCCTTAAGTTTTAATTTTTTCTGCTTTGCGTTCATTAAATTAAACAACTAGGCTGCTGCTTGCCTCGTATGTAAAGTTCCAGCGGCCTGTGCTGAATAATTGCCCGCAGCGGTGGGGGCCGGTGCTTTGAGGGAAAGGGCTTGCAGGCGATGCTTGAATGTTCCCTGCCCTCGTAATCGCCCTGGTGTTACGATAATGGATACGAACCCTGCGCGCAATCTCGGCGAAAGAAAATGCCCCGCCGACGGCCGCTTGTAGAGCACAGCCTGTTGACGGAAATGATTCCATGTACTTGTGCTTAGCTACTGTAGCTGCAAAGCTCGTTTTGTTTGGGAATAGCATATACAAGCTAGGGGTAAATTAAAGAGTCAAGAGTGGAGACGTGAAACGTTTAATGGTAAATTTATAGAGTTTTCTGATATACTGCCAAGGGAGAAATCGTACCCTTCTGATAAACGACTGTGTATTGTTTACCTCGTATACGTTCAGGCCAAAAGGCATACTCATTGTCATCGTACATGACATACAGTGAGGTGTAGTGATCACAGAGATCGCCATGCATAAAATAACAGAAAATTACCCGCCGTTAAAGTAATTGATGATTGTTAGTGATTCTGGGCGCGTCAACTTCTGAAGTCATCAGTCGCGTAAGTGTTGTGCGTGTTTATCATCGGGAGATGGTGGTGATCTTCCCCGCCATACAGTCGACTAGCGGGAGTTTCCCCAACCAGGTATATCCCACCAGCGAGACACCCGCCCCAGCCGAGACGAGCTCTAAGCCCCGGACCGGTCTCCTGGCATGTGTGATAGTGTAGTGCTTGTTAGTGGAAGTGTTTGTGTAAAGGGTAAGGATAGGGCAAGAAAGAGGAAGAAAAGATCGCATGCGGTCCATTTGTTAGGGTACTGCTACGGCATTGGCCTGGTGTTGAAAGGAGAAACCACGGAAAACTACCGTTCAGTGCAGACGGCTGCTAGAATTCTCCTCCAGACAGCGATTGAATTCGACCTAGCTGACAAGCTAGTGTCGAAAACCCTGCCACCGTCGGGACTCGAACCTAGGACCTCCCGGTCAGAGACATCAGTTGATGGACTGAGCCACCTTTCCTGGTCACCTGCCGTTAGGACGAGAAGTCATCGTGCAGAGGGAAATGTAGCGTAGTATCACACACATGCATGTAACTCGAGGGCATGTGAGGGCAAAGCAGTGTGTAAGTAATTTACGCGACAATTCACACTGAACGCATGTACTGAAAGAGCAGGGACGACTGAAAGAATATGACAGGAGCATGAAGAATTTCAGCCCACACCGACGTCAGACCGTGGCACAGCTTCTGTCACCGACCATTCTGCGATTGTGCGTTCATGACCTCCGGAAGTCCCTCCTGGAAATCACCAAGGCGTGACGGAATTTAACTTTCTCGCCTTAGAAAGTACTTCAAAAGAAAAGAAAGTTATGTAATCGTGCGCCGGAAAACGGCGAATTTTCGGCAGAAAATCGCTTATTGCCGGGGCTCGATAACGAAAGGTGGATAAATCCTGTTGCTTAATTTAAAGAAAAATTTTGTGGGTCCGTGATATCGAAAATGCAATTGCCAGCAAAACATCTGTTTGTCTGAGGTCAATTCTAGAGCCTAACCCGTTCAGCCTATTTTCTCCAAAATTGACACTCTCAGATCGACCTGAACGGACTGGAGGCTTTGGAAGTTTCTAATGGATATTTTGGTTGCTGATGATTTTTTTACATGAATCGGCCATTCATCTTTTTATACTTCTGCTCGAGTTCGACCGCACTTCTGAGGCATAGTGATCTGAGTGGCGCCTAGTAACTCTGAGGATATACGTTTGGGTCTGGGACAGGAAAAAAAGGTATTGAAAACACTTTTGCAAGTTTATGTACTAGTATAATATTGTGTAGTATATAGAAGTATTCCGAGAAAGTATGTATTTTGTTTAAAAGTGTTGAAAAAAGTGTTTAAAAGTGCACTTGAAAAAATACGTCGCTATTTTAAATACTCTTCGGCATAGATCCCGTATCTCCAGCGTCATATTCGTCCGGTTTTACAGCTATATTTATAGCAAATGAGATTGCCCTATGTTCGCTTTTGGTAAAAAAAACATTATTTCTCTTAAGCCTGGCATAATTAACACAAGCTGTTAGTAAATGTACGTGGTGGAGTGAGACAGTCAAATAGAGCAGTGGACTGTTGGTTACCTGAGGGGCCACAGTCTCATAATTTACCTTGATAGAATTTCACTAATTAGGTTAATTAATTATTTTTCTCGCGAAGGACCACTAGGCTGTTGAGGCCGTCCAGCCACCTGCATAAATTCCCTACCCTAAATTAGCTTACTGAAAATAAAATTTGAGACTACCGTGAAAGGAGATTCAGAACATCATACATTCACCTTTAACTTAAACATAAGTAAAAAAATTACTGAACTGGTACATAATTAACAGTCTGATAATTGGATATTGCAGTTACGTATTGATCAATTGTTATTGAATTATTAGAGGAGTGATTGTTCAAAGTTAGGCAATATAAATCAATTAATATTCAATGCATGTTAGTGCAGTAGTATGTTCAGATTCGGTCCTTGGCATGAATTCACAATCAGACAGCAACTATTGAAGCAATAAATCAATAGTTGCATAAATTCAGATGACACAAATTAAATTAATTAACACTGACAAACAATATTTAGAATATGGCAATCACATTCAAATTCTGTTCTTAATATGAAGCCATAAGTGATGAAACAAGAACCATTAAATAACAGATGAATAACTTCTTGAAATTAAATAATATGGATGAGATTAATCAGTGGTGATAAATTCCACACTAGAAAATCGGTGAATTAAATAAAATTCTGTCTTCAACTTGATCTTACAAACAATAGAAAATTAGTCAATGATTAAATTAACAGTGTTATGAATGCAAATGATACAGCTTGACAGTTGACTGTTTTGTAACAGATAAGGGCGCCATTGCAGCACTCACTTGATGTCTATTTTTCATCTTCCACCAAAGAATAGTTCATTAACAAATCCAGGTTGCCAGTGCGAAATTATTTTACGGCAAACCAAATCGAAAGTTAATAAGCAGTTGCAGTGAACGTGAGTTCTGTGCGGAATGTCCAGTGCACTATCAGTCTCGTACTTGGTCATTGATTAATTAACAGAATACTGCTGAGATCGCACAACGAGTACATCACAACGTACAGTCTAATGATGGAGTAATAAAAAAATATAGAACTGACGAAGCCATTATTGCAGGCACCTTTCTAGTTCACTGAACACTGAACAGTTACAGAAATGTGTAAGAAGATGTTCGACTGGGAGCAGAGCGCCCCGATCCATTTAGGATAAAAATTCGCCCCACACTGAATTCGTCCGGTGCGAGCCGTTTAGTCTGAGAAGGTGCTTTGCCCCGGGGAAACCAACCGGCTCATGAGAGCAGGGTTGCATAAGATGCATTATTAAGAAGTTAGGTTGATTAAACAATTAAAACTCGGCGAGCGTGGTCAAAAATCAAAGGCATTGTTCTGCTGAGGTCTTTTGATTTGGCACTGCTGTTTAAAGTGTTATGATATTTCAGGATGTTCCTTGGTTATATTTTCGACGAACACATTTTAAAAAAATGTGTTATTGCATTTATTACACCGTCCCTTCAGCTTCTAAATTCACGTTCAACACGTTTCGAGGCTACATTTGCCTCATCATCAGGCTAAAATATAATACATTCATTAATGAAATTACATTCTGTTAAACCACATAAAATTATATTTTATGTGTAAAGTGTTTTGATATGTGTCTTCCGAGAAGTGTTGCCGGGCGCACGTTGAAGCCCTGTGCGCGGGGAGGGGCTGGCGGCGAAGGCGGACTGTTGACGTCAGAGGCGCGCAATTTCTCGGAAAGATCGGAGGTGCGTTGGCTGAACGCTTGTCAAAGCGTCGGTCTCATGCTAGGAACAAACCTACAAATGAGGCACTGAGAGCACAAACAGACTAACCCACATTCTTTGTGAATGTGAGTTAATGTAATATATGTCATAATGCTAGTCATAATAAGATATTAATATCGTATTATATTATTAGTTAATGTCAATAACTCACATTCGCAAAGAATATGGGTTAGTCCGCTTGTGCTCTCAGTGCCTCAAATATGATTAGTATTGCTTTACACGAGATACACGATTGTTACACTGAACAATTGAATATATCATTATCTTATGGCTGAGTAGTATATACGCGACTATGCTGGTGGCAGACATGGCAAAGAGTGTAATGTATAATGCACATTTATAAAATTGTAAGCGACAATGTTGTGACTGAAATAATGGAGGCTTGCTCCGACTGTTCTTAAACCACTTGTTATTACTGTTATGATCGTTGCTGATCAAAGTAAAAGTACTCTAACAAAATTGCAATAATTTTGTCCCTACGTTCTTGTTACAACTTTGAGATAATTATAAATATCATTTTGTGCGCGAATAATCAACTGTACATTCAATAGATGCGCATGTCTCTTTGTAAATAAAATTTCTAACGATTCGTGTTTGTCATTGAAAAAATATTTTGAGTTTTGAGATTGATTTATAAAACTTAAGAACATTTATAAAGCTGGGATTGAACGTTGTGAAAAGAAAGAAAGAAGAAAGAAGGACCAGTGCTGAGAGGAGCAGAGCAAAGTCTCAGCAGGACTTGTGTGTAAGACAGCGGAAAGTAGCAGGAAAGAGAAAAGAGACTGAGATGAGAATATGTACCGATGAACGTTGTGGTTGGGCATAATAATGTTGATTGTTTTTTAGTATCCTGGTTCTGCCTAAGTTAACTGGAAGGCTTAGGTATCCTGTGTCTGTTTCTGCCTCGCTCTGTTGTATGTTGTGCACTAGCAGAACGAAGTAGTACCGGAAAGGATCGGAGAGAAGCGTAAGAGTGAATGTCCAGAAGAGTCGGAAGAAGAAAGAATAAAATAAGAGAATTGAGAAATGAAAAACGATAACGGAGTAATGCAAATCATGAACACGACAAGTGTAGGAGTCGGGAAAAAATAAGGGGAGAGAAGACTCCTAGCAAACTGGGAGATTGACAGAAGACATTTGAAAAAGTAAAGATGAAGCAAAGAAGAGATAAGAGTAAAGCTGTCGGAATGTGCAAGAGAGAGAATATATCAAAGACCAATGAGAATCATAACGGCGAAGGGGCGGAATATGACTGAAAAAGGGCTTCGGTGCAGAGCGGAAACAAGAAGTATGTAAAATGATTGCGCAGACCCGCAGCAGCGTGGAGTGCACTAAAGAGAAAAGCACTCCGAGTGCACAGTAAAGCGGCAGATATTACTATGAGAGAAGGAGGAGAGCAGAGGAGAGAATGATTGAAGAGGATAGCGAAGGTCCAAAGCAGAGGTGCACTCGAGTGTTGAGAAAGTGGCAAAGATTAGTGTAGAGAACGAGTAGAGCAGAGGGGGACGGGAGAAGAGGATTGTTAAAGCCCAGAGCGCAGTAGAGAGGTGAGCACTCCGGATATACAGGAAAGTGAGAGAGATTAGTGTAGGGAGGGAGTGGAGCAGAGGGAAGACGTGTTGGAGAGGATTGCAAAGGCCCAGAGCAGAGCGGAGCGCAATAGAGAGGAGAGCACTGCGAGAGTACAGAAGGTGACAGAGATTAGAACAGAGATCGCGTGAAGCGGAGGAGAGACGTGTTGAAGAGGATTGCGAGAGCCCAGAGCAGAGCGGAGCGCAGTAGAGGCGAGCACTCCGAGAGCACAGGAAGGCGACAGAGATTAGTGTAGAGCAGCGGAGCAGAGGAAGGGCGACTGGAAGAAGATTGCAAAGGCCCAGAGTAGTGGAGAGGCGAGCACTCCGAGAGTACAGAAGGTGACAGAGATTGGAACAGAGATCGACTGAAGCGGAGGAGAGACATGTTGAAGAGGATTGCGAGGGTCCAGAGCAGAGAGGAGCGCACTAGAGAGGCGAGCACTCCGAGAGCACAGGAAGGCGACAAGAGATTAGTGTAGAGGAGTGGAGCAGAGGAAGGGCGAGTGGAAGAGGATTGCAAAGGCCCAGCGGAGCAGCGCCAAGCGCGAGGGGGCCGCGTGCACAGGGGCGCAGAGAAGCGCGGGCGAGAGCCCCCAAAGCCGCCACCTCGAGAGCCCTGGGCTGCCGCCTCCGGCCCGTCGCGCGGCGCGGCGCGCTGCCGCCCAGGCCCCACGAGGCGCTACAGATCGCCTCATCGCCTCCACTTGAAAAGCAACAGCAGCCCAAGGCGGAGGGGCGGGGCGGGGGCGATGGACGGTCGGGAGCAGGTGGCGCGCGGGCCGAGCCGATATCGGAAGACGCTTAGCCCGGCGCGGCCAGCGACCCACCGCCGTGGCGCCGCACCTGGTGAGGGAGCGGTGGCGGGGCGGGGTAGGACGGAGGGCGGTGGGGCGGGGCAGGCCGGAGGGGTCGGTTCGGGGCGGGGCAGGGCGGAGTGTGGGGGGGCGGGTGCCTAGAGGGGTGGGGCGGGGCGAGGCAGGGCGGATGGCGGCGGGGCGGGGCGTGTGCGTAGGGGGGCGTGGCGGGGCTGGGTCGGCGGCAGGAAAGCGGAGGTACAGCGGAGTGGGATGAACGGTGACGGAGGGCGGGCGGAGTGCAGTGGAAGCAGAGAGGGGGAAGCGGAACGCGATGGAGCGAATGACAGCGGAGTAAGGTGAAGGCGGAACGGATGCAAAGTGGAGAGTTGGCGAAGGGGTGCGGGCGTGATGGCGTAGTGGAGCGATGGTTGCGTGTACCAGGAGAGCAGTGAAACTTGGGGTAAGTGGTGTCGGGAATGTGGAGCGGGTGCGAAGTGGAATGTTGGCGAAGGGGTGCGGTGGGGAGATAGACAGGGGGCGAGATGGATCGGGGGGGAGGTGGAGCGGGGAACGAGGAGGAGCGTGGGCAAAGTGGAGCGTGGGCAAAGTGGAGCGTGGGCGATGTGGATCGGGGGCTCAGTGGAGCGGGATAAAGTAGGCCGGGGCTTAGATGGTGCGTGGACCGGACCAGTTGTTGAGGGAGTGACCGGTCAAGGCACAGAGGAGCGGAGAGAGGGGGGAACGGTGAAGGAGCAAGGACGGAACCCGGAAAGAAGCGGTAAACCCTTTTTTTAGGCGCGCAACTACCACCGATGCGTGTCATCTTAGCCTCTCCACGCGAACGTGCTTTCGTGGGTGCCGTCGCGAGGAAAGCGCGATGTCAGTTCGATACCTGACAGGTGAGATGCAGCCCCCGGCTGGCCTTACGACGCCGTCTGGAACCAATGTCTACTGCCTCGTCACGTCGTCTGTCGTTAAAGGTGTGTGCTTGTTCTGAGAATTTGTGTGATCGCTCTTCTATCTAAGCGTTCGCGAGGGAAGCGCCTTCATATTCTTCCCTCTTCGGGCAGTCAATCACAAGACTGATTTGCCTTCATTTGTCACTTAATGAAATGTTACCCAGTAATAACTATCCTCATTTTCTGGCTCTAATATTTGACCATGTTGATAGACAAAGCTTAAACAAGTAGTGTACCAAAGAAAATATTGGACTTGTGATTTGAGAAACGGAGAAACGCAACGAAAAGATCAGACAATGAAAATTCTGATTTACAAGAAAAAAAACTTGTTGGGCGAAGTTGGTGGCGTGAATTACTCGGAAACTTACTAAATAAAAGTTGTGTCGAAGGGAAGAATTACAAAGTAAGATCCTGGTTAGAATGTATAAACAATTAATGATGGATGTTGGATGTATTACATGTTATTTATTTTCGTCGGGAAAGTGTAAAAACTGTCACTGACGTATAGGGGAGAAGTGCCACCTGAGCTCCAGAATCCCTGCCCCTGCATTTAGCTATGAATAGTTGAATGATGAGCAAAATTCCATAAAAGCAAGGTTACTAGAATTTGAACGCGTAACATTATTAGCTTAATTTTGTGTTCATTTCAGTTATATGGATGCTCCATTTGAGGTTTGACTGAATTGAGAGACATAGAATTATATTTACATTTACATCCGCTAATTGCATACTGTTAATTCTTAGTGGCGCATGTGATTGCCGGTTTGAAATGCAAAAATCTATTGAAACTGTTTTCCCTTCTTAAACTATTAATATGTTATTATGAAATAAATTTGAAACTTCTGAAATCGTGCTATTTTTTGTTTCTCTTTGCAGCGACATCAGCAAAGAATACTGTTCTTCCGTTTTTTATGGACAAGGGCATATCGTTTATGGGTAGAAATGAGAATACGACCTTAGATCGATTGCTGCGGGATCTTCTCTTCAATTGGCCAGGAATTGAAAGAAATGTAAATAATGTTTATTCGTGACACTAAGGCACTCTTGTGATCGATGCTTAAGGCACGAAAATATGTAACCTAGAGCAATACCACTAATTCCATATGAAGTGAATTTTGGGCGCCAAATGTTATGGTCAATGACGTCAAAAGCTTTTGAAAGTTCTAAATATTTCCCAATAAATGCTTAATACTGGTACATAAGCTGGTGATGAAAGTCACCAGCAGAAAGTCAATGAAAGGATGGAAGACTACTGCCAATTCTACCTCCGAATAAAACAATGAAGGCTACGATTATCTCTGTTAACTGAGCGTCGACGAAATTACTCCCCGTAATGGATGAGAGTAACGTTTCTCTCTTATCCCTTTTTGACGTGTGGTATTGTTTTTCAATGCACGCAAAAAGCTCATCTGAGAATCAATACCACACGTCAAAGATTATGGACTATGAAATTGACAATGTGATAATTGTTGGGAACGACAAGACCGATGACAGTTCCGAAAATAGAGCAACCAACGCCGACGTCTAAATATGAGAATGAATGACAGCGATGTTGTGGGAGATACAAAACGGACGAC
>JAHLJT010008446.1:281091288-281124453 GCA_031308135.1 Acheta domesticus | reverse complement strand
TTTTTCAATTTAAAAAATTTTGTGTAAATATACTCCCGAGTATAAATCAACCTACAAATAAAACCGTTATTAATTTGTATACTATCCTTTATCTCATCGCCTGTGTAACATTGCCTCATAAATGTACACATGGCCAAAATAATATTTTTGAAAAAATGTGGTTGTGTATACGGGTGTTGTTCGTTTTCCACTGAATTCTTCAATGCGGGACACTATCATTTTATCAAAAACTGGGTTATAATTTTTACTGTGCAATTGCAATGGCAAAAAAGAATACACTGTGGTAAGACCCCCTATTTTATTTATTTACGTCAAAAAAAAACAGTTAAAAACTGTGTGTGACGAGCTACGGGGAGAAGTGAAGAATTTTGTGCACGATTTTTATAATTCTGTATCTCTGCCCCTAGAGGGTAGGTGCGAAGGGAGTGATATCTACAAACAAAATATTATGGCAACCCGCAATGCATATACCACACATAATGTGCCTGGTCGACCACAGTACTTTGACGGGCATAGCTGCTTGAATAGATGTTATCATAAATAAATACACCTAAAGTTTTAAAGAGAATAACATTTACTGCTTTTGTATATTTTTAAACGTAACACTAACGACCCCGCAGCCCCCCCAGACCACACCCATCAGACAACCAAAAATTATTTCATAAGGCGGCGAATGTAAAATCTGTAGATTGTTAGGAATGGTTGGGTACCGCTCCGACCACCTAATGACTTGGGGTCTCTGCGTTTTTGTTATTTCAATCGAAGCGTTTTGTTCGTACACTTGGAAATGTTTGTTTATACCAGGTTTGTTGAAGATATTTTTTAGAAATGGTGTAAAATTTTTTATAATTTGTGGGGGTCCCACTGGGGTGGGGACCTGGGACAAGTTGTCCCAGTTGCCCCCACCCTCTGGGCGCCCCTGATTGTACATCGTCGCGATTTGACTTTGCATTTGCTTTGCTTTTGCATTATTTCAATTAGGCAAGGGGGTTGCTAGACGGCCAGCACCAATCCTAAGGAACAGTGTGTCTTCTCAAACTTGAGTTGATGGTAGATGCGACATCTATGCAAGTGGGCTGCATCACATGTGTAATAGCGCTAAATATCGCGATGATGTACGACCATTCTATAATAAAATGTGCTTCACTGTATTGGGGAAAGTTGAAGCTAAATCAATTTGAATCCCGTCGGGAGCTTAGAGCTTGTCCCGGGTGTGCGGTGCCCAACTGGCGAGAGGTACATGGGTTTGGAAAACCCCGCTAGCCTGCGATAGGTCGGTGCCGGATTTCGCCACCCAGCGGGGGAAGACCACTGCTTTCCGAACAGAAGCATGCATTACACTTACGTTACTAATGACCCTAGTAGTTGACGCGCCCGGAATCCCTAACAATGGATCAAGCCCTCGCCTTGTCTTTTACCCCGCGCGCACGCTCGTGCTCGGGCTTCGTTCTCGTCCCGTTACTAGCCTTCTCTATTACTCGCGTCGCCTACTTCGACCTTCCCTTCTCTTATATACACTCATGATGAATTACTATTGAATCATGCCTGCATCGGCATTCATGCCATGTCACGCGCGGGCGCTCAGCCCGCACCCTCCCAGTAGCCCTGTATTCGCCCTCAACGACATCCTTTTCCCCACCTGCCTCCACAATCCTCGTCCCCGTTCCCGTCCTCGCCCACTATCTCGTCCGTGTTCTTGTCCACGCCCTCCTCCACGTTCTTCACGTCCTGCAACGCTCTCGTCCAAGCCCTTGCGCACCACCCTTGTTCTCGCACATCGACAGTGCTTGCGAACGTGGTCTCGTCACTCCCCTCATTCACGTCATGACCCACGTCCTCATCCACGCCCTCGTCCTTGTCCTCTCCATAATTCCCGACCTTTCCTCCGTCCACTTTCTCGCTCTGGTCAGCGCCATCCCTCTCGCCTCAGCACTCAACCTCTCCCCCACCTCCGCTTGCGCTTTCGTCTTTGCGCTTGTTCTCGCTCACTCTCGACCGCGTCCTCCCCTCGCAATCCCCCTTGACGTCACTCTCGATTCAACGTCTGGCGCGGCGTTGGCCTGCGCTCTCGTTACAGGTCCCCAGTGCCGCGCGTGCTGTACGCGGCGACTGCTTCTCCCCCTCTTTCCCCAACCCTCCACCCCCGACCGCCGTTGCCGCGAGGCGGCGGCGGTGGAGCCGGGCCGTGCCGGGCGGGAGGTCGCCCACGGCAGCCATCTCATGCATTATTCCCGTATCGGCGCTGGCAACGGTAAACACGCTAACAACCGGTCGAGAGGCGCTGGCGGGGGCGGCGGGCAGAGGCGGGCGGCGGCGGGGAGTGGCGAGCGTTGGGGTAGGGCGTTTGGGTGGGCGGGTTGGGGGGCGGTGGGGTAGGGGATTTGGGGGGCGGTTGTTGGGGGGGAGGACGGGTGCGGGCGGGGGGTGGGCGGGTGAGCGGGGTGGGCAGGGACGGGCAGGGGCAAGCGGGGGCGGGCGGGAGCGGGCGGGGGGGGTCGGGGCGGACGGGGGTGGGCGGGGGGCGGGCGTGGACGGGCGAGCGGCGGAGGCGGCGATAGGCGGGGCAGGCGGGGGCGGGTAGTGGCTCGGCGGGCGAGCGGGGGTGCGCGGGCTTCTGGCGGGGGACGATCGCCCCGCTGCCCCCTTCCGTGCGTGGAGCGCGCGTTTATTGCGGATGACGTCGATGTGTGGGTGGTACAGATATAGAAGGACGTAATACTCGAGACGACGCGAGCCGAACGCGCGAGCTCTCATTTGCTGGCAACTATGAATGTATTGGTTTCAAATTTGCTGTTAGGTGGAAAATGTAAACGCAACACGTCAATAAACGAACGTTTCAAATGCACTCTTGACAAATAAACGAACTTTCGCTTCCTCGATGTTTTCATTTTACATGTAACTAGTTCGGTTAAACGCTGTTAAACTAGTTTGCTTGCGAACGAAATGCAATACCACACAGTAAATTTGAGTTTGCTGTGTATTTTCTACAATATGTCATCAGATCATTTATATTTCAGTTTGCAACAACTTATTTAGTCTCTGCTGAACTCCCTTACAGAATTCCGTATTTTGTGCTATTAACGAAAATATGTGCGAGAGAATGTCAAGATGCGTTTTACACCAAAAATAAATCTCAGAAATATAAGAGAATATATGATAAGCTATATTCTATCAGAGTCGATGACTTGCCATGTTTTCTGTTCCCCGTGAACTCCACGTTGGGATGAAGCAGACGCACAAGCCTGCGAAATCCTAACGGCGCATAGAGGAAATTTTGAGACGCTGGGAAACTAATGTTATACATATGCATCGTTATCGACTGTATGATATCATTCCGCTATGCCTTGTATGCCTCGTGGGAAAACTGAAGTATCGGCAGAACGTGGCATCCTAACTTTAAGGTAACTGTATGTGGATAGTTAAATTGCTTTGAAAGGCCGTATCAAAAATGTACTCGAATCGAAAATATTTGATATCACAAGTCATAAAATTAAAACATATTTCTCATATTTGGTGCCAATAAAAGTGTGGTGACTTGTTTTGAAAATTCCACTATTAAAAGTTGCAATGAAAATGTCTTTCAATGACGACTGGACTATAATTCGAGTCTTCCAAGTGCGAGAAAACGTGTCGATTTCTCCCTTTCGTATTTCTCCGCGGAACTTGAAGCTTCCCTGTTGGACATTAGCATATAATTTGGTTAAGGCTCAAGTTGTATTTTGGCGAAGTCCCAGGTAGCTCGTCAACGTCCTGTCGCCCGAGAAGCAAATACTCCAAGTTGCTGTAATGTTGACGCCTGGAATTAACATCTGGGAGCGCCTGGACCGTGGGGAAGGGTGGGGAGGGGAGGGGCGTGGCCCAACGGCTCTTGGGTCTTTCCCTTTCCCCTTGTCGTGTCAATCCCCGCCACTGGCAGCGTCAACTCCTCCACTTTAGAGTCCCGTCGGAGCATCTCTGTTCCCCTGCTCCTTACGGTGCATATTTGGGAAGCTTCCGCGTAAAGCTCCGTGTGTCATTAACCCGCCGTTGCCACTCGTTTTACAAAAGACCTTTCAGTTTCCCTATTTTCCCGTAGAATGGATATTTTAATGCATGGAGATATCGTTACGTTATCGCATGTCGCAGCTCATCAACCACCCTTCCATCTTACCAACTTTGCGGAATGAATCAATCTGGTGAGGCGTGGACTGTAGCTGGGCGCTTAGTTATTGTTGACACATTTTCGTTTGAAGATTTTATTACGACTGTATTTAGCTTTTGTGGGTGGTGTGTGGCATGAATATAATGTACATTTGCTGTGGACTGTGGAAAATGCTTGTAAAATGTTACATGCCCGCGACAACTGTTCGGTACGTTGCCAATGCACCGCAGGTGCATCCGGCGCCGTTACACTGATTTGAAAAGTGTTAAACTAACAAGCCATTATTACGCAATCACATATCTATAAACAATATAACAAATAAATTGAAGTAATAATATACGAATTTGATTCTCCGTATATTCATAAATAAGCTTCCATTGACGAATGTTACGAATACATAAAATTGAATACGACAGTAAGCGCCCAGCAGAACTAATTGCGAGAAGTTGCAGAAGAAATGGCACTGGTCTGTGTGCTAGTTTGATTTACATTGTTTCCAGGCACAGAGTCGATCTCGATCGTCAGATGGATCCTATGGTATTTTTCCGTCGTTTAAAATTTGACAATCCACAATTTTACGTTGCTTTGACGATATATAAGTAATATGTTTTATTTAATTTTTGCTTATGTGAAACGTTGACGTAACTGACTTCTCCGCAGTATGCACATGCAATATCTTCGCAAATGCACATATTGCTAATGGAGTTCATCAAGTTTTTATCTTACAAATTGTTTTCTTACACTAGATTTTTATTAATAATAAACTACAGATATGAAGGTCTCAGAGTAGTTACAAATTGAGCCACACAAGTCACAGAAATCATCCTTCTTTAATTATATATTAAATTTTATCATTAATATAATATCACTTAATATTTAGTATTGTAGATTAATATTGAGTTATTTTAATTAAGACTAATTATTAATACCAGTAGATGTTAATAATTACGAATAAAATTATTTAATACAAATGTTATTATTAATATCGCCATCTTGATTGGAGAGTGTCTTATTGTTACAGCCCGAAACCTCGTATTCACAAGAGTTCAGCAGATGTACGAAATCTTCTTGACTGAGTGAGAACGGGACCTGTCAAATATCTGAAAAGTTGCCTAACAAATAGGATGAAATATCATGTGTGTAACTCCGGTATATCAACATTTCCCACAATATGTAAATTGGCAAAATGTGACAATTTTGATTCCTCCATAATGCCCTAGAAGTTTGTTACAGCAGAACCGTGTCATTTGGCCACCGACCACGCGCGATCTTTTTTTCCGCTTCCTTGTTCTAATCTCTTCCTTACACACACGTGTAACTCTTGTGGGTGGTGGGTGGGATGAATATAATGTAAATTTACTGTGGACCGTGGAAAATGCTTGTGAAATGTTACGTGCTCGCGAGAACAGTGCGGTTGGTTGCAAATGCACCCCAGGTGCATCCAGCACCGTTGCACTGATTTTAAAAATGTTAAACGAACTAGCCATTGTTATGCAATCATATATCTATAAATGTAAGATAACAAAATAAATATTGAAGTAAATAATATACGAACTTGATTCTCCATATATTCATAAATACACCAATATTATGAAATTGAACATGAGAGTAAGGGCCGAACAAAACTAAATGCACACAAACTGGACATATACTGCACACACACACACATGCACACACACACACACTTAGACTTACTTGGCACAACATCATCACACTTGACGAGAGACCCGTTGGAAGCTTAGAGCATGTCCCGGCTGGGGGCGGTGGTTCGCAGGGGAGATGTGGAGACAGGGGAATCCCCGCAGACCCACGTTAGGCCGGCGCCACATGTCACTTGTGGGGAGGAACACCTCCACATCCCGCAATGAAACATTCGTACAATAACGGGATTAATGACCATAGTAGCTGACGTGTCCGGAAAAATCAATCAGTTGTAACACTTATTCTGAAGCAGTTGTGTATTCTAACGAGTTAAGTCACACTGAATAAAATCCAGATAGGAACATTTACAAGTACCGGGATGTTTTCTGTAACTGGATGGCTTGTGTTGATACTGCTGTAAGCCTAATCAGTTGCAGTCTGCCTGCAAAGCATGGCCTAGAGTCCCTAGATACAGAGAGTAGCGCAACCGCCGCCATTTAATATCCACTCACCTGACAACCCCGTCAGGCACCAAACAGTAACTGAAGGGAAATTAAAAATAATTGGTAACATTACGATGATTTTCATGAATATTAATATCAGTTTGGGGTGCATTCATTGTTCTCAACATAAAGAATACGACAGTTTACATTTTTCTGACCAGTGCACATAAAATGGCGGGATCGGTGGAACAATGGAAGGCGCTACTCTCTGTATCTAGGGGCGTGTAGCACGGCCTTGACCGCAGCGCGCTCTCTCGCTGTCCGCAGGCGGTTCTGCCGTCGGTGCGCGACAGCCTGACGCACCCGGTTGCACCGTGTACGAGGGCGACGACGCGCTGGTGACGTGCGTGGTGCGCGACGCCGGCGACAACACAGTGCTGTGGAAGAAGGAGGACCGCGAGCGCCACTCGCTGCGCGTGCTGACGGCGGGCGAGGCGCGCGTCACCGCCGACCGCCGCTTCGACGTGCTGCACGACGCCGGTAAGTCCCAACCCCAGCCCCAGCCTTCTCAATTCACGCTTTCTTTCTTGCTTTTTTTTGTTTGTTGTTGAAGGTCGCATCAACATCAAGGTCATTCTCGGCCGCTGTTGGGGTCGCGAATACGTTAAAACTTTAACGTATAACGTTACGTTAAAAATGTTAACGTTACAGTAACGTTAAAACGTTATGGTAACTGTGAAGATGACATGATATGATGATAGGGGGTGAAAGGTTGATCACAAATACAACCATGCCCGAGGCGGGACTCGAACCCCCGATCCTTCGGTCCGAGATCGCTACTGCTTTAGCGACGTCGGCCTCCGGCAAACGGCTCTTTCTTGCTTTCTCGTTTGCTAATGGGGAAGGGGTGTGAGATTTCTGCTTACAAAAGGTAATATCTGCCGCTGCTTTCACACTTCACTCGCTTTTTGTTGCATTGGGTTTTTGATGGTGTACTAAATACAGTAAAATGCCCATAAATGGGCCCTGTACATGCTCAATGCGGAACGTGTATAATGTGGAAATCGGTCTAATGTGAATATAAATCGCGGTCCAGCCAAATATAAATTCTGTCGCATTACATTGCATAATGCGGAATTTTGTCTAATACGAAAAAAAATATTGGTTCCTTGAAATTCCGCACCATAGTTATTTAATTTTTATTTACAATTTTACAATTGCAATATACAGCTACATTATCCAACGATTGAAATAATTAAAATTCTTGTATTTCCACCATTTATGGACATTTAGAAAATAAACTTGTTACCATTGTGTACAGAATCTGAAGAGAGACAAAGTGCTAAGTTTTGCGAAACGTTCGAATTAATGTAAAAATCAAAATAACATCAATCTTGGTTTCATTTTAATGTGAATTACCCTAACAGATCTTTCAATTATTAGAATCTATCGAGAATTTTCATGAATTTACCTTTTACTACGATAATTACAATTTGTAAGATACAATTTGTAATTTTTTCAAAAAAACTTTTATTGTAGCATAAAGATGCTTCCAATGCAGCGGAAAAAGTTTATGCAGAATTGCCAGTGATGAATTTACGCTGAATATTTTAATTATTTTTATTTCTTCTCATAATGTCTTGAGCATTTGGACATTCAACCATTGTCCGACCTCAGATGCGAGCGAGCTCAGTAGCCTCTGCAACATCGTTCACAGGGAGGATTTAGCTTGCGAGTCTCCACAGGGATAGATTTTCGAAACAATCTACAGTAGTGCTAAAAAACGCATCCCCTCGCTCACAGTTGTAATATGCAATATAATGCGAAAAAATGCACCACCTTATTTGCAAGAAACCGAGTTATGAAGATAATGGAATCGGAAATGTCGTATAATCCACATAAACTGTATAATTACCAATTTCTACCAATTTTGCTTCAAATTTGAAAGATCTGTAAAACTCAGAAAATACAGAATGTCCATTTTCTGTAGGTGATGCTGTTTTATTGACCATTGCTCTACACCGCTAGTCTATTTCAGCCGCTGTTTGGAGGAGATTTCTAGTGGTCGGCTGTTATAATCGGTAGTTTTTTGTGGCTTCTCCAATCAATACCCCGTGAATGCCGGAGTAGTAGCATAACAAACCGTGCACGATCTTTCTTCCTTCGCCCTTTGTTAAAAAAAAGGAGTACACTGGTAACACCATGGAGTGCCCAGCTGCGCGAGAAATTAAAAGTTCTATAGTCTGCGCCTCGAAATGTGTTAACACAATTGTTTCCTACCCTCTTTACATCCAGTTTTGCATTTGTGTGTTCTCGGTGTGACAAGTTTCATCTTGAGTTGTGTGTTGCCGCTGTAAGTTATCATGAGACGCTTAGGCATTTAATTTTCATTAAAGTAGGGTTTCGTTGTTATAATGAAGAAATACATCATTTGCCAGTTTGTCATGCTAGCGAAGGGGTTTCTAGCAGCGTTTTAGTAGTCGGGTGGAAAGTTTCATTTCTGTAGTCCTTTCGCGTGGAAGTTTGCGCATCCGCGAGCCGAGCATGCAAACACACAGTACGCGACGCTGTGCAACATAATCAAAATCATGTTCACAGTTATCATAATCTTCACAATATCTCCATCAGATTTTCGTTCGGTTTCCATGATCCATTAAGCAAATGCTGAGATGGTCCCGTGTTTTGCTTCTGGACATAAATGTAGCTTCATTATCCGCAGTGTTATTGAGCTTTTTTGTTAGGTGTAATAAAAATAGAGTTGTGAGAACAGGTTATTATTTTGTTATCAATGCTTTAAAATCATTTTGCAGTTCTTGTAACGATACAAAAGTGTATTTCTCGGGAGCAAACATTTCTAGTTTTCAAATGTTCCTACCCACCTTGAGTTGGCACTTTTTATTCATCATTCAGCAGTGTGTAGTAAACGAATGGGAAAAGGATTCTGGAGCTGATGAAAGCGTGCGCAGACTCCCCCGTCCCTCACATAATTTTCTGTTCCTGGCAAAAATAATCAAATGTGTAACCACGAGAATAAGCACACTGCAAGTGATGCGTTGCGATGCTGCCCTTGCTAAGGGTCCCGGTTCGCGCGCTCCCTTTACAAAGGGCACGAGAGCTGAGTAATTTATTATTAATTGATTCTGGGCCTGTCAACTAATTAGGCCATTAGTCTCATAAGTGGAGAGCTTTTATACCCTGGGTGGTGGCAGTGGTTCTTTCCCGCTGGAGTTTGAGATCCAGCGCCGACTGGCAGGCCGAAATGCTGTTTTGTTCCCATCCGATATCTCCTTTCAGTGGGGCACCGCCCCAGCCAGGACAACTTGTAAGCTCCCGACTCGCCTCGTGCGCGGTAGTGTAGTAAGTGCGTGTAAGGGGAAAGCAGGGGGACAGATCTGGCGCGGTCCAAGACCGGTTTGTATGAGGACTACATCGGCATTAGCCAAGGCTTGCCACAGGTAACCGCGGAACTTGCATGTAGCAGCCCGCCGCTAGATCCAATGTACAGTTAAGCTAGTGAAATCATGCATGCAGTCTGTGCGTGCGTGTTTTCCTCCGTGTGATTGTGGCGTGATTGGCTTCTCACACCATGTATCCCATCTGAACCATCCCCCATTCCAATTTATTTATCTCTTATCATTAGAGACCGAAAAAATATGTAGTATTAAATGTCAAAATATGTACATAAAAATGTAATGAAAGCAGTAAGAATATGTAATAAATATGTAAAATCGGATATAATGTGTAATATTAAAATGTTTTAATTAAAAGAAACATATAAATAGAACGAAATAACATTTAGAAAAAATGTCCTAAAATTAAATTTAAAATTAATTCATATGTATCAAAAACATTTTGGAGAGCTCAAGTTGATGCACACTTTGCATTATACAACTTTCTCGTCAGTAGTAAAAGTTTCATCTATTGTAATTGGCAATTTTTTCTCGGAAATTAAGATTACAGGTTCATAAAACGCGGTGTCAATAATACTTTTGACACCTAGATTTCACCAATAATGTAGGGGAAAATGCTGATTTTTTTAAATGCTTCTTTTCATAAAAAAATATGTAAAAAAAATTGATAGAATAAGAAATATGTTGTGAAAAGAGCAACATATGTAAAATAAGTATTGTAGGACTGTATATGTAAAAATATGTAACCCAAACAATTGAATATTGTGTTAGGAGGCTGATGATTTTCCAGGATTACAATTTTGAGAACGGTGAGTAGAAAGATAAAAATATATAATTACATAAAAATCCGGTCTCTGTCATTCACGCCGGCTATGGTGGCTCAGAGCATCAACAAGTCAGTGCAGGATTCACGAGGAGCTCCTCGGATTCGAACCCCGGCGGTGGCAACACGGTAACCCTAGCTAGGTAGCTAGGGGAATTCAGCCATTGCCTGAAGGTGAATTGTTGTGGTCGGTTGCCCTGATCGGTAGTTTTCCGTAGTTTCTCCGATCAATACCAGGTGAATGCCAGAGCCGTACTGTATCAAATGGGCCACGAACCGCGCGCGATCTTTCCCTCCTTTTCCATGTCCTATGGTCACTCCTTATTTACACACACATTCATGCACTACACTACTACACAAATCGGGAGAACATTCGAGAGCTTAGTGTCCCGCTGTGGTGGTGTCTCGTTGGGGGTAGATTCCTGAATGGGGATACCCCTGCAAGCCAACGTGTTGGTTGGCGGCCGAATTTCACCCTTTATCGGCAGAACATCCCCACCTCCAGTGATAAAGCGTGTACTACACTTAAGGGACTAATGACCATAGCAGTTGTCGCATCCGGAAACACTTCCAGGATTCCTCACCTGCATTTGTCCTTGACCACGCCCGCGAACTTTCCCTCACTCCTGCTCACCCCCACGCCCTTACCGCGCCCACACACCTGCTCTAGTACCTGCACAGTCTATAGCTGTCGCTTCCAACGCTGCTATCGCCTTCCCCCTTCAGTCGTGCTATTGCTCTTCCCATCTGAATTCTGCTATCGCTCTCTCTTCCTATCTTGCCTTGTTCGGCTCCCGCTCTCAACCTCGCTGTAGTTTAGGCGGCTATAGTAGCAACAGCTCTACTCGTTCGGTGTGGGTTAGAATCCAACGAAATACAACTCTTCACCTTCTGAGCCTCGTGTGATGTTATTCAAATTTGATGAAGTTGATCCATCGAAATATAAATGTACAAAACGTCGAAATAGTGTAGAAAAACGTCGGTAAAAACATTCCCTAAGATTTTCATACAATGTCAAACATGCCCCATCGCAACAATGTTTTTTAAACGAACAAAAATTACCTAGTATCTTGTATAGTCGTATGATTATAATTTATGATTTTATTACAGTCTGGAAGAACCTAATATAACATCTTTTCTATTTGTTCGCCAATTTCGCCTATTAGTTCGCCTGTTTCATCATTGATATACCGAAAATAGAATATTTATTACCATTGCAAGGCAAAAAAATGACATGCTCTAGTGTGTTACATGTGGGCATATTGTCACAGGCTGTTTGAAGAGCTCAATGTGATTTCAAATCAAAAGCTAATTCCCAAAACCTGAAACAAAATAGGCATGCGAAACTAAGAGCCAGAGACAATGTAACATCAAACAATATAAAGCTACAAATTCCAGTGTATGCAAACAACAAGTAATAATATACTGTTTCCAAACAAACTAACACATTCATATGGGATTGAGGATGGAGCTCATAATTTTCCTCCCGCGCAGTTGTCATCCAGTTATTAAGCGTATTGGGACTGTGGAAGGATGCTCTCCGTCTCTCTCCCTCTCTCTCACTCTCTCCCTCTCCCTCTCTCTCCCTCTCTCTCCCTCAGTCTCCCTCTCTCTCCTTCTCTCTCCCTCTGTCTCCCTCTCTCTCCCTCACACTCCCTCTCTCCCTCTCTCTCCCTCTCTCTCCCTCCTCTCTCCTTCTCTTTCTCCCTCTGTCTCCCTCTCCCTCTGTCTCCCTCTCTCTCCCTCTCCCTCCCTCTCCCTCTCTCTCCCTCTCCCTCTCTCTCCCTCTCTTCTCCCTCTCCCTCTCTCTCCCTCTCTCTCCCTCTCCCTCTCTCTCCCTCTCCCTCTCTCCCTCCCCCTCACTCTCTATCCGTCTACCTCCCTCTCCTCTCCCTCTCTATCCCTCACCCTCCCTCTTTCTCTCACACACATACACACACATCTAAATCTGACGTTTTGATGGTGTTATTTGCTCGCCAATTAGTGGAGAAAAAGTGCTGAAATCGTGCTGCGGAAAGTGTTGTTGCGGCCGGAACTATTTGTTGCCGGATCCCTCGTAACGAAAAAGTCGATATCTCTAGCTCCTAAATGAAGTAAATTACTTACATTAACACATTGTGTAGTCAGAATGCATGTTTTGTTAGCACTTCGTATTGAAAAATAGATTGACTGGAAAACGTCTGTCTGTCCATCTGTCTGCTCAACGCTAGCACCAAAACCGTTCAGACGGATACCTCTAATTGATATTTCCCAATAGAACAGAACCAAATCGATGACCTGCAAGTTTGAAACGGATATTTGGAGTTTTGGAGGTACATTTCATGAAGCGAAAAACATTTTCAAAATTTGTTCAAAAACCGCTTCAACTTTTGCATTAAACTTTGTTTTCGGTTAGCGAGAAACGACTCTCAAAAGAATGTTGAAATCTCTGATTTTTCGATTTTTTCCGCGAATTCCAACAACTATAATATTGAAGATAAGGGTTTCTTCCTTTATTAAATTTTAATTTCAATGAGAGAACTTGAAATGTAGTCATTAACAGTTTTTCTGTAATATGAGTTTTCGCATAAGTTTGTGTGAAAAATAAATTAAATGTATTATATTTCCAAAAACAGTTCCGAATTTTACATTAAAATATATCGCTGAATCTCTCAAAGGACGGTAAAAGAACTGCGTTGTTCCAATTTTCGTCAAGCTCCCTATAGTTTCGAAAATTATGAAAAGTGGACGTTGCAAAAATACAGTATTTATGATTGGGACTTTTGACTGAAACAAAATCTATTCCAAAAATAAACTCTTTAAAAAAAGGTCGTGTTGAATACTTTGAAAAAAGAAAAAGCTTTTGCATAATTTCTGCTTGGACTTATTGCAAAATGTAAAAAAAACATTTATTTTACTGGTGCGTTATTGCGTGTTATTGCCTTGGATACGGAGCTTAATATACATGGCATTACGTGCCTGGATCGAGAGGATCATAGTTACGAGGGAAATATGAAAACAGTTGAATGATGCTGCATGTTCTGTTTTGGAAGAAATTATAAAAGGGAATTATGGGAGGGGATTATGGGAAGGGAATTATGTGAAAGTGGATTATGGACAGGAATTTATGAAAAGACAGTCAGACTCAAGTTAAGATATAGTTAACTAGTAAATCTGAATCATTCAAATTAGGTAAAAAATAAAATACTGTGTATACCACTGACGTTAACAGGTTCTAATAATGTCGCTCGATCATTAGAATCCTTATCATGCCCTTGGTGCATATATAAATATTTTTCAACAACGGCTCTATATTTTTCCCTTACTTTTTCCACAGATAGAGAGCAACGGATGCAAAAACTGGCGCAGGTCTCATTTTCGTTGAACTCATTCTATGCCGACTGAGCTAACTCAGCTGGTGCTGCGATTTTCGTTCACAGCAATGTATGAGGCAAAAGAAGGAATTGTTTCAACATGAATATAATAAAAAAAAAAGTACCATACTTACGTAATTAATGAAATTCCTTATTGTGGACATGAATTACGATCTCTTTCGTAATTTTTAACGAAAAATATAAAGCGTTGGCAGTTTGGTCTGTATAATCAGCTTTCACATAATCACTACTCGTCTGATCATTACAATGTCGTTAATTTCTCGCTCGGCCCTTCACCACTTCATCTTCACGCCGTTGTCCTTCTCCCCCCTCCCCTTCACGCCCTTGTCCCCCTCACCATCTCGTCCCTTTCACCCATTCTGTTCTTCACACTCTCGACCCTTCATCCACTCGACCCATCACCCACTTCTGTTTCTCGCCAAACGATCTCTCTATTGCCTCTTCCCCTCATTCCGTTGTCCCCTCTTACTTGTCTCCTTCAAATCTTCCTTCTCTCGCCCCTCGACCTCCTCAGCTTTTCATTTCTCCGCTCGGTCCCCTCAGTTCCCATCTTCCCCTTCATGTTATCGTCCCTCTCACTCCATCGTCACACCTCATCCTCCTCAGCCCTCGTCTCCTCACCGCCCTTCCTCCTCACTTACTCGTCCCCCACACCGTCGTTCCCTCCTTCTCGTCCCTTTCGCATCCTCGTCCCTTTCAAATCCTCTTTCTCGTCAAATCCTCGCCTCTTACAAATCCTTGTCCCTTTCAAATCCTCTTCCCCCTCAAATCCTCGTCCCCCTCAAATCCTTATCCCCCCAAAATCCTCGTCCCCCTCAAATCCTTATCCCCCCAAAATCCTCGTCCCCCTCAAATCCTTGTCCCCCTCAAATCTTCACCCCCCTCAAATCCTCGTCCCTCTCAAATCCTCCTCTCATATTTCTCCCCTCAAATCCTCCTCTCCCTCAAATCCTCGTCCCCCTCAAATCCTCCACCCCTCAAATTCTCCTCCCCCTCAAATCCTCCTTCCCCTCAAATCCTCCTCCCCCTCAAATCCTCCTTCCCCTCAAATCCTCCTCCCCCTCAAATCCTCGTCCCCCTCAAATCCTCGCCCCTCACCCCTCGGCCACTCGACGGTCTCACTTAGTCCCTCTTACCCCCTCGTCCCCCTCCCTGCCTCGGTCCACCCCCTCCTCGTTCCCACTTGTCATGGCCCCCTCAAATCCTTATCTCCCTCAAATCCTCGTCCCCCTCAAATCTTCATCCCCTTCAAATCCTCCTCCCCCTCAAATCCTCGCCCCTCACCCCTCGGCCTCTCGACCGTCTCCCTTAGCCCCTCTTACCCTCTCGCACCCTCCCTCCCTTGGACCACTCCCCTCCTCGTTCCCACTTGACATGGCCCCTTCCCGTTGCGCCCTCGTCCCGCGGGGGCGCGTGCCCTCTGCCACGCGGGGCATTATCGGCGGGCGGCGCGCGCGAATTGATGGGCGCTGATTGCCGCTGTGAATGACGCCTCGATGACGGCCGGGGCAGGTGGGGCGGCGCGGCCGGAATCTGTCACAGGCATTCGTGCGTTCGTGGACACGCGTCAAGTGCCCCATTGACTTGTTCATCTGGCGTTCTTTATTGTGCAGTACATGATGATATGATGTGCTTCTATTCTACGTGCTCGCAAAGTGCACTAGAACCAGCAGTGTGCATCACGTAGCCCATCCTGAGCTTTTTTCAATGATCATGATCATTTTTTGTAGATGGCGGGTGAATTATTATAGGGTTGATGTTCAGGGCGGATATGTGGTGAAGATGCAAAATCAAATACGCGATAACCGCGCATTAAAAATGCCTGCGTTACGCGTGACCCCAACCTGTAGATTTTTACATTACATATTGGGACGCTTCTCGTAACTCTTGGATCACCGATCCCGCCGTAATTATTTTCATTATTATTCTTTTTTAAATTATTTACTATACATGTTAAGTATTTGTCATGTTACGGTATGTGGCTATGGCGAGAATATTTTAACTATTTTAAAGATTGCTCTCGAAATTTCTAAGTTCTCGGTCCTTGGTATTCACCCCACAAGTTCACGCTTGGAATGAGATTGCATTGTACGGCCAGTGAAAAACTTCTCCTTGTAAAAGACCGGTTATCAGGAGATAAATAAACTCTAATTTAAACTATTTTGATGATGACGATGATGATGAGCTCTATACTCAGTTCGTTTATGAACGTGGGTTACTGGCAGGGCTTTTGTTTATGACCTCCCACTCTTTGGCTATCACAGTGGTCGTTTCGTCTGTGCCTTCCGCTGAATGACATGGTAACCTCGAAGGTTGAATGTTAAGAAGAGGAGAAAAATTGTGCGGTGGAACAATTTTTGGGTGGGATACGTGAGTGTGTAAGACTAAGCAAACCACGTCGTTTGGCTACGCGTACTTGGATTGTGTACTTAGACATTGTCGAGTACTTGACTATGCGTCCAGTAAACCGGTATTTAATTGTGAATTTTTGAAAGTGGTTTTTATTCCTAAAAGTCTGTCCTAGTTCATTAATTCCTTCAAAGTGAATGAGAAATGTTTATTTGCTGTGTGTTGTTATATTAGTACTGCCATCATGTGCGAGAGTTATCAAGCCATCGCACGGCAGTTTACACTTTATCCACCTGATTATTGCTTCTTGAAATTAGTGCCTCTCCAATTTTATGAATATTTTCTTTACTTTTCAGGTTTTATGTCGCTGTAAATTCCTGTTGGTAAATTCCTGTTCATTTTGTGTTGCTTTATTTATTTGTGTGCGTGTGTGTGTATTGTTTATTTGTCTTATGTGCATATAAGAAGATGTACAGTTTGTTTTTTGTGGTGTTAGGTCATATCTTTCTGTAATTTTGTCATAATTGTTTCCTGTGTATTTATGGCTACTGTGTATATATTTCTGTAAAATGTGCATCAGATTCTATTATTGTATGTATGTTATTAACAATTTGTCACTTACCTCCATTACACTTCTTAACATATCATAATCATGCCATTTTCATACATGCTGTTTGCCCTACACGAGTGTCTATACCAGCATGATACCAGTGGTTAACTTTAAGATATTGTGGGCGGGATAGAATGAATATCTGCTCTATCTTTATTAACTTCTAGTCCATGCTATTTAAAGAGTTTAAATGCGTCAATCGCCTAAGAAATTGTGTTATTTGAAAGTTCTTTCATAAAACTCCAGAAACAATCACGTTGTATGAAATAAGATTGACTAATTACAGATTTTAATAATGCAAAATTCATGTTAAAAATTTGTTTATGAAAGTAATTTTTTCAGTTGAAAATATTAACAAAGATAGAACCTCTTTCGTATAGTGTGTTCCCTATCTCTAATAGCACTTTGCTGTAGAAGAGTCTGAAGTTTATTACAACCAGTAATTTAACAAGTTTTATAAACTTAATGGTTAGAATACGAATACGAACGATAATAAGAATGTGAACAGGCACAATTGTAATTACTGCACTTCGTAAGTTCACAACTTCCACACAATTTTCGTAATAGTTGAGAAGGGCCTGTCTTAGTGAGAAAGTTGTCGGCTACCATTCATGGTAATCGTTTCTGTGAATTCAATGTATTCACCGGATAAGTAAAAAGTTACGTTAATAGATTGTTCAAAATGGCTGGTAGTTAATTACGATTCAACACGTAGCATACGAAAAACTCGCGTTAATTAGTAAATAATTTGCCAGGAACACACGATTACAGATATTCTACCCTGTTACTATTTAGTGTTCAGATATATGAACAGAAGTTCGTTAGTCCGTATCTAAACCACCACTACGACACATTATGACGAAGTTAGTTGAGTGCTCGGGAATTCTGACCCAAAACCCATTTGGGCGAGGGATTTCCGCCCGGACGTTTGTGCCTTAAATTTGGAGGCCACCTCCCTGCGCGTCCACACAGGCAGTCCCTTGTGCGACCTCGATCCCGCCGACCGTCCCCCCTCCCCCTCCTTCGGGAGTCGAGGACCGCGCGGTTGCCCGAAAAAGAGAAACATTTTCCAGCGCGCTGATCCGGAAGACCATCGCCCTGGCGGGCCCCGCCCTGCACCTCCGCCCCGCCCATCTCCCTCTCCCCGACACCCCGAGCTCGCCCCCGCGCGCATTGTTTTTTATCTTGTTCTTCCTTCACCCGTTTCTCCTTGTTCCTCTAGTCCCCTCCCTCTTGCGCTCTCTCTTTCCACCACTGTTCCCCGCTCCACCTTCCTTCCTACTCGGCCCGTAAGCCATTCGCCCCCACTCCCCACGCCCCCTTGCCTTTCACTGGATGCAGCTCTCTCCACTCCCGTGCCCCCCTCGCCACTCACTTTACGCCCCTCCCCAGCGCCTGTCATTTCATACATATCGCACACACGTCCCACGTCTATCGTCCAACCCCTCATACTGTTTACCTTCCTCCCACACGCCTCTCGCACATATGGCCTAATATTTTTTGCCTGTCACTCATCAACCTTTTCCTCTCATCCAACCCTTCTCGATAAACCCTTCTCGGTCGATGTCCCTCGCCTTCTGATCCTGCCCAATGCCCCTCTCTCAACTCCCTCGCTCAACGCCCTCGCCCGACGCCACTAACCCGACGCCCCTTGCTTGACGACCATCATCCGAAGTCCTCTTCCAATGCTCTTCGCCTAATGTCCTTGGCCCAACGCCCCTGGCCTAATACCCATGACCCAAAGTCTCCGTTCAATGCCACTCGCCCGACGCCCCTCGCCTAATGCCCTTGGCCCAAGGCTCCTATCCCGGCGCCCCTGACCATATGTCCCTTGCTAAACGCTCCTAGCCCAACGCCCGTTGCCCAATGTCCCTCGTCCGACGTGCCTTGCCCGACGCCGTCACTTCATGCGCTTCGCCTAGCGTCCCTATCCCAACACCCCTCCCCCAACGCCCATCGTCCATTGCCCTTCGCCCAAAGCTCCTCGCGTTACATAGCTTTCTCTCATTCCACACACTTCGCCTCTGACTCCATGATTTTCGTCTCCCGAATACGTCGCTCGCCCCTTGACCATTCACTCTGTTCCTTGCGCCTCTTCCCTTAACCCAAATCAGTCGCCAATGTGCCTGTCGACGCCCCTAGCTCGCACAGCCACGTTTCAACAACCACCCAACACCACTGACCGTCGCCTACCTCCTATGGTCCCTTGTTCCCAGGCCTCTTATCATTCGCCGCTGTCTCCTATCCTGAAACCTCACCTTCCCTTCGCCCGTTACCCTTTCACCCTTTGGATCTTGTCCCTCACATTTCTCCCCCCGCCTTCTCCACGAAGCCTCGGTGAAACCGCAGCCGAGCCTGAATTGGCACCCTCGTCATCACAGTGATGAAATTGTCTCGGGCTCTCCGCCGCAATGTTGATTCGGTTGTATAACGGTTCGCGTATCGAGCTGTTGTACCCAAGTTTGCAGGTTCAAATCCGATCGAAGCCGTTGATTTTAATGGCGAAAATTTCTTCGTACACCTTCCTTGGGAGGGCTACTAAAGCCGGCGGCCCCATGTAGTAGATTTACTGCATGTCAAAGGTCCTCAAGCCTAAAATAAGTGTCTCAGCTTAGCTTCAAACCGCCTGTTTCCACATACTTCGCCCGAGATAATGATATCTCCTTTCTCCGCTAGATGGTGAAAGGAGCATAGCGAAATCTGTGTGTTCATAGCGGGCCTGATGGCCCGAGTCTCGTCACGTAAAATAAGGCATTAACTAACTGCTGCAAAGGCCTTGTCCGCGCCCCCGGGCTCGCGGATGGCTGGTAGCGTGTGGAGGTAGGCTGGAGAGGGCCGAGGCCGGCGGGGACGAGCCCTAGTCCGGACACCCGGCGACCGTGGGCGCCCGCGGGGAGTAGGACTTTGCCGGGAATCGGGCCGGGTATTGCGGCTCAGCCCAGAACTCGCGCTTGGCTAGCGGCCCTTCGCTTCCGCGCGACGTAAGTGACGCCGCCCCGGGTGCCCTCACGAGGCAGAACCCGCGCCACGCCCACCCACGTTACCTCCCTCCACTCCCCCTCCGGGCAACGCGCCCAACCACCCGCACGCCTACTGGTTCACTCACGCATCCGCCTTTTCGCCCACACGCCCACTCTTCCAATCACCCACTTGTTCACTCGCTCATCTGCCTTCTCGCCCACATGCCCACTCACCCACACCTACACCAAAACACCCACTGCCCTCTTGCCCACTCACCCACTTGTTCACTCACTCATCTGCCTTCCCCTCCGCCACACACACGCTCTCTTACCTACTCAATCACTTGTTCACACGTCCATCCGCATTCTCACCCACACGCCCACTTGCTCTCTCACCCATTTCTTCACACTCTCATCCGCCTTCTCGCCCAGATGCCCACTCACCCACACTCACAACCAATCACCCACTTGTCCGCTCACCCAATTGCCCTTTTGCCCACTCACCCACTTGTTCACTCGCTTATCCGCCTTCTCGCCTACACACCCACGTGCCCACTCACCCACTTGCCCTCCTGCCCACTCACTCACTTGTTCACTCGCTCATCCGCCTTCCCGCCCACACGCCTACTCGGCCACTCACATACGCGTAAAATCGTCCACCTAGCTTCTGCCACTCCCTGTTACTCCTCCAACTCCTCTCTCGCCCACCTATTCACTCACTCGCTTCCTCACTCAAACCACTTTCCCACCCGCTCACTTGCTTACTCGCCAAATCGTCTACCTACCTTAGGGACACTCCGTTACTCTCCCAACTGTTCCTTCGTTGACTCCTTCACTTACCCAATGACACACTTGTTATCCTCTCAACTACTTACTCATCCACCTGACCAATCATCTGCTTGCCTACCTGCCCACTCGGAATCATTTCCGTCTATACTATGGAACATTCATTTCCCCTCTCAACTACCCAATCACACATCTTCCGGCTTACCTACTTAATCGTCCATTTGCTCACAACCCGATTTGTGCAATCGACCTCTTCCATATTCGCCCGCGCAGTCAACGTCGCGCTCTCCTAGCGGGCACCCATTCCTATTAATAGCCTAAAACTGAACTTTTTCCTACCAATTGGAAACCTTCTCTCGATGCACTCATCAACAAAACAAAGTACGACGTTTACCCACAAAGTCAGTGCATCATTTTTCCACAATATAGTGGGCCAGACTATAAATTTTAAAATATATAATTGGCAAGTAACAAGACATGTCACATACAGGTAGCATTTAACGTTTGAATTTTGAACATGGAGATCTGTACATAGAAAGAGCTGTCTAAGAAATAAATATCTCAACTGTTCGTTGTAATGTGTTAATTCCAGAAATATTAACACGCAATATCAACTTAGAAATAAAGAATAAGGTATCTCAGGATCATTTTGACATACTTCCAGAGGAAGTACAGGGGTCGAGAATGATCACTTTTTATATCTGAACATATACTGAGAAATTTCATACGACCATAACGGACTCACACATATATCATTTCACCTGATCTTTAGGCACAGATGTTTGATTGGTCATATTCTGACGCCGTCAAGGAGATTTCAAGTAATTGACAAACATCTGCACATATGGGGATTCATACCAATACGGAAAAATTTTCATATATTTGTATGCATATAACTTCGTTATTTTTGATTTCCCACCTTATGTTCGGTGACAAAATGTGACCGTTATCCACCACGCTATAGGCCCTAGGTGTAAGTAATATATATCCTGAAGCACCTTATATTTGCATGTTAAATGCGTAATAATTCACTGTGCAAACTAGTAATAAATTTAGGATGTACAGAACTGTACAATAATACACTCAGGATTTTTGTGGAGTTTATAAAAATTTCATATTGAAGTGTTAGCATCTTGTATTAACCCTCATAATCCATTCATTTTTCGTTGTAAATGACATCGTATATATTTTTCTGGCAATACAGCACAACAAAAAGACGTTGAATACATTGCACTAATAAAAATTTTGAAGCGGAGTCAGTAAATAGTTAACATCTATGTAAGATTCGTCATAAAAGCTATAATCACATCCTGAAAAGAATTTAAACCTAAACTAATAGTTATAAATCGTCCTATATAAAAGGGGCAATTTGGGATCACAACTAATAATACTTTTAGCGTAACTAATAATTTCATATCACTGTGCTGCGATTCAGTGTACAGCTCTAAACAGGATTTACTATTAATATAAAAGCAGAAAGCTCAACTTTTGTCATATTTTTTATAGTTAGAGCTTCAGGCAGTTTATTTTATTTGTTATTTATGCAACAAGTTAATACCCTAGAGGATTATGGCTCGACTAGCGCAAGAATGATGGAGAGAATTCTATGTGTAGTGTTTACGATTCATCGTGTTATACAATGAGCATGTAGTAATTATTAAATATTCATTTTTAGTTTACACTAAACAAAAGTATCCACGATAGAGAAAAGCATATTTTTGTGTAGACGCTTGTGGCTTCTTCACATAAGGCCTTGTCTGAGCATATTGTAGAATGTGATGATTCTTTAACGATATGGAAAGAAGCAATTTTTCCATTTTTCTCAGTTGATACTACTGACGATTAAAGTTTGTTAAGGATGTAAAATAATAACA
Organism: Acheta domesticus; assembly: GCA_031308135.1. NCBI lineage: Eukaryota > Metazoa > Arthropoda > Insecta > Orthoptera > Gryllidae > Acheta > Acheta domesticus. Next base: position 281,102,042 of record JAHLJT010008446.1, on the reverse strand, counting down.
CCTGTAAAATCATACAGGTGTACACTCCCTGTTGTAGAAACAGGAGGGGAAAAGGTCGCATCTACAGACCTTTATTAGTATTGACTCAAATGTGCCACATTCAGAATAACAAATATCATGCATATCTGGATTGAAAAAGGTAGTCCAACCTAATCAATTCATTCAGTTTCACGGAACTAACAGTACAGGAGACAAACATTTAGTGTAAAGTGAAATTGACTGAAGACATGCGTCTCTTATTCATATCTCTTAACTTGAAACCACTTCCCATTATTTCACTTTACTTAATTTTCTCCAGTTCACTCTACTTCACTTTAGCTCATTCTATACCACTTAACTTTGCTTCATTCCTTTCAGCTTCTCTCCACTCAACTAACACATTTAACTTTAACACAGTCGATTTTTTGCCATTGCGTTTCAGTGCATCCCTTTCTATTTCATTCAATTTCATTCCGATGTCTTCCTTCCGTCATCTTTGTTCTATCATCTCCCTTCATCATCTTCCTTCCATCAACTTCCTACCACCGAATTCATCCAGTCAACTTCATTACATCATTTCCTCCGTTCTATTTCATTCCATTCCACATCACAAGCCTTGCCATATTTCGCTTCTCCTCTATCTCCTTTGAGCGTCGTTTCCCGCTTGGCAAGGCCTGCTCGCCCGGGGTGGGCGCGACTCGTGAGCTCTGTCCGCTGTCCACGCACCGCCTCCGGCCTGCCTCTTGCGAGTGCCGGCCGGGTGCTCCCCGATGCTTCGGCAATTTACTACGCGCGGTCCAGACCACTCCGCCCCTCCCCTCCCCCTCCTCCACCCCCTCCTCCACTTCCCTCCTGTCCCTCCCGCCATACCCCACCGCTACTCCGGCCGCTCGCGGCCGCCTGCGACCTCTGCTCGCTCTTCCCACGGCTGCGCGAGATGGCTGTATATGTTGCGTGTGTGTCTTTGGCGCGGTGTTTGTGTTGTGCGGCCTGTTGACTAACCTCTCCCGTTTGTTTCTGTGTTTGCCGCGCGCTTGCCGCTCGCTGCCGCCTCTCAAGTGCCCCCGGAGGAGAAGATCAGCTCAGGCAAGTAGCCGCCCCTGCCCCCTGACCCCGCCCGCGCCCCCTCCCTCCACGCCTCCACGCCCCCGCCTCCACGCCCAGCCGCAGCGCCGCAGCTGGCGCTCGCCGCACTGGGTGATGAGAGTCCCTGGCGAAAGCTACCCGACACTCTCCTGTGTTAAGGGATCTCGGAATGAATGCCTGCACTTCGTTAAAAACGACGTCAGCCACATCCTCTCCTATATTATTTCAGTAGTACAGGTGAGTTTTGAGGCTCCCACACACAACCAATCTTTATAAATTAGGTATCTAAAGCAGAAGAATTTCTCGGAGACGTGACGAATTGCACTTGAACTTTAAAAATAGGAAGGATTTGTTGAAAAAATATCTAAATATCCATCTTAAATGCAATCCGCCACACTCGAGCAGCATACTTTTTTTATCTTTGTAGTAATATGACTCAGAAAAGAAGCGTTCTAGGGTCCTTAAATCAGGAATTTTGAAGCCAAATGTCTCAAAGAAATGTTCCACACCGTACAGGATGAGATATTCTATTACATAAATTGTTTCGGCGCTTCTCGATTATATCCCGTCTATGAGAAATTATACTAATCACTTGATAGTTTTTGCGATTGAATTGCACGGATGTACGTATCTCTTCGGTAGTGAAGTTACATAGGAATAGTTTGTGTTGACAAGGGTCTATTGTGCACTTATGTTAAAATACGTTCAGTAAGTACAAGGAGATGTGTAGAAGAAGTAGCAGAAGATAAAAGGCCAGGGAAGAGTGTGGGGTTTAGCATGCAATAGTTCTCGTACGGGTACGCTAGTTACATATATTTTTTTTTATATTTTATAACGAATGTTCGTGAAACTAGGGATGCAACAACATAACATACTTTCTCGCATTATTTGTAACTTTTGCATTTTTTGAAAAATTTAAAAAGCTCATCCAAGCTCAGAAGGTGTGCACCATTTTTAAGCGTCCTTCTCTCTGTCCGAGGGGGAGCAAAATTGGAGCAATTTTTTGATAACAGTTTGAAAATGTTAAGGCTTCTTTTAAACTACCTCCAAAATGAAAATAGTCATTTCAGTCTCGCAAGGTCTCGAATTTGGCCAGATCAGTCGAAAAAAACCCTCAATTTTGGGGGAAATTATTCTATGGTTTACGCCCTAACATTTACTACGGACAGAGACAGACGTTTTGTAGTAAACCAAAATGTCTGTATTTTACGGATCTAAAAAACGTGGATTCTGATCACACAATGTGTTAGAAGAAGTAATTTACAATTTAAGGGCAAGAGATATCATGACCCCACTATACGACATTTTCTTACTAAAAAATCATCACTTTCCGCTGCAACAATACAATACTTTCTATACATTCTGAGAGAACGTAGTATAGCTATAATCAACTCTACTGGATAATTTCGGAAACTATTATGCTCAAATAAGCTTATCAAATGATATTAAAATACCTGTATGTTTAAAATGTAAAAATAAAATGATTCAACAGAATTTAACAAAACCGGAAGGCGGCATTCCGAGTTTCCCTAAAAGAGCTGTTCCCGCAAGACACTATCCTATATTTTTTCGTATCCCTTTCATTAGTACAATAAAATGGATATAACAAGATTCGGTGCATGTTTTGGGTAGAATGTAAGGGACCATGGTCTCATCAATGTGCTGTATGTTATGTTTACTGTGCTTGAACCGCATACCCAGTGTTCTGTACTTCCTTCCATGTTGTTGTTTCTCTATGCAGCGTGTGTCTATGTTTGAATGCCAATGTATAGAATGAATCGATCATAATACCCTTGATTTCAACGTAAGAGCTTGCATGACTAGTATTAAGAGTTATATGTTCTTGGTTAATAATACGTAAGTGTGGTTTTCACAAGACAGTGACACACCTTTTACACAGGATGAGAATATGCAGAACGGACTTTTGATGCATAAGTTTCTTTTCAAAACAGTTCCTTGCTAGAATAATGTTTCATAACTATATTTTTTCCCCAAACTTTTATTCTTCAAAGTCTTAATAGTTACCTGACGCAAAACCTACTTTAAAATGCCCCTATAAAAATATGAACGTAAAAAACAGAAATTGAGTCTTTCTGTAGGAAGATATTTCAGAATATGTCAATTTGTGAATAAATATTCACACCTTTTCCATGGCAGCAACGTTTTGGCTTTTTATGAAGCCTTCTTGACGTCAAAACCACGCCCTTGTAGAGTACGTTTCTAGTAAGACTCTGTATACTGAGAGTACATTCATGACTTATGATATAGACGCAAAGTTCTTTGCACACGAGTGGCTTTTATTGCTTAAGCATGACTTTTTCAAAGGCGTCGAAGCAGTACTTGTGTGATGCAGGTTGTATTTCACATTTGATGCAGCTACATTTCTGTGAATCTCTTTATAAAAGAGAGTGCATTTCAGACCGGTGCAGTGAATTTAATGTATTAGACGTGTGACATTCGCGCCAAGACTCGTTAAGAGCTCAGGGGCAAAAACCCTCTCAAAGTTTTCCCAGCCCTTTCAGGAAAAAAAGTGGATTCAAAGAAAAAATCGTATTCTCACGGAAACTAGATGAATAGTTGAAATGTCGTTCCTTTTCCATAAAACCTGCTCTTGAGATCGAAAATTAAAAGAAATGTCATAAATAATTACTAAGGCTGGGATTCTAAACTTCCAGGTTTCCCTGTAGAGCAAGTTGTACATTGGAAAACTGTTTCTTTTATTCCTCCAGTTGCCGAATGATTCCTTGAGAGAATACTGTGAACATTGTTATCTTCGCATTATTGAAACGCGTTTCAAGTAAAATTTGTTAAAAAGTAATTAGAAAATATTTCATTATTCTTTTATATTCCCCCTAGTTCGATTTTTTTGAAAACTTTGAGCGCTGATTATTTATTTTTTATTAATTAATATATCGTTAAAATATTTAGCACTAAAAACTTGTAAAATGGCATTAGATAAAACATCGCAGTCATTCTTTTTGTTCACTAAGGGGAACAAATGTTTTAACAAATTGTACGGTGATTAGTGAACTAAACCAAATACTTACAATCAAAATTCCTTCCTTTCACAGATAAGTAAAGCGAGTTAAATTGTAGATGCGACTACGTTTAAGTCGCCTCTAAATATTCTCAGAATTGTCCGTGGAATACCATTTGTATTGTGTATGCAAGCCAGGTGATGCTAGGACTTGCAAAAAACTGTTTATAATGAATTTGTTTATTTTATTTCCAAAAAAATACAGAATATTTATGATATGACGGCTACGTCCGGCATTTAAGATTTTTTGTTCCGTAAATTTTGCTATTCAAATGTCCACTCCTCTGGATTTCCCTGCATTGCAGTTAAACAAGAAGTTATATAAAGACAGGCGTATTGAAGATGCATTTGCAGATCTTAAGCCGAATACACCCAGTCTTCAATTTTCCAAACAAATGGTGCAGTGTTCAACATTATTTTAATTTAGGTGTGAAATGTTGAAATGAAAAAATCTTAGCATTTTGCATGTAAACACACATGATTCTGCGGGAAGATTCGTTGAATCCATTCTAATGCCATTTGTAACCATGCATAAACTGCTAATTATAATTGTTAAAATTTTCGTAACATCTAGTCATTCGTATTGTAACGTTTTTCATTATTAATTTATCTACTTATTTTGAAACTTATTTTGCCACGTATAACATTTAATGCTTGTGCGCTCTTAAAAAAACAGCAGAAGAGACTAAAATCCCAAAATCAAATGGAATCTTGTCTGTCAGGAACTTGTCGCTTCCTAGACACCAGAGGAGGGCATGCAATATGCATATTGTGACCTGTTTCGGTCTTAACGGTTTTGATCGTCACATTTCAACTTCTTCGTTTTACGAGGGCCGGAAAATGGCGCAATATAGTACTTTAAGGATAAGTAAATATGCGCCTTATCCTGCTGAGCGAAGATCCCATTGTTATGCCCCCTTTTCCACAATAAATACGATTTTTAAAACCAAAGATAGCTCCAGATGGCTCAAACGTAGTGTGCTCTGTCCATGTGCAAGAACTCGGGTTTTATTCGTAATGGAGTTAGGAGCAATCTGAAGATTCCAGAAAAATATTGCAGTCTCTCTGGGAGGCGTAGTAGATACTCACATTGGAGTATGGATGGGTCTAACTAATGACATTCACTCGTGGAGCCAATTGGTGACAGTCACTTTCTGGAAGAGTGGAAGAACTACTAAGTTGCTCCAAAATTGCCTCGTGTGCCTCATTGTGTAGGAATCAGCAACCTTTAGGTCGGCGACATCAACTAAACTGAATGCACGTCACACCTTTTGTTTGTTATTTTTTATTCTTGTTTATGGATATTTCTTACAAACGCTTACCCTTGTCGATGTTGCTTTCGTTGTTCTACTCTGTGTTTCGTGTTTAACAAGCTTTTAGCTTCATACATTTCTCACACCACCACATGATTCGATCTTTCTTCTCTCTCACGAATATTCGCCATCTACTTTGCTTTCCTTTAAACGGTTTGCAAATAATTTCGGTTGAAAATATACCTCGCATGTCTCGCCTTTCCGATTTTTTTCACATTTTTCTTTTTTCTCCTATACTTCTCAGTATTACTTCATTCCATTTCAGCTTCTTTATATACGGTCGACAACTTCACTTCCTTTATTTCTGACGACGAGAAGAGCTCGTGGAATTCGGCGTTACTCGCACGAAGCATGGAGAATACTTTGGTTTTCATAACGTGGCGCGTCAAGGCCTGTCTTCACGATGGAATATGTCACGGCATTTCGCGCCTTTCTCAGTCGTGCCGCTAGATGCCGTATGATCACGACCGCATCAACCGGTACCTCGATCATGCGACATCAAGCGGCACGACCGAGAAAGACGCGAACTGCCGTGACATATTCCATCGTGAAAACAGGTCTTGACGCGCCACGTTATAAAAACCGAAGTATACTCCACGCTTTGTGCGAGTCTCGCTGAATTCCAAAAGAGCTCTTCTCGTCATCAGAAATAGAGGAAGTGGAGTGGTCGACCGTATATAAAGAAACTGAAATGGTATGAAGTAATATTGAGAAGTATAGGACAAAAAAGAAAAAAAATGTGTAGTGTAGACCGTAGTGCACGCGCGCCTCGCAGGCCCGGAGAGTGAGACGTTTGGCGTTGCAGGTGGGGATGTGTGGGTGCTGGTGGTGAAGGAGGCCAAGCCCTCGGACGCGGGCATCTACGTGTGCGAGGTGAACAGCAATCCCGTGGTGCGCTCCTTCCACAAGCTCAGCGGTAAGCGGTCAGGCGACGCCTCGCCTCCGGGCCTCCCAGCGCCCGCAGCCCCGCGTCCCTCGCTATACTGCGATTTTCTTAACTGTGTCCCTGACAGGATTCAGCTGTTTCGCTGCCATCCAATCGGGAGCTTGTATGTCGCCACTGTGATGTCACTACGTGTAACAAAATCTCTTTTTACTGAATGTCAAATCTACCATTTGCTTACCATTTCAACTGCCTGGGCAACCCGATCCGCCCGCCATACGGGGGACGAGAAACATCTGAAAGTTTTTGGCTATTGCTTGCTGCGGATTTGCTCGTTGTTTGCAGACGTTTTCTCACTTCTGGATCACAATTCAACTTTTCTCTTCTCTTCTCTGGTTTTCTCCATAAAACTTAAGTATTCCTTGACTGATCATGGCGGGCGCTGCACCTAAATAACTTAAATTACTTTCAGGTTGCACTACACTCAGCAATTCTATTTTTACTTCAGTGAACGACTACAACTTCGCAGGACTTATGGTTTCAACTATCACTCGTCCAAACCAACAAAATTTTCTACCTCCTCCTGTTTTTTCGGCTCCTTAGCAACCACATCGTCCTACTCTTTTCCTGAATAATTGGTATATCGCATATGGTGACGATGAAGCTCCCGATTGGATGAAATCATCAACAACTGGTTTGTGTCAGGGGCAGAGTTAAGAAAATCGCAGTATAACACGCCGCCCAGTGCCCTTCGCGTCAACTTCCACCTCTCCGCCCCCCCCGATTGTTCCTTCAATGCTCCTTCTGAACGCTTTTGCCCAACGCTGTCGTCCGACGGACCCTCTCAACGTATATTCCCAACACTTCCTCCCTATGCTGCCTACCGAAGTTGCTTCCCAGTGATCCTACCTAAATCACCATCCCAACGCTCCCTCTCAACACTCCTTTTTAATGTTCCCTCCCAACACTCCCTCTCAACACTTCCTCTCTACACTCCCTTCCAACACTCCCTTTCAACATTCTCTTCCAAATCTCCCTTCAAACACTCTCCTCCAACACTCCCTTCCAACACTCCCTTCCAACACTCCCAACACGCCCTTCCAACACTCCCTTCCAACACTTCCTTCCAACACTCCCTTCCAACACCCCCTTCCAACACTCCCTTCCAACACTCCCTTCCAACACTCCCTTCCAGCACTCCCTTCCAGCACTCCCTTCCAGCACTCCCTTCCAACACTCCTTCAAAACACTGTGTTGCAAGTGCACAATTGTCGCGTGCGTAGTGCTGTCGCGCGCGCTGCAGCCGCCGCCGGAGAACGGGTCTGCGCCGGTGCCCTTCAACGGCGACCGGGAGCCTCCGCGCCGCCACAACTACACGACGTGCTGCGCGGCGCGCAACGTCTCGCAGAGCTGCTTCGGCTTCTGCGACATCCAGAGCATCCTGGACGGCAACACCGGCACCGACCCCGAGCGCTGCGAGACCGACTTCCCCGCCATCGTCGCCTGCATGGCCGGTGAGGCAGGCGGCGACATCAAGCTTGTCAGACAATAATTCGAAAATGATGCAGTCTTAAAAATGTTACAACTAAATTTTTTTTGCTTGAGTTCCATGTGATTAGGAGTGCAGCATTCAATTTGCACAATATGTTTTGTTTATTTTTTACCTAAAGGAAAAGAAAACAATATTCAATCTTACTGACTCAGAAACTAGCCAATTTGCTAAGAGCCAATTTGCTTGCAAATCCGCCATCGTTGCCTGCATGGCCGGTGAGAGAGGCCGTCGAAATAAAGCCGTTCTCTTTTCAGAGAATAACTCGAAAAATGTTGCTATCGTAAAAAAATTTACAACTACAATCTCTTAGCTTGAGTTCCATGTGATCAGGATTGTTCATCCTAACAGCATTCAATATCTACAAGGTTTTGTTCAATTTTCATCTAGAGAAAAGTAAAAAAATATATAATCTTACTGATTCTGCAACATAGGAAATTTGCTAAGACCCAATTTGCTTACAAATACGACTTCCCCGCCATCGTCGCCTACTTGGCCTGTGAGGGAGGCCGTCGAAATGAAGTTCTATTTTCACAGAATAATTTGAAAATGTAGGAATCGTAAACATTTTACAAAACTTTCTTAGCTTGAGTTCCATGTGATCAGGATTGTTCATCCTAACAGCCATCAATATGCACAATACGCGTAGTTTTGTTCAATATTTTACCTATAAAAAAGCAAAAAAATCGATCTTACCGATTTTGAAAATGATAAGTTTTGACATAGCCATTTGCTAGCTAATAAAAAACAACACAGTCGGTTATGAAACTAAGAGTTTAGACTCGGCCTGCTTTGTTAATCTCAACCGTTGAATGTACGATGTTTTTACTCTAACGTTTCTTCTGAAAAGTGCGCAGATACGAACGTTGTTTATTTTTAACTACTGTTTATGTGATAATTGATAACTTCCAATCAAAATTTCTGTAGAAAATTAATGTTTCGAATTTAATTGTCAGGGCTAATGAATTGTGGAACTTCCTTGTTTTGAAACTGAAAACCCATTCCAAATTTAATCGCTTTAAATAGTTATTTACAAACAACTACATTTTACGCGACCGTATGCTAGTGAAGTACACAGAATTGTATTTTATTTCTAGTAAGCCTTGATTTTTTTTTACTTGACGGTTTTGAAAGAAACTTTTTTTATAATATACTTCGTATTTGGCCACGTCATTATGACAGACCATATTTGTATGTACTGGAAAGGATATATTAATAACAATAGTTCAAATATAAAAATCACATAGAATACAGATATTTAAACAATGTAACTGTTCATTCTAGTGCTGTCGAGTGCAACGTTTCAAAGGAAAAAATTCTTTATCTTCAGGGTAAAAGCAATAAAAAACGACTAAAATCACACAATATACGTTTATAACGTAATAATTGTACGTTTAAAAATTATTACTAAACATTTTAAATGTGAATAAAGGTTGTACGAAATATTTTTATCTCCTTAACGCACGTCCTGTGCAGCAATCTCAACGCTGAGCCATCACGTGCGCTCTCTCGTGTTCGCAGACGGGCGCAACCACGTGCCGTGCTGCGCCAAGCAGCGCGTGCCGGACATCTGCCAGGACGTGTGCCGCGGCGAGTACACCGTCATCACCGACAACATCAAGACGCACTTCTCCTGCGCCGCCTACACGGAGCCCACGCTGGCCTGCATCGCCCAGGGCGTCGGTGCGTGCACGGCCCGCGGCGGGCTGCTCGCGCGCAACCCTCGCACACTGGAAGGGGAAGGCGGTGAAAGGGAAGGCGGTGAATGGGAAAGGCGGTGAATGGGGAAGGCGGTGAAAGGGGAAAGCGGTGAAAGGGGAAGGCGGTGAAAGGGGAAGGCGGTGAATGGGGAAGGCGGTGAAAGGGGGAAAGCAGTGAAAGGGGAAGGCCGGTGAAAGGGGAAGGCGGTGAAAGGGGAAGGCGGTGAATGGGAAAGGCGGTGAATGGGGAAAGGCGGTGAAAGGGGAAAGCGGTGAAGGGGAAGGCGGTGAAAGGGGGAAGGCGGTGAAAGGGGAAGGCGGTGAAAGGGGAAGGCGGTGAAAGGGGAAGGCGGTGAAAGGGGAAAGCAGTGAAAGGGGAAGGCGGTGAAAGGGGAAGGCGGTGAAAGGGGAAAGGCGGTGAAAGGGGAAGGCGGTGAAAGGGGAAGGGGAACACTTGTGGGAAGAAAAGGCGGTGGCTTGGCCAATATTTTGTTTTGTAAAGCATAGTTGTTTTTGTTTAATTGACTGAAGTATAATTAACAGCTTTTAATAGCTTAACCACCATCATCAGACATCTGTTCGATCGGAATCCAGAAAATACGACTACCCAGCAGCCGATATCTAATGATTGCTACGGCACCAGATGCTGCTAATAATACGTAAAATGGCCAATAATAACACAATAAACAAAAATGTTGGCTATGTGAACGCCTTTATTATTATTTTTGGAATGCCAACACAATCAATAAACCAAAGTCCAAACTTACCATGGTCAGAGTTCTAGACGAGCTTCGTAACTAGTAGAATCAGCCTATTGCCAATATTGCGGTTTATTGCATTATTATTAGCAGCTTTCGGTAGTTTAGCCCAACATAATCAGACAGTTTCTTTTGGAAGCAAGAAATACGTCTACCAAACAGTAGATATCTGGTTTCTAACACTGGATATCTAAGCTGCTAATTATCTAATAAACAAAAATGTTGGGAATGGCACACATTTTATTCTCATATTTGGAATGCCAATAAACATCATAAACACCGATGTCACTACTACCAACTTCCAGGCACCTGAGTTCCCGACCTAATAGGTAACCGGCTTATTTTCACCCCCTTCCGGCCTATTTCACCGCCTTTCGGTGACAACTGGTGACGTCACATGATGTACGACACGTAACTAGACGTCACACAAGGCGTGCATAAAACTCCAC
>JAHLJT010008446.1:281037010-281091188 GCA_031308135.1 Acheta domesticus | reverse complement strand
AGAGCCGCGGTATTCAAAATGTCACGTGTGTAACTTCATTACACGGTATTTCCATCTACATGTTCATTGGCAGAAATGTTCATCTTTGATTCCGTCCTACAAGCCCTAGAAGTTTGCTAAATTTAGCCTCACCACCTGTAGCACCCTTTGACTGCAACCAACAACGCAGACTCCCCTTTATACTTGAGTTTTTCGTTCTTGGCGCACCACGGTCATGGACGAAAAATGGTGAGGGAAAGCATTCTCCAATAGGGAGCACGTCACTACTGTGTTGTGACACGAAAGCTCCCTATTGAAGAAAGCTTTTCCCTCTCCATTTTCGTCCATTTTCGTCCATCCTCCTCCATTTTTCGTCGTGACATTGGTGCGCCAAGAACGAAAACCCCCCGAGTCTACCTGCGTGTGCCCTTGCGTCGCAGATCCCGGGCACGTACAGCGCACCATCGTGAACGACCTGAGCCGTACGCCATGTACGAGGTGCGCGTGGTGGCGCGCAACCTGCACGGGGAGAGCCTGCCGTCGTTCGCGTGCGCACCACCACGCTGGCCCGCCCGCCGCCTCCCGCCGCCGCCGCCACCGCCGCCGCGACGCCGCGCGCGCTCCCCGCCGCCCGCTGCCCGACGTGCGCCAGTGCTGCGTCTCAGGGCTCACGCAGACCACGTTGAGCGACGCGCCTCCGCGTTGGAGATTGTCAATAAGGGGAAGAATTTGTTTAAGAACTTGGCTACACTAGCAGCAATTCAAAAGACTGCGAGTTCACAGAAATTGCTTTATTTCGAACAAGGCCCCCTTTTGCGCAAGTGCTGTAGAGGCACCCATAGTCCCTAGATCTACTCTTTATGATGCTGGTTTCAACCCGAATAGACTTTATAATCAACCTACTCACTTAGTCGATGATTAGGGAATAGAATACTAATTATTATAATATAATAATAATAATATTCATCCTATCACCCCATAAATTCATAATTCAAAGCATTGACGTCTTGTATACTCAGATACGGCGAAAAGCTGATCCCCATAATGACCTTTAATCTCTCTCCGAGATAGAATACGACTGGCCTCGAAGAGAGCGTGAATCATGGTGGAAAAGAAATGGCCGATACAATAATAATAATAACAATAATAATATCATGCCCGCGAGGAGTTGACATTTAAGGAAATTTGAGGCTTTTAGGCTGTAAGACTTTTTTTGAGGCTTTTGAGGAGCATAGTTCTAACAAAAGCTTTCTTTTATGAATATGTCTATGCTGACTATTGATCGATAAATCCTTCGTTAAAAAACGTTTTGAATTTTAATAACTATACACATAACGGTCATTTTTTAAAGTTCGTTTACGTTGAAATGTTTGAATTTTCATTTTTTAGTGGCCACCGTAATGTATATATGACAAATTAAGAGGGTACACAAATTTGTCCATTTGTCTCAAACACTTTGGCATGCGTCGTATAACATGAAATATGTCTAAAACGGTAAAAGTGATCGACAGGTTCATAGTTGATGGTAAGGAATGAAAAAAATAACATTTAGTATCATTGATTTTTGGAAATATATTTAAGGCGGCAAAAGTTGTAACCTTTTTTATCTCGTCAGCCCTGCACACTCGATGCTTCTTGTATTTTTCCAACGATTGAAATAGCATTTGATAATCCTTTGCTTTGCTTCTCTAAAAATTTAGTTCATCGCATCCAAAAGCATGTAAACATTTCCTTTGTTTTTTGCATGAATCAAGGTCGATAGTGCTCAGAGGTATGGAACTCACAACCATCATTACATTGAATAACTAAAATTATAGTTCGATAAAGAAAAAAGTTGCTTGTTTCAAGGCCATTTTCATAAATATTAAGCTAAAATTCTATTAGTGTACAAGTGAACATACCTTCAAAACATTAATAACACAAACTCTTCCGAAACTTACAAAAACCTGGAATTTTGTTCACATCCTCACCCTTTACACAACACACACTGTATGCGTGGCATTACCACACAGGTCCGGGACACCAATGGAAGCTTAAAGCTTTTCCCATCTGGGGCGGGTGCCCCGCTGGTACGAGATACCCGGTAGGGGAAATCCCCGCAAGCCGACGTGTAATTCGCGCCGGATCTCAGCATCTCGTGGGGGAAGACACCTCACCTCCCGCGTTAAAACATGCACTACACTATGTACAGAAATGACGAAAGCTGCTGACGCGCTCGGCAACACAAAACAGCCAACGAATGAATGGTGGTGGTCGGGTGGCAGGTGCCTGGACAAGCTGTGCGAGCCGGCGTCGGCGGCGCTGGTGCAGGTGCCCGACCTGATGGTGTGCGCGCCGTGGGCCGGCGAGACGTTCGCCTGCCTGGCAACGGCGTCCGACCACACGCCCTGCTGCCGCTCCCGCGGCCTCCCGCACCCGTGCCTCGACCTGTGCGCCGGCAACCTCACGCAGATCGACTTCTCCTACTTCAGGTGAGCGTGCAGGCATGGGGAGACGGGTTGGGGGCCCCGAGCTGCCGGGCTTCGGTCCGGGTGGCCCCCAGTTGGGCCCTTGGCTTCGTCGGTGGCAGTGGCCCGATACTACTGGGCAAAGAGGAGGGACTTGGGCGTCTCGGCGCATGTATGTGGCGAGTTACCATACAGGTAATGTTGACTCCGGTACTTGCCTGGAAAGCTAGTAGGTCTGAGCTGGCAGGGCGGCCACACCCAGGCATTGAATGGGCAGGTTGCCGTGAGCGCAAACTGAGAACCGGGCTGGACCCGGTTACCTGCCCGGTGGCGTCCTTGTACGTCGCCGGGGGGCAGGATTAGAGGCTAACATGCCCAAGACGCCCACCCCGGGGAATTGTCCTCCAGGTAGAACAAGGATCAGCGAAGGTGGCTCGTCCCGCGAGACTCTCCTACTTCAGGTGAGCTCGCCGCCCACGCTCACGCGCCCGTGTCCCCAGGTTGACTGCACCCGTAGTCACACGAATCGCTTGCAACGGCTCTACCATCCCACTCATACTTTTCCTTCTTCGTCACTTCACTCGCCGTGATACGGTGTTCCCAATACCACCTGGTGTGCCTGTTGTCTCAACACCAACATCCACCTCGCTTAAACCGCCGTCCGCAACGCTAAATCTATCGGCTTCTTCACTATGCCCCTCATTTCTGACCTTGAAACCCATTCGTTACGTCACCCGACGCCCGACCCCACCTAAAGACGACCCGGCACTCGACCCGACAATCGGCCCGACACTCGTCGAAGCTCGATTCGCGTCGACGCTTGACCCGACCCGAAACTCGACCCGACCCGTCTCTCGAGGCGAACGCGGAATACTAATAACCAGCACTTCATCCATCAACGTGTTTTTCGTACACATCCACCAGATGACGTGATGCGATCGCAACATGACACTGGTTGTTCACGTTTTGAAAAGTTACAGGACGTTCATTGTCAATGATTCCGTTAGGATTAACCTGACCTGACTCGTAAGGAATGACATGGGCCGGGGAGGTAGAAAGGCATAGGCGGATGCGGAGGAAAGCTCACGTATAGAGGCAAGGTATGTGTACGAGCTGCTTATGTGAGGGGACATCGACGGAGAAGTTTGTCGTAATTTGTCTAAACGTGCATTGGGACTCAGCGAGTTTGGGCGCATGAGGAAACCTTGCTGGCATGCATTCGCTCTTTCCTTGTTTCGGAGGCGGTAGAGTGCCATTCTGCACGCTAACTCATAGGAGACATTTATTTGAAGGGCAAACTTCTCTAGGATCCTTGCTCTCATTCTATCTATACAGAATAATGGCTGGCATCTTCGAAGGAAGCGATAACTATGAACATTCTGCACACGTGTTCATTGTCTTATAATTTTGAAATCCTGTTTTGGTCTAATTTCTTATATAACCTTTACGAGTAATTTTGACTTTTTTCGTTTTTACACCTCAGCGTTTACCGAGATACTACACTTCTTTTTAGGAAAATGTGTCCCCTGATATTGCGTCGTTTGTTGTTTTATGCTGTTTTTTTGTGGTGGTTATTCGTTTCAAAGCAATTTTTTCCTCTGCTATATTTGGCAGGAAGACATTCATTTCACATTTATGGGTCATTTTCTAAAAGAATATTTTATTTTTTGTATTGGATGGTTCTGTTCATATAGTATAAATATTACATGCCTTCAATGTTAGAGTTTGAAGCTCTACTACAATATACGTTTATCTTAGCTGTAAGTAGCACAATCAAGAAATTGATATCTATTTCCTGTTGACCTACAATTCATGCTTTTCTGTGTCAGATAGTGAAATGGTTATAGGCTTTCTTTTGTAAAAACTGCGTTTTTCTTCATATGATTTTGTCTTTCAGCTAATGACCATCACATTCGACATTTAAAGAGATTTACAAGCAAACGATGTTCTTCGCTTGATTGTTCGTGGCATACAATTTGAACGACAAAACTACAGAATTAAAAATATGGAATAAAAAGTGTATCCTTTTCCCACAAAATATTCTTTCCTGACGATCTTGCAATAAGTTGTCGTCGACGTTTCCTCTTTGCAGTGTTTCCACAGAGCCCTTGAACTGCGCATTGCTTTGCATATTCCAAGGCACAAAAGAATAATGACGGGAGATATTCTCAGCCACGCAATGTATGTGGAGAGAAAAGAAATGTATAATGTTCGCGTTTTTTTTCCTTTCAAGAAGATGGCGAAGCAAAGCATGTATCTGTGAAATATATTTCGCCTTAAAATATTTAAACCTAATGTACCAACTTTGAAATAACATTGCAAACGAATTCTGAAAAATATCTTATGAAATAAATTCGCCCAAAGTAGGTCATGCGAGCGAGTCCATTCTTTCATATTGTATTCAAACAACATCAAATTTAATTTTCAAATAGCGTTCAGCACTTAGAAATCAAATTCTAGTTCCCCAAAAATAATCTGTATGCCGGAACCGAACCACAATTAAATGCAAAAGGCTGTGTTTGTTATTCATATGAGGAAATACATATGGATGTTTCTGTATAAATGAAATCCATTATTTAACGTATATTTCTTTACTTGATACAGATTTATCTCATGTGCAGAATGTGTTATGTTAAAAAGTGTAATAGTGTTTGTTTATTTCAACCAATACAAGATTTTGTGTTTCAAAACAAGCAGTTATGGTAATGAAAATCATTTAAACAATTCTGAAATTACTTTAAACATAAAGACAATCTGGAGAAGTAACTCAACCCAACGCTAGTTACGAACATCTTGCAACCCGAAAATCCATACTGCAGTTCACAGACTTTGTCATCAGATTCCTTTCCTAACCCCCAAATCTACTCCACTTCCGACTCAAGTCTTCTATCTCCACACCATCAGAGTCCCAGATACCAGACTTCGTACTCCAGTTCCACACCCCAAAGCATAGTCGCTCGATTATCCAGATGTCAGTCTCCAACAACCATTCTAAAACCCGGGTCAGAAATTCCGCGTTAGTCACGCATTGCGGGTGGCAGTGCCAGGACACCAGAGACCCGGGCCCTTAGGTCATACATAAATTCCACTAAAACCTCAGTCAGTAGAACTGAGTCCTATTGAACAGCCAGTACTCCGCGGCTTCTAGATCCCTCTCCCTATACCGCATCCCCTAGGCGCCATCCCCTTGACTCTATTTTCTAGATCCCATCTCTTAAATCCCATTCATTTGACCCCAATCCCTAGAACCCATCCCCTAGTCCCCAATCCCTAGATCCCAATTGCAAGACACCATCCCGTAGTCCCCATATCCTAGACCCCATCCTACATTCATTCCTTAGAGTCCATTCCATAGACCTCCAAAACCTAGATCCATCCCTTAGATCCCATTCCAAAGACCTCCAAACCCTAGATCCATCCCTTACATCCCATCCCAAAGACCTCCAAACCCCGAATCCCATGTGCTGGACCACATTGGTAGACCCCATCCCACCAACTACATCGGCTAGACTCCATCCCACAAACATCATCCAGACCTCATCCCACAGACCATATTGGCTAGACTGTACACCTTAGTTCCCATTCCTTAGACTCCATCTGCTAAATCCCTACTCCTAACCCCTTCGCTAGACCCCAATCTCTAGATCCAAATCCCCAGACCCTATCCTCCAGACCCCACCCTTCCCATAGACCCCATTCATAGGTCCGTACCCCTAGACCCGAACCAACGGACCCCCATTCAGTCGGGGTCGTTCCATGTGTGTGCGCAGCTGCCTCAAGCACATGACGTCGTACACGAGCTGCCTGCTGCAAGGGTACGGCGTGCTGGCGTCGGCGCCGCGGCGCGTGCACGTGTCCACGGTGGACACGACGTTCGCGCTGGTGCACTGGGCGCCGCCGGCGGCGCTGGCGGCGTCGGTGCGCGAGTACGCGGTGCGCTGGCGACCGCTCGCCACCTACGACAACGAGTACCGCTCGGCGGTGGCGCGCCGCCAGCCCTTCGTGCTGGAGGGGCTGCGGCCGGGCGCCGACTACGAGGTGTACGTGGAGGCCGTCAACGCGCACGGGGCCGGCGCGCCCTCCGCGCGCATCGTCTTCCGCACCGAGGACCGAGGTAAATAAATCCATACATTAAATTAATTAATTAAATAAATAAATAAATAAATGAAGTCTTTATTTGTGGCGAGCTCAGGCCATTTAGCCTGCTCTTCTGCTTTCTTCTTCCACTTCAAAAATTTTATTACATTAGTGCATAATCAAAAAGGAATTTTGCGTGAAACATAGTTTTATTACAAACAATTATTTTCTAAAAACGACTTCAAATCTTTAAAATTTTTCTTGTATATAGAAAACGCTTAAAAACAGCACAGGTCCCATTTTCAATTAACTCTATTTGTGAATATTGCAAACCAATAATTAACGTTACAAAATTACAATATTGCCCATTTGTTTTCTGTGATGAAATTCCTAAAATCAGATCTTAAAGTAATGTGAATGAAAAAATCAGAATTTTTAATAATTGCGAATGCATGTGGTGTAATTCCACGTGAAATCGGGCGAAAAAAAGCATGACCCCTTCCGATTGGTTTACAATTTTTTTTGAATTGTTCAGTGTGATGTTAAAAGAGCTATAATCATCATATGCAGTGCATATGTTTGATCTTTGGTGTTGTTTTATTTATGCACAAAATGAGTAAAAAATTTTGAACTTCTTGGACGAACTTCAGGAAAAAATTGAAATCTTACGTGAAAATCTATTCTAATATAAGAAAAATGTTTCTCATAATAGTAAATAGTACTAATAAATAAAAGGTTTTTGCATTGAGACTCAGATCATTGTATGTTATACCAATATTTTATTCTGGAATTCAAAGTGCAGGGTTTTTTTTCAAACCTAAATTCCCAACATATGTAATACTTTGATTTTCAACTTGGCTGACTCAAAATATTATACTAACTCTAAATTTTCACACAAAGAGAATTCCCGTGTGAAACTGGAAATTTCAAAAGCTACGGGTGTTTAAAGTCAAAATTGTTCTTTTTTTAGTAATACCATTTTTTAAATAGTTTACATATTTTTCACAAAATGTATGATCTGTACTTCTAGATCAACATTTATTGCTATTATATGTATATTTTGTGTTAATATAAAAGTAAATAGGCGATTTGTATGTGGCATGTTTGTGCATTTTTTGTCGATTTCGAATAATGTTATTTTTTACCATTTTCCGTCATTTTTAAACATTTTTTGCTGATTTCGTTGATTTTAATAGTATTTTTATATTACTTGTTTCAAATAATATTTACGATAATGCAACAAATGTCAACAGAAATTCCTGATTCAATTTCTTTACTCAGAAATTGTATGTCAGCCGTTGTATGTAATCTAAGGTTCTTCTGTAGCGCCATTGTCGATTTAACTGATTTCGGGTTGTACCCGAAATTTATTGCTACAGGTGTTTCACAGACAGAGAGTTTTACATACAGACAGAGATTTCCTGGTAAAGAACAGTCCTAACCAAAAGTTTGCAAGCTCAGTTCACTTGAAAGAAAGAAGTGTCGATTACATCCGAAGCATATTCTATAGCTTGAGTTGTTCATCTGAACGGGTGTGATCAATTTTTTACGTAATTTCTCTTTGCTTTTAGGGCATTTTAAAACCATTTTCAGAAAATTTTATTGATATTTTTAGCGATGTTTAAGTCACCAAAATCCGCCCCTAATGATAATAGTAATGAACGAGGGGTGTACCAAAAGTAAGGTTCCCATACTTTTTACTAATAGAAAACATTATTTATTGTTATTAATTTATACATCGTTGAAAAGCTTACACTGTCTATATTTCAACATAGTCTCCATTTTTTTCGACACTTTTGAAGACGGTGCTCCAGCTTTTGTATTCGTAAGTCGAAGAAGTCTCCCGCCAATCCGTTGAGGAAGCGTCTGACCTCTGCTCAGACTTCATTGTCGCTCTTGAAGCGTTTGCTACCGTTCTTTTATCTCGGGAATGAGGTGATAATCGCTGGGAGCTAAGTCCGGCCTGTACGGGGGATGGGGCATAACGTTCCACCCAAATTTCTTCAAAAGTTCCTGTGTTGGACGAGCGATGTGGGGTCGAGCGTTGTCGTGAAGAAGCACTACTCCTTCCGTCAGTCGTCCTCTCCGGCGATTCTGGATTGCTTCTTCTGGATTGTAGTAACTTCCTTGCATGGAGAAACCGGATTACTGCTCAAACCTCGCACTTGGCGGGAGCGGCGATCAACACGTCCATCTCTGACGACTGCCAAGCGAACACTGAGCGACGTAGCGAATCGCGGACGGGCGGACTTGAGAGTGGGGGAACCATTGCGCACGGCACTGTTGTCGGATTTAGCCTAGCACCTTCCCTCGAGGCTGTAGCTCATTTGGAACCTTACTTTTGGTACAACCCTCGTATGTTATTTTGCTTAGATTTACATTTGCCCCAAGCAAAGGGGGAAGTGGAATAACCGCGTCGCCGCGGGGCACCGCTGCGCAGGTGGAGGAGCGCGAGGAGGCGGCGTCGCTGTTCCACAACGTGACGGCGTGCTGCGTGGAGGCGGCGCTGAGCGGCGTGTGCATGCCGCTGTGCTCGTACGACGCGTCCATGGCCGACGTGAAGGCCCTGGCCGGCGTGTGCGCGGGCGAGCTGCACAAGCTGCTGCGCTGCGGCGCCGGCGGCCGCGACCACGCGCCGTGCTGCGCGCGCCGCGGCGTGCCGCCGGCCTGCGCGCCCGTCTGCGCCGGCGTGCTCGCCGGGCCCGTCGCCGCCGCCGTCGCCGCCTGCGCGCCCTACGTCGGCAACATCGTGCAGTGCTTCGAGGAAGGTGCGTCCGGCGACGACGGCAGCGCGCGAACGGCCGACAGGCGAACGACGAGCAAGGGCGAGGGCGTCGGAGGCGGAATGGAGCGGAATGAAAGTGACATACGTCTATGGCTTGTTGGAAAGGATTTCTTTTTACTTTCTCGCTAGCGCTTACGCAGTAATTTACAGGGCCCTGGTAACGAAAAAGTGGGTAAATCCAGTTTCTAAATTTTGGACAAAAAATCATCTAACACGCGGTGTAGTCAGAATTTATGTTTTGTGGGTCCTTGATTCAGAAAAATAGAATGACGGCCAAAGTCCGTCTGTCCGTCTGTTTGTCCGTCTGTGAACAACGCTAGCGGCTAAATCCTTCGGCCGATTCTCCTCAAAATTGATATTCTTCAATCGATTTGGCTGATGACGCGGCCCGTTGTATTTGAAATCGGTATTTTAAATTTGTGGGTAATTTTACTTGAAAGCCAAGGGACATTTTCCAAATTTTCAAAAAAATGGCTCTATTGTTCTTGATTAAATTTTGTTGTTGGATAGTGTGAAGAAGGTTTAAGAGAATGGTGCAGGTCTCATGTTCGTTGAAAACCCTAATTTTTCGAAAATTGCAGTTCAAACTTTTTCGGTGTCTTCTTATAACTAAAATATTAAAGATCGATATTTTTCTCTTAATGAAATTTGATCCTTAAAGATAGGTTATAAAAGGAGGTCAGTTACAATTTTTCTTAAATTTGAGTACTTTTCGCGTAATTTTGCGTGAAATTACGGGCGAGAAAGAACATGCTGTTTTAGCAACACTAGTTACTGATGAACATGTGTTCGATCCCCTATGTGCTGTAAAAAATGTTAACATTTATTTTGAAACTCTCTGTACAATCTACTACGTTTGTAGCGCAGTTGATACTCAGCTACCCGCGTCAAAGTTTGTGACAAGGCTCCGAGTTTCGGCCTACACAGTTGACATAAAACATCCTTCAGTCTTCCCAAAGCAGAGTTTCCAATGAATTCAGTGCCAAAAAATCCGGGAGAGTTTGTTTGTAAAAATGAAAAAAATGGTTTCAAATAATATGTGTGTCAAAAATCCAATAAAAGACAATTGAATGCTTTTAAACCCAAGCAAAAACTGTAAAACTATTACCCGCAGAAAAATGTTGAATGATTTGTATAACTTCCAACAAGTTTGTTGTGAAAAATGACATGAAAAATGTTGTGCAGTCGGAAATCGAATTCTCAAAATAGGAAATAATATGCTAATGAATTACCAGTTACGCCCTTGGCCGGCTACACCATCGCTGCTCCGAGACGATACAAAGCCTCACGTGCCTCAGTTGTTAGTTTATCAGTAAAATTAGAGCTGCCATCGGAGACTCATCGCTAGTGATGGGTCTGGCTGCAACACGGTTTGAACTTTGGTTATCAGTGTAACATTGTATGATAGTTGCCGCAAAATTCAGGGCAACAACATAGGTCATTCCAAATTGCATTCGGATCTCAAAGTCATTTGACCTCGACAAATGTCGTGTGTGATTTTCTGTTCTTGCAAAATCGTAAGCGCTTTCCCACCAGCAACGAAAATTGTCGCGTTCCTTGGTACCAATACTATTCACGCACATAACTAGAGGATGCCAGTTCATCGTTACGAAGGGTAAACTACCCAGTGCCAAAGCAATCCTAAGAAACAGCTAAAGTGACGTGCATAGAACTGCTCGAAACACAATGTTTCATAATTCCACGTACATTATCGTGCGCTTGGAATCTACGTTCTATCTTATGTGTACTGACACTTGCTCAGATGTTGGCCTGTGGCCCGGTTGCTGTTCGTCTCAGACACTCGCTTAAATATTGTTTCTTATACTAGCAATCTTTTGTTTCGGACTCATTGATTGCTGTTTGTAGCGTCCGGATTCCACATATTGATTTTAAGATTAAGAGAAATTTATGTCTGAACAGAGAGCTTGCAAGAGTCCAACAAGAGAATCATATTTGTCAATAATGATGGATGTTTTTTCTTTTTTCTGCACTCTTTTTCTCTCACTCAACAGATAAGATATCAATAGAATTAATAATTCAACGCTAGCATATATTGTGACATTATTATATTTAAATCCTCCAAATGAAATTCGGACGCCGCCGTTTCGATAAATAGATTGATGAAGACAGGGTGGTAAATCTGTAAAAACAGATGAATATATAACATATTGGCAACACATAATTGCCTGGAAAGTTTATACCAGTGATCTGATGCACAAGCGGTCCACGAGATGATGACTATTTCGAGTGAAGATCTTCTCAATTGCCTGTGGAAGCATCTTTCAACGGCATTTTCTGTATAGGACTGACCTCTCACCTTTTAGCTGGCACGTTTTTGGTCCACTTAAGAACTCTGTTAAAGGTCAACAATTTGCAGTCAATACCGAAGTCCAGGGCGTCGTTGAAGAAAGGATTCCACAGCCAATTCAGAAGGTTGTTTATCGAAGGTATTCACCATCTCATGAACCACTGTGACGTTTGTATCAACGTTGAAGGCAAACATATTCCAAGTCTATAACTTTTCCTATATCATTAACGTACTGACATCATTAAACTCTGACACAGATCCAACTTAATTTTGTTTATCTTCATATCTTTTAACACCATTTTTCTCTACCTTCTTTCCTCACCATCATCATGAGATAATACAGGTCATTCAAAATTGCCATCAGAATGAAGAGGTGGGTCTTCAATTTTCCTTGGTAACGCCAATTATGTAAAGATAAATTTCGAAAAGCCATCCCTTTATACATGTAATTATCAGTGAAAAATTAGAATGACGATATGAAGAGTCTGAAGCTTATGCAACACTGTCTAGTGATGGAAAGTATTGTCCACATTAAGATGGTGAAATTGAATGTTGGACAATAACTTGTGCGTAAGGTACGATAGACTCAGAATATAGATACAGACACCAACATATGAGACCGCCTGAGCTAATGCCTGGGGCCAATATCTCAGTGAGCTTCAGGTCAACAACTAGGAACCTACATTAGAGAAAGTGTCCGTGCAAGTAAATGAGACCAACAGATGAACGAGATTCTTCGTCCATGCTCTGTTGTTCCGTTATCCAACAGCTGATTGTGACTCTGCTAAATGCGGCTATTGGTAAAGTGCTCAACAGATGAATGGGAGCCCAAGAAAAACAACTGCTGGTTTAGAATCCAGCAGATGATGGCGCGACTGAAACGAACAGCTGCTCGTTCAGCGCCTAACAGGTGATCGCGCGTCTCAGACTAACTGCTTGTTCAGAATAACTGGTTCAGAATAACTGGTTCAGACCAACTGTTGGTTCAGCTGCTTGCACGCCTGAGACCGGCAGCAATAGGTTTAGAATCCTACATGCTTTCGCGTCTGAGACCAGCAGCTGTTATTTCAATGACCAAGATACCTTACCGTATACCTGCGATCAACAGCTGTTGGTTCAGCGTCCATCAGATGCTTTCTCAGCGAACAACAGCTTATCGTGTGTCTGAATCCAACAGCTGTTGGTTGAAGACCCAAAGCTCCTCGCGCGACTGATATCAGTTGCTGTTTGTTCAGGGTCCAGCAGCTTATCGTGTGTCTGAGTCAACAGCTGTTGGTTGAAGACCCAAAGCTTCTAGCACGACTGAAAGCAGCAGCTGTTCAGAGTCCAACACCTTATTGTACGTCTGAAACCAACTGCTGTTGGTTGAAGACCCAAAGCTGCTCGCGCGTCGGAGACCGGCAGCTGTTTGTTCAGCGTCCATTTATCGTGTGTCTGAGTCCAACAGCTGTTGGTTGAAGACCGAAAACTGCTCGCGCGTCCCGAGACCAACAGCTGCAGGATGAGAATGCGTGAGGTGCGCGCGGGCGCGTGCGCAGGTGCGGGGCTGCTGCCGGGGCCCGTGGAGGAGCTGCACGCGACACGTGTGGACGACGAGGGCACGACGCTGCAGTGGGAGCCGCCGCGCGACGCCAGCAACGTCACCTACTACGAGGTGCACTACCAGAAGGTCGACAACACGTCCATGCACGAGACGCTGGCCCGCCTGCAGAACGTAAGTGCGGGCGAATGCACCGGCTTGAAAGCGCGCGCGATCTTTGTGAACTTACACATACCACTGCCGTGGATATAATATTGTTAGTTAATTAGTTAATACCTTATTGTACGTCGTGAGACTTGGGCCATCAGGCCCGCTCTTCCGTCTGACCATGCAAATTTCTCTACGCTCCTTTCACCATCTAGCGGAGAAAGAAGGTATTACCTCGGGCGACGAAACAGGCAATTTGAATTTAGCTCAGAGGCTTCATTTAGGCTGGAGGATCTTTTACACGCAGTAAGTCTACTACATGGGACAGCCGGCTATTTTTCCCCTCCGAAGGATGGCGTTTGAAGGATTTTTTCGCCTTTAAAAATACACGCCTTCGATCGGGTTTGAACACGCAATCTTGGGTACAACGATCCGATATGCTGACCGTTATACCATCGATCTGGAGGCCGGAGTTCGATCTCCGGGTCAGCGATCCTGACCGGCATTTTCGTGGTTTCCCTCGGTCATACAGGCAAATATTGGGATGGTTCAAACGATGACCTTTCATCACCAACCTATCACCTCATAGTTCAAGGCTTAACGACTTTGTCTACCGCCTAGAAGATGATCCCCATTAAGACACACGTTAATCACTGTCCGATATAGAATACGACTAGGCCTCGGAAGAGAACGTGTAGCGTGGTCAGAAATCACCGATACGCTAATAATAATAATAATAATAATAATAATAATAATAATAATAATAATAATAATAATAATAATAATAATCTTCAGCATGTGATGTTATATGTAATTTAATAATGCAAAAATAGTAATAATGGTGTTCGTTTTGCTTGCAAAGCGCCTGAACGTGACGGCGACGACTGCCGAGCTGCAAGGACTGGAGGCCGGCGCGCTCTACACGTTCTTCGTGGTGTCCCACAACGCGCACGGCTCGTCGCTGCCGTCGGCCGTGCTCCTGCTCAACATCACGCACACCGGTGAGTCACGCGCACGCCCACGACTGCACGCGGCACACGCCCCTGCGGCTGGCACTGGCAGATTGACGCACGAGTTCTTTCTCGACGTGCACCTGGAACAGACGACTAACAATTTTATTCATTTTCTTTATTTTATTTATTTCAACAAACGGGATGAACCCTTTCCAAAAGAAAAATACATTTATAATGACAGAAATATAAAAGTACAAAATATCAAAATAACAAGAATTAAAAGAAAGTCATAGCCATAAAGACGAAAAGAGTATTGCAAAAAAATTTAATTTCTCTTGTAGGAATATTGTCTATGGTAGCAGATTTCTTAACATTTAAAGTGTTTGTAATATTTTCGTTCATGTTTATGAAGGAAATAGAAATATGGAATACACAATAATATTATATTCATATTGAATATTGTTAGAAGTATCAATCTCAGTTTTACCTACAATTTTTGGCCCTATTACAACAAAAATGTATTCAAATAATTAGAGATTTCAGTTTCATTGTTAACATAACTTTAGTTTTTTCAGAGAATACTATTTTAAAAGATTTTCTTTCTGTTCTAATTTCTCCAGGCTAATATTTATAAAATCCCGTACAAAATTTAACATTCCCACTGCATGTCAACAACAATTCATGGTAATATATTTCTTTTGCTATTTGAACGTACGTCCCAATATGCTATTGTTTGTTTTGTATTTATCTTTAATGACACTATTTAATGGATTAAATTAATATTTATATTCACTCATAGAATTGAGTCTTAGAATTAAAGATGGTCTATACACCAAGAATCAGTGAGGGAAAGAAGTTTAAGACAACTACAAAAACTTTTAGAGTCATGATTGAAAAAATTATTATATGTACCTCGATTTTTCTATAGTGACCGATGACATTAGGTCATTGTTACACATCCTGCCTTATAAAATGAATGCTTTTATGTCGGTAAGCACATTTCTGAGTCTACGAGCCCCATTGTTCCCGAGATTCATGTCGAGTTTGGTTCTGTTTCTGTCTTATATTTTATGTAAAGTGAATTTTTGAGGGATATATTCACAGCATCGCAGTTTCATTTGCATTCAAGCGTCACCTTCTGAAGTTTATCACTTGAATTTAGTTGCATTTAGATAAATAATATACAAAAATGCAGTATGTGTTAAAACGTCTGACGTATTATTTGCAACATTATACATGGGATACTGTGTTTTTATAGACTTCAGGATTCTTTTTTAACTAAATTAACATATCATCTTACCTGTATGATGGATTGTGGAATCAACAAAAGATTCTGAAGAAGTTTTTATTGTTTTGAAACACAGCAGTCTGAATATCTAAAACTTAATTTAGCACTTATTTTCTATATTTAGTGTTATATACAGCTATAATACTATATTAGGATGTTATCATTGAACTGATGTAAAGGATATCTGGATTAATTGTTGCGTAGTTTCTCAGCTTTCATACGATATTTTCGTAGTTCTCACTTGACTTCTGTCGAAACTGTCATATGGAAATAGCGCCTAGGACGGTAAAAATTGACCCATTTATCCAACTTATTTCTTTTTTGAAATTCAAAACCCTTATTCACAAAGTATTTTATTGCTAAAAGACTTTAAATTAAAATAATTTATTCACAGAAATCACGTTGTTTAGAATGAATGTTCACCGTAAATAGTTTTACGATACAGAACATTAGCTTTACTTTTTACTAGTTTTAGTAAAAAAGTCCAAAATTACTCATAGTAATATTTATGTATTATTGACTTGCTGCAAAATAAACATCGGCTTTAAGAAGTAATGTTTTGGTTCAAGACCATTGATACAAAAAAAATACTTGTAAGCCAGTATTTAGTTATTAGTTAGACTTAGATTTTTGGTTTAAACTTGGTTTAAACGGCTGAAGAAACTTAATCTCGGAGTATGTTCTATAAATGTCGGAATACCAGTTGAAATTCAGTGCTACATACTAAATTTTTATGGCTCACTTTAGGTGGCGCTCTATGAATCCTTGGAATTCGAATTAAATCACATGATGTTCGCAACAGTAGATCACGTAATGAGGAGAGCAATTTTTTGTCATTCAAGCGTATTTTAGTAAAACACAGAAAAGGGCTTACTTTTGAAAATTTAAGTATTGCTCTATTCAGTGTCATGATCACAGCAGTTCGAATAATGACAAAAAAATATTTGTAATTAAGACAAATACAACTTTAATAAACAAATTTTCAGTTATAAAATCAAACGCATTAATTGAAAAATCTACTACAAGATTTTTAGAACGAAACTCCGAGAAGTTTTAATGAGAAACTCATAATACATAGAGCCTACTGGTGCGGTTGCTCTGCTCTGCTCCGCTGCGAAAGCATTTTCTTTATTTTCTTTTTTCGTGCCGAAACAGGAGGCCGACTGCAAAGCGGCTCCTTCTTTCCGAAACAGCGGACCCATGGGAAATCCCAGAGCGAAATCGATTAGTAGAAGCCTCAAATGCCCATTTGCAGAGGCTGGATAACGGCGTGAGAGGCTGGGGTGTGTAGAGGGAGGGGGACAAGGTGGTAGGGAATTGTAGGGCCAGCCGCAGGCCAAAGTGTTCTGCCTTGCGAACCCTTGGGACGTGGTACCTCAAGGTCGAATTCGGAGCGGAACAAAAGTTACCAATATGTCTCCTCCTCGAAACAAATTGAAGTAACTAAGAATGGAATAAATTTGGGTATCAGAAATATTAGGGCTTCCAAATATTTAGCACCCACCTCTTCTCCTGTCAGTGTTCAGAACTTTTTGTGAAACGTTTCAATATCAGAAATGGAACAAAATTACTTTATAAAATCCACGATGACAGAAAGAAAATTTAAAGTTATATTTTGTCGGGCAATTTGGATTTTTAAACAATTTTTAAACAAAACATTTAAACAATATCATGAACGAAATGTTTTTTTTTAATTTCAAGTTTCTGTGGCAATATCTTGAAGAATTATGTGTAATGTTGTATCACCAAACATAAATTTGTGTCATGTTTTCAGAGCGACAACGAACTTAAAAACTGATGTTTTGAATGTGTTTGCTAGATTTTCAAAGTTAATTCATAAATAGTAAAGATGAAAAGAATTTCACGATAAAAAAGATACTAAAATTTTCAATTAGTAGTTGCATTTTTCAATTTCTGGAAAACATTTCTTCAAAACATGTTTTAAAACAAACATGTTCTCTTCCACGAACATATTCCCCGCGACAGTGCTTCAATTCGTTTGAGGAATATTTTGCTTCCCATTCCGCTGTAACTCTCTTCTGGGGCGTGGAATTTGTAAAAAGCTAATACGAGTATCACAAAAACAGCACACATTGCTCGGCCACAGGTATTATTCTTTCAAATGAAGGTGAATTTACGGAGACTCGGCCCGCAGGATGAGGAAATTGAAATTTTACGTTGAGTTGCATACAGGGTAAGCCGAGAACTGCGTTCCCAGTTACTCAAAAACGACGTAGACTTTCAACGAAAACGTAAATTTAGCTACTTAGCGAAGCATAAGTCCCAAGCGAATAGACTCAAAAGCTCTAAACATTAATAAGCCTGCAACAGTGTACTATTCGTAAATTGATTACACCTTGTAATCCGGAGAACTAAAATAAAACCAGAGTTCCCTTAAAGAGGCTGAGACATTGCATATAATATTCTTGAAAGTTGTATTTAAATATTTAACCTTTGAACTCAATTGTATATTCTGCCACTCACCTGGTATTGTTTTCATCACCATGCGGCTATTTGTCTCCGATCTCTAGAATATTACAAGTAAAAATTTTAGCACATATATTTGTTTCTAGACATTACCATCTGTAATGTCAACAGTCGAGAGTCGTTAACGTCGTTGGTATCTCTAGCTGAAGTTAAGAGATCAGTTGAACTTTTTTGCCATCTCCTCACTAAAAGAACTATTGAAAATCTACCGCCTTCTGTGCAAAGAAAAACGTCTTAGTAAGATCGCATTATTCGCAAATTCTCTTATTTGTTTGTAAGGACACAAATACATCCATCCATTGTTTCCATGAATTATACAGTTGACTTTTTTCCCATTGTAATTTATTTACTATATTAATTTATACGAATATTTCAATAAATTAAAAATACGCCTCGCTCATTTTTTCAGATATTAATATTTAAAATTTTTAATTCAGGAAAATTAATTTCCTGGTGGGAGTTCATTTAACTTTTAATCATATAAGAATCCTATGATCATTGAAAAGTTTCAATACATCTACAGGGGAAGAAAAGTACCTCTGAACGTAAGACCCGCTCTTAGAATACTCTTAAGCATTCCCGAGCTCATGTGAGTAAAATTCAACTGCAAATAGGACGTGTCTTTTTCACCCCAAGTGCAGTTGGTCGCAATCGTATTTGGCATGGAATTTTTTGTCTCATGAGATTGAATTTTCTCTTGAATGGAAGCGTGGAAACATACAAATTGCTTTCGTTCTTCCGTCACGAGACCGTGATTTATTGCTATTGCAAACTTGAAGTACTTCCCCTTAATATTTGTAGCACATTATTGTCTTATTCATCGAAAGCCCCTCCAGGTGGCATAGGGACATACATCATAATCCAAAAGCAAGGGGCCGAAGGCTATGGTTTTTGTGTGCCACGTAGGACTGAGGTATCTTCACCATGCACTTCTGACGTGGTTACCTTCTCAAACCAACATTTATGGCATATGAACAGCGTCAACGTCATGACCGGCCCTCGAAAAGGGAGAGCATGAAAGTATACGCCTCGACCTCCACTTTCATCTATGCTTAGTAATTGAATGTGGCACTCGTCATTATTCAATTAAACAGGGTGTTAATTTCCGGAACAGAATCATTCTTAATGATTTTTAATGTCCATTTCGGCATACGTGACTCCATACTACACTTTATTATCCGCACCTTATTCTCTACACTGTAATAAAACCGCCACCGTTCTCCGTGCTCACAAAATCTCATCCCTTCACATAAACGGCGACCGATCCTCTTGCAGAGCGTGTTCAAGTGATGCATGTGTAATAGACTCTTGTAATAGACTCTCCGACGCAAAATTGAATCGGGTGGAACAGCGTGGGAGACGAGCGATCAGAAGCAAGAAGCCGGAAGCACGAGGCCCTGGTGCCCTGGCACGGCGCCGGAGGTCGCCCAGGGCCACGCCGCCTCCCCCTTCCGCCCCACCCCATCCCCTCTTCCCTCACATTTTCTTCCCCCTGACGCGCACCGTGCTCCCCAATCAACATCGCACTCCTCCCACGACCCGGATACGTCCCTATCCCTCTATTCCACCTTCCCGCCCCGCATCTCGACGAGTCCATCACGCCGCTGTCCGCGCCCCGCCCCCGGCCGCAGCACGCCCCAGCCCCTGCCTCGAACCGGCCCACCCCCGGCCAGCCACCGGCCCGCCCCCAGCCCCGCCCGACCCCGCCCGTCCCTGCCCCCCCGCCCGTCCCTGCCAGTCCCTGCCCCTCTCTACCCGTCCCTGCCCCTCTCTGCCCGTCGCTGCCCGTCCCTGCCCGTCCCTGCCCGTCCCTGCCCGTCCCTGCCCGTCCCTGCCCGTCCCTGCCCGTCCCTGCCCGTCCCTGCCCGTCCCTGCCCGTCCCTGCCCGTCCCTGCCCGTCCCTGCCCGTCCCTGCCCGTCCCTGCCGTCCCTGCCCGTCCCTGCCCGTCCCTGCCCGTCCCTGCCCGTCCCTGCCCGTCCCTGCCCGTCCCTGCCCGTCCCTGCCCGTCCCTGCCCGTCCCTGCCCGTCCCTGCCCGTCCCTGCCCGTCCCTGCCCGTCCCTGCCCGTCCCTGCCCGTCCCTGCCCGTCCCTGCCCGTCCCTGCCCGTCCCTGCCCGTCCCTGCCCGTCCCTGCCCGTCCCTGCCCGTCCCTGCCCGTCCCTACCCCTCCCTGCCCGTCCCTGCCCGTCCCTGCCCGTCCCTGCCCGTCCCTGCCCGTCCCTGCCCGTCCCTGCCCGTCCCTGCCCGTCCCTGCCCGTCCCTGCCCGTCCCTGCCCGTCCCTGCCCGTCCCTGCCCGTCCCTGCCCGTCCCTGCCCGTCCCTGCCCGTCCCTGCCCGTCCCTGCCCGTCCCTGCCCGTCCCTGCCCGTCCCTGCCCGTCCCTGCCCGTCCCTGCCCGTCCCTGCCCGTCCCTGCCCGTCCCTGCCCGTCCCTGCCCGTCCCTGCCCGTCCCTGCCCGTCCCTGCCCGTCCCTGCCCGTCCCTGCCCGTCCCTGCCCGTCCCTGCCCGTCCCTGCCCGTCCCTGCCCGTCCCTGCCCGTCCCTGCCCGTCCCTGCCCGTCCCTGCCCGTCCCTGCCCGTCCCTGCCCGTCCCTGCCCGTCCCTGCCGTCCCTGCCCGTCCCTGCCCGTCCCTGCCCGTCCCTGCGCGTCCCTGCCCGTCCCTGCCCGTCCCTGCCCGTCCCTGCCCGTCCCTGCCCGTCCCTGCCCGTCCCTGCCCGTCCCTGCCCGTCCCTGCCCGTCCCTGATTGTTTATTAGTACCTACCGCTTGTTTAACTAGAAATTCTGAAGTGTGGGGGTGAGCTTGAAGTAAGGAAGCGTTTCAAGGTGTTCTTTCTACGTTTTTTACGTTAATAATCCCCGACCTAGTCTCTCCCCTCCCCACCCCTGTCCTCGACGCTCTCTCTCCCCGCCCTTCTTTCGTCCCGCCTCCTCACCGACCTCCCCTGATTCCTCCTGCACCACCCTCGCCCTCACCCTCGCCCTCCCTGTATCTCTTTGGTCCTTCCCCGCACCGCCTTCGTTACTACACACTGCTCTCATCTCTGTTCTTCTCGCCCCCGCTCTTACCCAAATCACTCTGGCCCCTCGCAGGACCACCATTTTCCTTCACAGCGTCCTCGTCCCTACCCGCCCTGCCCTGATCCATCTCTGTACAGCCTTCATTTCTCCACACACAGCCCTTGTTCCTACCCACCTCTCCCTCGCACCACCCTAGTCCCCGTCTCCGTACAGCCTTCGTTTATCTCGTCTACTCCTCGCCCGCGCCCTCGCTCCGCGTCCCCGCCCGCGTCCCCGCCCGCGTCCCCGCCCGCGTCCCCGCCCGCGTCCCCGCCCGCGTCCCCCGCCCGCGTCCCCGCCCGCGTCCCCGCCCGCGTCCCCGCCCGCGTCCCCGCCCGCGTCCCCGCCCGCGTCCCCGCCCGCGTCCCCGCCCGCGTCCCCGCCCGCGTCCCCGCCCGCGTCCCCGCCCGCGTCCCGCCCGCGTCCCCCGCCCGCGTCCCCGCCCGCGTCCCCGCCCGCGTCCCCGCCCGCCGCGACCTTGTCTCGCGTCTCCCTCGTCACTGCGGCGCGAGCGCACATGAAAGGCTGCCGCGAGGGTGGGGCCGGGGGCGGGGCGCGGACCGGGCGGTCGGCCGCGAGGGCCGGACAAAAAGTTAGCGCGCCGCCGCACCGGGGCGGTGCAGCGCGCCCGCCACTCGTTAGCCCGCGGCCCTAATTCTCACTCTGGCGCCGACCCCAGGGAGGACTCAGCGGCCCGCACAGCCTTAGGCGCCGCTCCCGCTATTCAAATCGGGAGCTATCACGTGATGCGAAGATCACAGGTTGTTCGGAAACACTGGAAGGATTTTTCGCCTGGGCGGTTCGGGGCCAAATGTCACTACGTTTCGTAGCCGTAAGTTTGAACGTATTTTGGTTCTAGGTTTGTACTCACAAATTATCTGTTGTTTTTGGATAAAAAAAACGAGCGTCCGCATGTTGGCCCGGGACAAATTATGTTGCTTTTCGATAAAACAATTAGGAGCATTCATCCTTTAATCAAGGAGTGTGTCCGCGTTTCACAGAACGTCATTTTTATCCCAGAGTGCCGCGGTGTTGATCGTCGTTTAGGTGTCACGAATCGTCACTCGGCAGCGCAACGTCAAGCCGAACTGTCATGCTGGATTCCATGGCAATCTCCCTGCCCTTCCCTGCGCGCTACAATGTTGATATGTAGTTCTGCGGATTTTTTTCTTTCAAAAATGTTTCATGTACCTTCGCTATCTCTGCACTATTTTTAGAGATCAACGGGAAAATTGTTTGTCAAATAAGCGTATTCCATGTTCTCGCATCAGTGAGTCCATTATTTCATGAAGGGCACGATGAGAGGTAATAGCCGAAATTTGAAGCTGATTTGCCTTTGCATATGTATTTTGTTAGATGGAAGAGAATATTTTCTAATCAATTCTGGCCAAAACGCTCTCTTCCGCGTTTATTCAACATGCAACGTGTATAGAAGTGCACAGAATACACTTCCCCCTTTTGGTACTGTAGGAAGGGAGGATGAGCAAGTGGACTGTGTTGGAATTTCCTCTCTACTAACAAAACCTGCAATAGCTCGTGAAGGACCACCTTCCAATTTAGATTTTTCAAGGCAGGAAGGTTGCCTGGGTTTGTGAGATGTCAACAAATGCTTTAGTAAAACACAACACATGAATTTATCAAAGATATAATTAACCTGAATGCCTTGCAGGGATGCTATATGAAAGCATGGAGAAGTATGTATTGGCTGCATTTGCACCGAACACATTAATGTATGCACTGAAAGAAAAAAAACAGATACAAATCATATCAACTTGAAAGAAGGCACCAGTAGCTGGAGGACTGGACCTCGTTGGAAAACGTCACTAGTATCTGATGATGTAGAACACAGCATCACTGGAAACTGTAGGGAGGTAAAATTAGCAGAACACATATGCAGTGTAGCTGTTATGAATGCGAGCATGAGTTGCAGCTCGCAAGGCACAAAGTTCAATGATTGCTATTCGCACTGGCACGAATATAGTTTGTAAAGTGTTAAAGTGATAACACATATGCAGCGTAGCTGTTATGAATGCGAGCATCAGTTGCAGCTCGCCAAGGCACAAGGTACTTGCACTGGCAGGAATACAGTTAGTAAAATGTTAAAATGATAACACATATGCAGCGTAGTTGTTATGAATGCGAGCATGAGTTACAGCTCACCAAGGCACAAGGTTACTTTACAAGAGAGAAAAATACACGTGCGTGGGCAGCGTGATTGTAGATGAGAAAACTAGTACACTAAACGTGTTCACTAGCACAAAAGGCATGATTGCCTCACAATATAAAGAAAACACGCGCTTGAGCGACGTGGAGTGTGTCGCGTGCACCTCACATTTCAACACGAGCAGGACTGCAACACGACTGGACTTGAAGTGAATTCGCTCGCAGAGAGAGAGCGACCGTTGGCGCGCATACTGGCGCTGCCCAATGAGAATTAACGTAACAAAAATTATATATTTGTAGTTATTGTAAGAGTGAAAGGGAATTTAAGATAGAATATATAAAACAGGCATGAATTTTGATTATAATAATTATGCCATCAAATGTGACTGACAGTGGAGTCTTAAAATGTTTTTATATATTATATAACGGACATAACGGGCTTGCGCCTGACAGTTTGAGGCGCAGTTCGTAGAAGGCGGATGCCGAGAATTTCAGCGTTGCCTTGCGTTGCCTTGCGTTGCGCTGAGTAAACATTGTTGTGACATGTTCCTCCGTTGAACAGAAATTGCAACACAAGCATTGGAAGCTTGCGAGATGCGAGGTGCTTCAATAAATGTAATAAAAGGAATAAAATAAAGTATGCATATGGTAACTTGTTCGAACAGGTACCTCACGCAAAATTTTTAATTTTTTTGACAGTAAATAAATAAATTGTTGGTCCAAAATAAATCAGTGGGTACCAAACGACAGAGTTACGTAAAAGCAAAATTAATCGATTATCATTTAAACTTTAAAAAAGCTCCTGAAAAGCAAATTATTTCTCCTAATGACCCGATGTGCCGTGTATCGTTTGGTGAAAATACCATCTGAATATTGCGAACAATTTAGAGTACATTCACGATGAACTTTCTTATTGAATAACCTAATTATTATTTTGTAATATTCAGGATGCATAGCCATAGTTGCCACAGCAAATATTTTTGAAACGGTTAGAGCGATCGGCATGCAGTTTGTTCCAAGTTGTTGAAATTGGGGAATAATATATGTTTGTAATTTTTTTTAATTTTGGAGATATTGACAGAGCTTTCATTTTTAAAATGGAAGTTATATTTTTCCATCAGCAGTCTCAAGCACTCGAAGAGAAAACAATTTCACGAGTACTGTTATTTTTCCACCCAAAAGGGAAAACGCGCGGATTTGTTACGCGCGGATTTGTTCAAAAGGGCACATCCAATTCACATAAGCACTAATGAAATGTGCATTTTACCTCACTTTTCTGATACAATGTATGTAATCACTCGAAATTTTTGTTTTAATCCGATTTTTGTGCCAGCTGAATTCCCAGTCCTACGTCTTGTTTTTATGTATTATCCACGCTTGTGGGTGGGGTGGGTGTGGCGAACTTGACCTATTCCCATCACCATATCTATTATACTTGTTCTTCGTAAGCTTTTCTGGAGTCTTGCAGCTATTATATAGGAACATAGATGATTGTAGTAAAAAGCGACAGCTCAATTTTCGCTTCGGCCGGGAATCGAACTCGCGATCGCATCGCGATCCATCGCATCGGATCGCATCGTGTCCATGAAGCACACGAGGGGGACAGAGTGACAGCATAATTCAAAAAAGATGTGTCCTGTGCTCTTAAAACGTGGTTTCCGGGATCAGAGTCGTTGCGTTACGCACGCCATAATTTGAAAAACAGAAGAGTGGTAGGGATAAGGAGCGCACAATATCGTGTTCTTTATGAGATTAAAGCAACTACGAGTACATACATACGTACATAGGTTGGATAGAAAGTAATGAGAATTTTGCTGCAACTTAAAGCCGGTGAGCGGGCGTACTGCCATCAGTCGTGACAAAAAGGACTATTAGACGAGTGTGTGCAGCGAGGGGGAACAGTACTCTGTCTACTGCAGTGTGTAAATCGTTAAACTTCATAGCAATAGTGGAAACGCCCTAACGTCGTTTACAAAGGTAGAGCAACGTTCGTGGCCCAAATTTGAAGTGGCACGAGTTTGGGAGTGGCGAGTAAGCAAGAATGTGTTCACGGGCTGAGTGAAGCATGTGGTAATGCAGAGTCGCCATACTCTACCAGTCGCACAGTGTGTTAAAGCGTTGAGGTTAGGCAGAGATGTTGTGAAGGATAACCCCCGTACAGGGCGACCACACGTGGGGAACGGCGAATGAAAGAACCACTGGGAAGAACCTGGTAGAATACCAGAGAAGAAATTATTCGTACTAGGGCGGTCAATACGGGACATTAACAGAAATAGAAGCGCAGATGATGTAAGACGCCTTCCTACCATTTAATAACGAAGGCTATTATATTAAAGGAGTGTAAATGTATATACTATGTCAGTAAAGTAATTTCAGAGAAAAAACATTCCTCATTACTTTTTATCCTTTTATTTGATGTTTTACGTGCGATTTAATTGCACGAAAACAGTACTCTTGTTTGTAACAATAAATGCCATCATAGATTTTATATCTTTATTATAGATCCCTACACTCTTTAGCCTACATACGCTAGAATTCTCGCACGCGTATATATTGGTTTAGTATATTTTCAGCATGTGTTTGCATGTACTTTTTATGCGAGCACACAGAAACTCACAATGACGTTTATAGAGCCATCTGTAGCTTCCAAATGAGTGTGGCTCTAAAATGGTGCTGCGAGCGGCGAAGAATTTATTGACGGGCAGTGAACACTTTGAGCCCAAAGAGACGCACTTCCCACGATTAGAGGCAATTAGAGAATAGAAGCGATGGCCAGTGTGCAACTAGCCGTGCTCGGGCCGTTGCTTCGTGCATTGCACCCTCGTGTTGCCACCGCCCGATGGACCTGCCCTGGCGGGGAATTGCGTCGCCCCGCGTCCTAACGAAAGATGTGCCTCTGCTTATTTATTTATTTACTTATTTGCGTCAAAACCAGTTAAAAACTGGGTGTAATGAGCTATGGGGAGAAGTGAATTCTGTGCACGTTTTCATAATTCTGTGATCTCTACCCTAAGTCATATTCTAGTCGAATTTTGAATGCAGAAAAAAGTTTTTTTCAAGTTTTGTTGACAAAAATATTTTCTCCTATTTAATAAAATCTATTTTTAAAGGTAAATTAACTATAAATGTGTGCCTTTAACCCTCATCGTGTTCTTCATGAAAGAATAATACTTTTTGTCGCGATAATATGGAGAACGATAATTTGAATAACTATATACTTAGTGAAAGTATAATACTTAGTGAAACAGGTTTGGTAATTTTTGCAACCACATTTGCATCTTAATTAACCATAAATCTATTTTAATTACTCGTCTTATTAACCCATAAATGTAACTTCACTGAACGCAAGTTTTGTTAAGCTTTCCTTTGCTAGAAGTGGTAGAGCTGGCAGTGTTTGTTACTCTTTTCTTAGCAACACAAAAAATCAAATCTACGGATTTTTACGGATGCAAACAGGTTTTCTATAACGAAATGCCTAGTTTTTCAATTGTTGCTAACCTCGCGATTTTTGAAATTTTTATTTATTTCCAACTATGTTGGGAAGAGATTCTGAAGCTAAAGAAAACGTGCGCAAGTGGTTCTCTCTCATACATATGAGCCGTTGAAAGCAAATGTGGTGTAAGTCAAATTTTGGGAGATTTGAATTAGATGCACTGGTAGATGGTTTGAACATTGTTCCATCACGGGCTGAAATGGTGTGAGTCAAACTTCAATATTTTTAGCTTGTGACCAAGCCAATGCAGAAGTCACAGTTGGGACGAAACAACAGCTTCCCAGGGCTCCAAAGATATAGTTTCTTGTTTACCCATCATCGAAGAAGCGTCTAGAAAAAAACATTTGATCGCTTTTAGTGATACATAGACAAGTCAAAATGGCAACTTCAAAATAGCTCTCACTTGGTTGAAAATCGTGACAAAGTTCTATTTTTCTATATTTTTCCATCACATTACGATCTCAGGCAAATATTATCCATGCCAGTTATTTAAATGTAAGTCATAGTTCTCAGAAACTATGTGTGCAAAAGTGGTGAAAGTCAACAAATTAGTTAATTATTTAATTAATAAGCAATGTTTAAGTTCAAAATATCTGTAGTGAAGTAAAAGAATATCTCCTTAACCCGTTCATAACACTTTGGGTCATTTATTTCTAAGCAGCATTGTTTTACAGCGTTTTTCGTTGACACGTCATTTTCCGGAAAGTATGTTTTTTCACTTACACCACTTTTTCTCTCAACGGCTAATATTGTGATGTTCTTTGAATAAAACAAAAAATAAATAAAATGTTGAGGCCTCGGCGGAAGGGCGTGTGGTGACCGGAATGTGTTGCAGAGACGAGCGGCCGTGGTATCGCCGCCGTCACCTCCCCGCCGCACTCGCTGGCCGTGGCGAGCCACAGCGCCACGTGGCTGACGGTGGCGTGGCAGCCGCCCGAGTTCAGCTTGCCCTCCGAGCACATCACATACAGGTGGGTCATCGCCATTTTAAAAATCCTTCGTACGCCTTCCTTCGGAGGAAGTAAAGTCGGCTGTCCCATGTTAGTAGATTTACTGCATGTAAAAGATCCTCAAGCCTAAATGACGCCTCTGAGCAAAATTCAAAATCGCCTGTTTCGTCGCCCAAGGAATGCCTTCTTTCTCCGCTAGTTGGTGAAAGGAGCGTAGCGAAATTTGCGTGGTCAGACGGAAGAGCAGGCCTCATGGCCTGAGTCTCTCCACGTAAAATAAGGCAATTTAAGTCAATTCAATCGCCTCCCGCTAAGCGGATCCGACGCTCCCCGTTCGTCTCCTCGCGAACAGAATGCGATGCTGTTGCCCTCGAATACGCGCGCTCTGGAAAATCGTCGATTGCAACCAGGGGGGGGGGCATCGTATTCGAAATGAGATTCCAAAACTAGTTTGCGTCACAATATTAGCGGCAATTTTAAATGCAGCCAGATACCATAATTGTCACCTCGTTACAAGACATCCAAACAGATTTATGAAGCATTTCTTTTAAATATTGCATCTTGTACACCTTCACCGTGTTATTTTTGATTGGTTACCGTTAAGAATTGTCATTTTGTACCACTTTCAAAATGTTTCTCAACACTATTCGCTCTCCAAGCAGCCTGGTGTCCTGCGTCTGATCTGGCGAACGCAAATGAAGTGCCCGTGCTGTTGTCATGTGGTTAGTGACGCAAACTGGTGATGCGTAGAACGAGCAAAAATCGGTGCGCCGAAGGAACTCACTTATGTATTTCCACCGTGATTGGGACATCCTCGGCAAGAGTATCGTTTGAGCATCGTATTGGCTCCTGGACATCGATAGACTCGTGTTGTTGAGCATTTTCGAATATGGCCGTTCGAGAGAGCCCAGCCCTCTCAGTTTTTTTTTGTTTATGCACATATGGTTTTTTTTCTTCCTCGTGATCACCAACAGGGATCAACGCGGTGACGTCCGTTTCATTTATCCATCATTTGCGCCGTTCCCCTTCTGACTGAATTTGGAATGGGATGAGGAGGAGAAATATTGCAGGATTTAATTTAGCTGATATTTGGTCACGGTTATTTTACATGCCACAATCCCACCAGAATTTTCTGTTCTTTGAAACTCCGCCTCCCCCAGCCGGGTTTGAACCAACGAACTTGGATTCTGGAAGCCATTGTGCCTACACTCAATCTATTACGGCCGGCACAAACGGAATATTCAATTGCTTCACTCCATACATGGATGCTTCTTGGTGGAGATTACCAGGGCTTATTGAGGTAACAATGGCGTAGCTTGTGTCAGACGTTTACAGTCCTAATTCCCTTAGCTCCTCGAACCCCTAAGCTACTCAAGGCCAGCGCCGTACGCTTTATGCACATTGATACGATTCGTGGTAGCCCCAGTATTGTTGTAATCGTTCCGAGAACTGCTGGCTACGTATGAGGATTGGCATAGTTCAGCATACGGGGAAATGTTTATAAGTGCAATGTTATTAGGACGGGTACATTCAGAGTTAGGAGTTTATTACAATACAATTCGCCATTAACGGAACAAATCAATAAGATGTTTATACAAGATGGTTAAATCTAGCAAAAACTAACAAAAGGAAATTGAAAATAGTACAAAACTGCACCACCCCTCTCAGAATTATTTCTAATGTTTCCTGATAAGTTTTAAACGAATAATAACACAATTAATTTAACACACAGACCATCACACGAGTTAAAAAATCGTATTTTTTATTTTTTAAATATAATTGAGGATATAATTTAAATGTATTGAACAGTCACAGATACAGACTCACAATTTATAGAGATACTTTTTTTAATTGCAATTTCAGTTGCAATTGCTTTATGATCCGATGGAAGTTAATTACAATTATTAAACAAGCAACCAAAAATCAATATAGTAAAAAATTCAATAATAATTGCAATAATAACTGTGGAAATATGTTTAGTATTAATAAAGTAACGAAATGTAATGAAACAAAACCACAAACTGCACTTCACAACACTCGCTTCTGAAGAGAGCCTAGTAATTTCTTCAGTACATCTATGTAGTTGGCGTGACAGCCCGTAAACGGGCTCAGGTCTACCGGAGACGTTCCTGCGTCGCGACCATGGTTTAAGGGGGTACGTGCGGTTAGCACGTAGATATCCCTACGCCGTATTCCGGTCTTCTCAAACAGAAAAGTTAATTTTCTCATCGTCACACAGCAACACCATTGTGACGAAAACGCACACTATAGTGTTCCCTCGACCGGGAATTGAACCCGGGGCCGCGTAGTGGAAAGCGAGCACGCTGACCAAGAGCTAGCCGCAAAGCCTTAATTCTTCAGTCACTTAATTCTATTTTATGTGTATAATTTACCTTTCTTTTTTTTTAATATATGAATTTAGGATTTATTGAATGTGCCAACACGAGCATACCGTTAGTTCTACCACTGAAACAGTTACGTTGAGCAGTTTTAATCACTTGATAACATTGACCTGAGCCATCTTAAAAAAACTAGGTACTGCATAAAATTGACACATTGGTATTGAATCGCACGGCAGAACTTCTCATTTTGAAAGCATCTGCCTCATCTTGAAAGCAGACTAGGTGTAGCATTAATTTAATTGATACGATGACACAGGAGTATCTTGGATTTCATAGCTACACTAATTTACGCCTTCCTGAAAACAATCGAAGTGTGCATCAAAACACATTCAAACATTGGAGTATTTTGACGTGGCAACATCGCACAATATTTTCTTCTTTCTCGATACAGATAGTTTTAAGGCGAATACGTTGTATGTTGTCAACATTGCTCGTTGCTAGGTCAACTGTAGTCAAATAGAAAGAATAAGAATTCCGGCGCTTAAGCTGCCCCCACCACGTCACGGTTCTTTACAGATCACTGACGACGAATAAATAAAAGCGTCCGAGGCCGTTCCGGATAGTCGAGATCACTAAGTCTATATTGTCTTGGTGATCTCGGACGGAAGGATCGCGGGTTCGAGTCCCGCCTCGGGCATGGGTGTGTTTGTGTATGTCTGTATGTGTGTGTCTTCCATTCACTCCTCATTATCATCAGCATTTCATCTTCCCTATTCACAGGGATAACAAAAAAAGGATCCAGCTAAATACTGATCCCTCATTAAAATACATGGACCTGTCACCGAGATAATATTAATGAGCCCCGGTAAGTGCA
The DNA here is from genome assembly GCA_031308135.1 of Acheta domesticus. NCBI lineage: Eukaryota > Metazoa > Arthropoda > Insecta > Orthoptera > Gryllidae > Acheta > Acheta domesticus. Next base: position 281,060,298 of record JAHLJT010008446.1, on the reverse strand, counting down.
GAATGCATGCACAAGTGTTTCAATGCGGCCTATTCGCGAATAAAAAAACCGGGAGAGGTGGCTCAGTGCATCAACTGATGTCACTGCACACCCTCTGACCGGGAGGTCCTAGGTTCGAGTATCGAGGGCGGCAGGATTTTCGACACAAGCTTGTCACCTAGGTCTGGAGAAGAGTTCTAGCGGCCGGCTGCTCTGATCGGTAGTTTTCCATGGTTTCTCCGTTCAGCACCAGGTGAATGCCGGAGCAGTATCCTAACAAACGGGCCACTGACTGCGCGCATTCTTTCCTTCCTCTCCCTTGTCCTATCCTCACCCCTTACACACACACTAACATGCACTACACTATCACACATGCCAGGAGACCAGTCGGGAGCTTAGAGCTTGTCCCGGCTGGGGCATGCCCCGCTGGTGGAAGATACCTGGTTGAGGGGAAATCCCGCTAGTCGATGGTAGGTCAGCGCCGGTTGTCGCCATCCAGCGGGGAAAGGATCACCGCCACCTTCCGAGGCAAAAACACGCACTACACTAACGGGACTAATGACCTCTGTAGTTGACGCGCCCGGAATCACAAATTAATCAATCAAAGCGAATAAAAGGCGTCCGAGGTGAGTGGAAGTTGACGTGGTTGCAGGTTGCTGTGGAAGTCGGCGGCCGACGCGGAGTTCCAGCTGGTGGTGACGAGCGTCACGTCGCACATGCTCGAGAAGCTGCAGCCCAACACGCAGTACATCGTGTACGTGGTGGCCCTCACCGACAAGGGCTCCAGCCTGCCTTCCGAGACGCTCATCGCGTGGACGGACCCGGCCTACCCCGCCTTCGTTGAGGTTGGTCGCCGCATGCCTTGGATTTCATTTTTTTTATTTTCTCGTCTTACTACGTGATTACGTAGTATACAGAAAATATTGTAACGCTGCTGAAGAAATCGGTAATTTTTAAACAAAAAATGGTATTTTAGGACCCGGTTATCGAAAATGTGGATAAATCTTCTTCCTAAATGTAGTAAATTAATTCAGCTAATTATTATTAATTAAAACTAATATTAACTAAACTTTTTATTTAACAAACTAATAATTGAAAATTTTACTGTTTTCCCTTATGTGAGCTTGAGTAGACTGAATCCTCGTTATATGAATCTTTGAGACATAAAAATTGGTTGACGGTAAAACGTGTCTAACCATCTGTGTAACAGTCTGTCTTTCCGCCCGTCCGTCATCCTCTCTCTAGTCAAGGCTAGAAGAAGGCTATCTGGTCGAACTTGAAGTCCTGCGACTTTGCACCGGATATTTTGAGGTAAACATTACATGAAGTCTTGACAACATTTTCTAAAGTTTATCAAATGTAATTCCAAAATTTTCGGATTAATATTTTTCCCCGAATGGAGCAACGGACGCCTAAAAATGACACAGGTCTTATTTGTGTTGAACTTGCTGGATTTTCGAAAACTGCAAATATTACAAATAATGTGGGAAAGAATGTGCGGTTGTATCACCACTAGTTTTGTGATGCAATATAATGAGGGGAATTTCAGAGCGAAGTGCTTTCGGAAAATGTCGCGAGCTCTGTTCCCTGGCGCAGCAGTGCCTCTGACCGGGAGGTCCTATTTTCGAGTCCCGACGACAGCAGGATTTTCGACCTGGCTTGTCAGCTAGGTCGAATTTAGTCGCTGTCTAGAGGAGAATTCTAGCGGCCGGTCGCTCAGACCGTGGCTTCTCCGATCAACACCAGGAAAATGCCGGATCACTACCCTAACAAACGGACCACGGACAGCACGATATCTTTCCTTCCTCTTCCGCGTCCTATCCTCACCTCTTACACACACACTAACATGCATTACACTACCATACATGCCGGGAGACCGGTCGGGGGTGTAAAGCTTGTCTCTGCTGGGGCGGTGCCCCGCTAGTGGAAGATACCTGGTTAAGGGAAACCCCGGTAGTCGATGGTCGTTCGGCGCCGGATCTCGCCATTCAGCGGGGGAAAATCATCGCCACCTCCCGATGAAAAACGTACGAGGCTAATGACCTGAGGTTTTGACGCGCTCGGAATCACTAACAATCAATCGATCGATCAACCTCTCGTAGCGTGTGTGGCGTGGGCGCAGCTCTCCAATGAGGGTTCGTTGCAATGGAGGGTTCGTTCCAATGGAGGGTTCGTTGCAATGGAGGGTTCGTTGCAATGGAGGGTTCGTTGCAATGGAGAGTTCGTTCCAATGGAGGGTTCGTTCAAATGGAGGGTTCGAGATGCCCGCGCCCTGCGCGCATCTCTTCCTTGCCCTTGGGCCGTCTACTCGAATAAACGCCGACTATTTCTGAAGTGCTTTTATACGAGGGCAGATTGGAACGTAACGCACATAATTTTTTGCCCAAAAATTTAATTGGTACCAAAACACAAATCTCACCAAAGAACCTACATCTTTGACCGACTTTTCTACGTAGTCGCCAAGTTTATCAACATGTTTCTGCCAGCATGTTACCACTTTCAATATCCCCTGTTCTTAGAAGTCCGTTCCGTTGGGTTATAGCCCTCTTGGAAGAATGTATGCCACTTGGAGATATTGCTACGGTCCACTCATTCATGTGCCTACTCGCATGCCCTTTGACTCACAAATGTCGCACTACTATTCTCTGCTCTTCACAAGTTGACGACAGTAACATGTGCACCGTTTTTGTTTCGTATTTCAGACTTCACTCGCTAGAGATACATATGAAAACAAAATACCCTCTACAGCTCGATCTTTAAACTATCTGATCGTGTAATTTCACCTTTCCAGTTGTAATATCCACGGAGAAAAAAATTATTGTGCGTTACTTTTCGATCTGCCCTCGCATTTAAATAGTAGAGCTCTGCAATCAAGCGAAAACAACCGCTCGAGACTCTCGGGCTCCGCGGCGACGCTCGGCGAAGGGAGGGGGACCTTGCTCGGGGGGGAAGAGATAACTGTTTAACGGACATTTCGTCCGGCCGCCTTGCGGCTCCCGCCGAGACTCGGGAGTCGCCGTGCGCCCGAGCGCTCGAACACTCGACCGCTCGGTCACCCGGCCGGCACCGGACTGCTTGGTAGCTTCGCCGCTCAATGCATGTACGGGATATAAAGTCACCACACGTAGTGATCGCAACTCGTTCAATTCATTGTAATCGAAAGAAAATACAATTTCAATGAAACGATTAATTTGTTGAAAAGTAACAATTTATTGTAAATAATTTTATAGAGACAAAATAATACCTTTTTTGAAAGAATTAAGGCACACAAAGAGCCTGAAAATAAATTTTAACCTTTATTGCATGAATTTTTATATTTTTTTATATTTATAGTGCTTAAGTAAAGATAATTCGTACCAATTGTAATGTCATTTAAGTTTCTTACAAACCGGAATATAAGGTACATTTATTAAATACAATGAATATTTGTTCATAATTTCACGAGTATATAAGAAAAATGCATATGCTAAACAAAAATGAGTGGGTACGATTTTCCTTGCGTCAAAATGTCTTGTCGTCATTGGGCGTACTAATTTATTGTGAAATAATAATAATAATAATAATAATAATAATAATAATAATAATAATAATAATAATAACCAGGAATAAAATTTCTGCAATAGGTAGTTTGGCGGTACCTGTAGCCGAATACAGTTTTGGACTAGTGGACTGGACTGAGCAGGAAATTCGCACCATGGATCGAAAAACCAGAAAACTGCATCATGTTGCCCACCCTCGAGCTGATATACATAGACTTTATGTGTCACGCAAGGAAGGAGGAAAAGGCCTCAGACAAATTGAGGCCTCCTGGCACAACGCAATAGTCGGGATGGGAAAGTATGTAGTCAGCCATCAAGATGACCCTCTAATGATGCAGGTCATGAAATCTGACCGAAGAATGGGAAACAGAGACATTGCTAGTGTAGCTAGAAGCATTGCGAAGAAAACTAGGCAAGACACGTCGAATAACACAGACACTGAACTTCTGATGCTGCTTAACATGGAGTGTGAAACACAAAAAATGTTAAAGAAATCGTGGAGAGACAAACCACTCCACGGACAATACCTAAAAAGAATGGAAAAGGTGCAGATCAATAAAGATCAATCATTTATGTGGCTTAAAAGGGGAAGAATGAAGCCAGAATCGGAAGCACTTGTAATAGCTGCCCAAGATCAGGCCTTGAGAACACGACATTATGATAAAGCGCTTCTCAAAATTTCCCAAGATGATAAATGCCGCATTTGCCTGGAGCAAGTAGAAACCATTGATCATATTGTCTCAGCTTGTCCAATCCTAGCAAAGACGGAATACCTGAAAAGACATGACAGGGTGTGTAGCTACCTCCACTGGCAGATCTGTACCGCCCTCGAAGTTCCAAACACATGCCCCAAATGGTACGAACACTCACCAAAACCGGTGACGTCTGTTGGATTGTGTACGATATTAGAGCTATTGTACGACCCACAAATTCAAACAGATCGCACGATAGCGGCAAACAAACCGGACATAGTTATCCGGGATTTGGCGAAAAAATCGTGTTTACTTATCGATGTTGCTGTACCTTGCGATCAAAACGTCGTTACCAAGGAGGCAGAGAAACGTCTTAAATACAAGAGTTTGGAAATCGAGATCAGTCGAATGTGGGGCGTAGAAGCACAGGTCGTCCCGATAGTTATCGGAGCTCTGGGATTTGTTCCGCAAAATTTGAGTAAGAACTTGTCTAAACTCCCAGGTAATTCAAAAGACTGGGAAGTGCAAGAAATTGCTTTATTTGGAACAGCCCACATTTTGTGTAAAGTATTGTAGAGGCACTGATAGTCACCGGATCTGCTCCTTAGGTAGCTGGTTGCAACCTGGAGTAGATTTTATATTCAGCCGACTCATAACATCTTTAGTCGTGATGTAATGGAATAATAATAATAATAAAATTGTCTTTATTAGTGGCGAGGCTCAGGCCATTTGGCCTGTTCTTCCGCCTAACCACAAAAGTTGATGAAATAAAAAAAAACAGAAATAGTTGATGTAAACAGCCTATTCAACTCAGTAATACAATATACATTATTTACTATTATATACACACGTTATCATTATTTTAAATTTGGCAATAGTATGTGTTTACGAAATGATGCATATAAAGTTTTATATTATGTACGAGTACAATATTTTTCAATTACTCCATTATTTTTTGTTTCTATAAAAAATAAGCGATTAATTGTAATTAAAAAATCGTAAAAGCTGAAATTGTGAATCATTGGCTTCTGTGGAGTAGTATTGAAGCTCCACGAGACCCCCTTCCTTTGGGTGAACTATTTGCTCAGCGTGGCAGGAAGCGATGACAAAGGTTGTGCGAGGTGACTCGGTGGCTCCCACGCAGCGCGCCATCGCCTTTGCGACGAAATTTCCAGGAAAGGACAGGAAGCAGTTGAAAGAGAAGAGTCGAGATATGTGCACAAAGCTTTCCTCGAAAGATATTGAGAGGCTCGCAGGGTTATAAATAAAACTAAAAGTACAATGAGCTCAAACCAATGCTGGGGTAGCTGAGGCACCCCGTGCGCCTACTGCCGGGTTACGAAACAAAAACCTGCGTTTCAGATGCCTGAAAATTACATCAACAACAAAAATATTTGAAAAATCCAACAAAAATACAAAATTTGATGGGAAAGGTACTAATATATTTAATTGCACTTGCATCTAAATTTAGCAGAGCATTTTTATTTACACCATATAAAATGAAGGAAAATAATGATTTATGTTCATTAGAATAAACTAGGCAATTTCCTAAACATCCGATGCCCAGTCATTGCAAAGAACGGAATTTATCTCTAAAACTTTTGAATGCCTTTTCTTTGAATTCACAGGCAGAACTGCAATAGATCCACTTGAGTTTCTCCAGTACGTCCAAGGAGTCGATTTTTAAAGCTTTTTATTCTTTTTTTATATTAAAATTTATTATTTGAAAATTAATATTAAAATTCGTCTGTATAAAAAATTTTGAACAAACGAAACTATTGGTCATTGATTTTAAAAACCATTCAATACTCCTTCGATTTCCTGAAACTTGGCATGTGATATTTACTCCGACGTGTCGGCCGATTGTTACGTGGCGCAGTTCGCCTGAACGAGGTCCGCCGGTTGTCGACAACCGGCCGAGTCTCGGTCGGCCGCCGGCTCCCGGGAGTCCGCAACCGGCTGCGAAGGACAGTCGAGCGCGTGGTCTCGAGAGAAGAGAGGCGAGCGAGCGCTGGTCGGTAAAAATCGCGGAGAATGCAGACCTGTATTAAATAGGTATTAGATGATAATTGTTGTTGGTCTACAAGTTTTCCATATTACGTTTCTATTTAACTTTCAATGTATTCGAGAACCCTTACGCATCATGGAAACCGTGCGGTTGGTGGCGCGTTTTGAGAATGCTACTCCAGCATTCGCGTAGTGTTGATCGGAGAAACTACGGAAAATTGTAGATCAGAGCTGTCACCCTCTAGAATGCTACCCCAGGTAGCCGCTGAATTTGGCTCGTCTATCTAGTAGCAGTAACACTTAGATCGCATGAGATACTTGGTGATACCCCTAAGAGGATATTCAAAGCAGTAGGATGCTAGCCTTGTTTTTTTAATTGGGTAGGAATTTGGACTACGGTACGGTTTAGGACAGTTCACATGGGTTGAACTAGCCCCTATAAAGCCGTTAATTAGCTCCTTTTGTTGGAACAAATTTCACATCAGATTGTCTGGCAATCGAACCGGCGGCTCTGATCGATAGTTTTCCGTGGTTTCTCCGATCAACAGCAGGCAAACAAACACCGGAGCAGTGCTCTAACAAACGGACTGAGTGTGATCTTTCCTTCCTCCCCCCTTTCCTATCCTCCCCCCTTACACACACACTTACACTGACACACACTACACTACCACACATGCCGGGAGACCAGTCGAGAGGTTAGAGCTTATCCCGGCTGGGGAGATACCCCGCTGGCGGGAGATACCTGGTTGAGGGAAATCCCCGCTAGTTGACGGTAGATTCGCGCCCGATCTTGCCATCCAGCGGGGAAAAGATCACCGCCACTTCCAGAGGGAAAACACGCACTACACTTATGGGACTAACGACCTCTGTTGACGCCCCCGGAATCATCAGTCAATCAATCTACGTCACTGCCGGGACTCGAGCCCTAGGACCTTCTAGCCATAGTCGTTGCAGCCAGCGGTAAACCGGACCTTCCGGCCATAAATTACATAGAGCAAATTTGGAGTATTTTGAATACCCCCTCCCTCTAACGCAGCTGTACCGCTCCCCTACCCCTAACGCACCTGTAACGCGCGCTTGAGCCCCCTCTAATTGAATTAATTACGTAACGCTTGCAACAATACCCCCTCCCCCAATTACAATAGTTATAATTCAATTATAAAGCAGAAACGAGTTATATTAATTGTATTTTTGTTATAGATTAAAAATTATGTTTATTAAAGTGAGAATTAGTTGATGGTGCGAACTGCACACAATTATAAGATTGGAGACAATGCTTGAATAAAAGAAGGACGCGTATGCGAGAAAATTTCTGGCAAGCCGTGCCACGTGGCACACGCCGTCGTGGATAACGCTCAGGCTCCGAGTCTACTTCGAAAACTAAACTAGATTCTATAATATATTATAGATCAGTTTTGCATATTTTCTTCAAAAGATTCAATCATTGAAAAATATTTTCATTTATTGTAACGATTTATACAACATAACTTCTTTAATGTTTTATATTTTTCTTTCAATTTGTAAATATGTTAATGTTTTACTATAAGACTGAATAAAAGTAGTTTTTTCAGGAAGTGTTGAAGGATTTTAAAATAAATATCAGCATTACGTAAAACTAATCTATGACCCTCCTACCTGTATGTGTGCGTAACGCTGCCTCAAACCCCCTCTTTAGCGTTACATAGTTTATGGACGACCCCTAATGATAGCTCCGAGTTGAAATAAATGTTCCTAATGTCGCGCTTTTTTTTATTCTGGACATCAAGAAAATGTGCGCAAATAATCTCCTCCCCCATACGTCATATACAGTTTTTACTGCACATAAATATGAAACGCAGTCATTTATCCACCGCCGACCATTTTGAGACACCTTTTTTTCGCCCATCCCCGGCAAGAAGCTGCTTCTGAAGCGACGGGGGGTCTGTCCCGTTCGCAGGCGCCGACGGTGCATCCCATCAACCTGGTGACGGAGGGCGGGTCGATGACGGTGCTGTGCATCGCCATGGGCACGCCCACGCCCACCATCTCGCTGTACATCTCGGGCCGGCTGGTGCGCCAGGAGGTGACGCGCCACATGGTGACGGTGGTGCACAACGTGACGCGCGATATGGACCAGATCGCGTGCTACGGCGACAACGGCTACGGCACGCCCATGCAGGCGTCGCGCAAGATCGTCATCAGCCGTGAGTACACGTACGGTGTAAGATATACAGGTGTGTTTACTACCAGTCTAAAACTGAAGCTTATGTCAAGCTATGTGTTCTCGCATATAAACGCTGCAATCTGTGGGTCTCATTTGGGCAAAGTCGTGATTGGTCTTGATCCATTCGACAGCTCTGTGGCAAGCTGATTTCTAATTTCAAGTCAGTGATTTGTCGTTTCACGGTGGAATTGGTAAAGTATAGAGCGAACAGTTACGAAAATGGATAGGAAATGTGTTTTAAAACTGTGTAACAGCCACAGTTTAAGATTTCATCTTAAGATGTGTATCTTACATTGTGACCCAAACCGATCGTACGGACAAGCGAGGAACTAGCTTCAAATTGGCTTGCGAAAATTTGCCCCAAAGGCTGCTAGTTGACACACCTATATATCTTCCATCGTGGTACACGCAAGCCGTCGCCTCGACTGCACCCAGGGTTGCCAGATTGGGGAATTTTGTCCCCAAAATGGGGATTTTTTTCGCTGTGGGGAGAAAATTGAGAACGTAAATGGACGGAGAATGATTGGGGTTTTGGGGGGGGGGGGTATTTTCATCTGAGGTCGAAATAGAAATATTTATTCTTTCAATTATTGTAAATAAAAAAGAAACAACAAACTTCATTCTCTCTTATTTTTATGTATCAAAAAGAGAAATAAACAATATTGATAGAGAAAGAAAAACATGAGAAAAACAAAGATTAGTATAAGGTTCTGAACAGCTCAAAGGACGATGATTGGTTGATATGAATTATCTGAATTTAAGGGGATCGCCAATGGAATCGCCAGGAACCGCTCATGTCGTTTGTCCATAATTTGGAGAATATTTTTCGTTTCAAAGATGGGGAATTTTGTTTCATTAGCGAGATTATTTGGGAAAATTTTGTTATAGTGGTAAGGAAAAAGCTCGCAACACATCTGGCAAGTCTGGCTGCACCACCTCTCGCACACGACCCTTAACCCCTCTGGAATTGCGTACCGTTTTGTGCTAGTAGTAGTCGCATGGGGATGCTTTCGATCCCCACTTTGTTCAATATTACTTACAATTATTGCCGTTTTGAAATTTATTCTTGATATTGAATTTCCTTGAATAAATGTTGTTAATGTTTAATATCCAAAAATGTGTAAAAGAATTTTAATTGTTTCAAATGCTGTAAAATCTAAGTGGTGATCATATATTACCATGCTTACGGTAGCTACTACAAAAAAAATTCTTTATTTCTGTATGAAATCCTAAACAGTAATACTAATTTTTATTAAGTCTTGTTGTCACTATCCTCTTATTGTTCTCAAGCGTCACAAGTAACTCAATTTTACGAGTAACGTCACGGACGAATCTGGACTCGCGTGGGAATTGGAAGAGATCGATCAGGTTTTTGTCCAGTTTCCCTGATCCATTAAGCAAATGCTGAGATGGCCCCTTGTTTTGCTTCTGGATGTAAATGTAGCTTCACTGTGTGCACGTTTTGTTGAGCACTCCTTTTGCTTGTAGTTCATTTACAGTTGAAATTGATTTTTCTATAACTCGGGAAAAAACATTTTTCAAATATCTTTATTTTTCTAAAATAATTATTTTCTAAATTCATTTTTTTCGTTTTTTTTTAATTCTGGCCCTCAAGAAAATGTGCGCAGATAAATTTCTTTCCCCACACGTCATATACAGTTTTTACTGTTTTTTTTGACAATAAATAAAGAGTTCCCCTTCATAAAAATGCATTCTAATTTAAGAACATTAAAGAGTACAAGAGATTTCCTTTTCGTGGAGGGAACATTTTTAAGCTGTTCAAAGGTACTGTCATTCCAGGAGAATAGAACAATACCACTTTATTTGCCAGTTATCGCAAACGGGGAGGGGTGCGTATACTCCCCGCGCGACTACATAAAGTTAACATTCGCGTACCAATGTGGGGGGTGATAATGACGGACTCCACAGCAGTTTTTTCCTTCCAACTTAGTTTAAGTATGAAACTGTTTCATCGTTTAGAACGTTTATGATTAAAACCTTTTTCAACCTTTAGAGATAGTTTTGTCTTTCAACGCATACCAATGCTTACAACAATTTCTGAACCGTCGCCATGCGTAATTATTTCGTATAAATGACTTTTATATATCCATACCTGTCTGTATACACGATAAAAAATTATGTTGGTCTCTGTTGGTGTAGATCACATTTGTACAACAGGAGCAACGTAGTCCAATGTTGAAATAGTTCTATATCATTAGTTCTTTAAATGTACAGCATTTCTTCTTCTGATTTTTTGTATTTTATTCTGGGTCCCGCTGTTGACCCCACCTCATTGATTTATACTCTCCTTTTGAAGAAATATTTCGAAGTTTTGGCAAAAGCCCACATGCTCATATTCCCGAATCATAGAAGAAAATCCAAATTGCGCATGCGTCCGTTCTCCAAATCTGCGAAATCGTCGAAAGGAACCAAGTAAATAAGGTCTTGCGGACTAGAACACCCTACGAATACCAATTCGACCACGGCTTTGGCTCGGGTTCGATGTCCGGTTAATTTATGTTGAATTGGTGGCGCGCAACGCGAGGTATCGGCACGTTTTCTCAGGATTCCCCAGTTTCTGCGCCTCTCGTTCCAATATTACTTTACCTCATTGTCGTTATCGCTGTCATCAGCTCATTAGAGCATCCCTCACGACCCTCAGTGACTTTAGTAGTCCCTCTAAACCTCAGTGAACAAAAGTAAAACTGAATCGGGCGCGACGTGCGCAGACCCGCCGCACATCACGGCGTCCGTCATCACGATGGCGGCGCCGGGCGACTCGGTGGCGCTGGAGTGCCGCGTGGAGGCGCAGCCAGAGCCCAAGATGATGTTCTGGAAGGACCACAGCGGCCGCGTGCCCGTCATCCAGGGCGGCCGCCACGACATCCGTCTGCTCGCGCCGGAGAAGGTAAGCACCCCGCGCTACTCGCCGACATCCGCCTGCTCGCGCCGGAGAAGGTAAGCACCCCGCGCTACTCGCCGACATCCGCCTGCTCGCGCCGGGGAAGGTAAGCACCCCGCGCTACTCGCCGACATCCGCCTGCTCGCGCCAGGGAAGGTAAGCACCCCGCGCTACTCGCCGACACCCACCTGCTTGCGCCGGGGAAGGTAAGCACCCCGCGCTACTCGCTGATAGTGTGCCTTGTGCCACGCCGCCCGCTCCCCGTTCCGCGTCTGCCCCGCGCCTTCTCCCCACGTCATCTCCCCGTTCCTTCTCCCCCTCCTCCCAGCTTCTTATCCCCGCAATTCCTCCCCCAACTCCTCCCTCTCGCAATTCCTTTAAACAATTCCTCCCCGCAAATCCTTCCCCCCGTTACTCCTCCCTCCCTCAACCTTTTCTTTCGAGAACTTCTTCCCGCAAATCCTTCCCCCCGCTACTCCTCCTTCCTGCAATACTTCCTTCCCGCTACTCTTTCTTCCAACAACTCCTTCATCCAGCTACTCCTCCCTCCTGCAACTCCTCCCTCCTGCAACTCCTCCCTCCCGCAACTCCTCCCTCCTGCAACTCCTCCCTCATGCAACTCCTCCCTCCTACAACTCCTCCCTCCTGCAACTCCTCCCTCCTGCAACTCCTCCCTCCCGCAACTCTCCCACCTGCAACTCCTCCCTCATGCAACTCCTCCCTCCTGCAACTCCTCCCTCCTGCAACTCCTCCCTCCTGCAACTCCTCCCTCCTGCAACTCCTCCCCTCCCGCAACTCCTCCCTCCCGCAACTCCTCCCACCTGCAACTCCTCCCTCATGCAACTCCTCCCTCCTGCAACTCCTCCCTCCTGCAACTCCTCCCTCCTGCAACTCCTCCCTCCTGCAACTCCTCCCTCCTGCAACTCCTCCCTCCCGCAACTCCTCCCACCTGCAACTCCTCCCTCATGCAACTTCTCCCTCCTGCAACTCCTCCCTCCTGCAACTCCTCCCTCCTGCAACGCCTACTCGCGTCACATGCAACGTGCTAATCGCTGTTGCTCTGCGTCTCCACCTCCGGCAAGGACGTGGGGTTCCGCTTCCCGCTCAACGTGTTTCCGGGTGTGTCAATTACATTGTTATTTAGTCCCACGAGTGTAGTGCACGTTACGGGAGCATGTTCGTAGAGCTAGAACATCAAACTAGCTGTTTTCTCCCTCTGGATATCTCCCCCAGTTAACGCCGCCCCAATCGGAATATCTCTAAACTCCCCACTGGACATCTTATTTACAAGAAATTATTACATTTAACTAATTATTTCCGTAATAAATGATTCACGCACTGCCTAAATATGTCATTAGGCAAAGAACGCACCCACATCTTCCTTGTGGGGGACATAATAGTATTCCATTAACTTTTTGATGTCGTCAATAGATTTTTACATTGTCACACTTACTTCGTAAGAAGAGAAAGTTGTGTAATTTTGTTCCGGAAAACGGCAAAACTTCGGCAGAAAATTTGTTATTAACGGGTCCTGGTAATGCAAAAGCGGATAAATCCTGTTCCTGTAAATATTCATTTACTTCCTCTTACATGTGGTGTAGCCAGAATGCATGTTTGCAGGGGCCTTGTTGCCGATTGAGGGCAAAACGTCTGTCTCTCCGTCTGACAGTCTGTAGTCAACGTTAGTGCCAAAACCGTTCAGACGATTTTCTTCAAAATTGATATTCCTAGATTGATCTGCACGAACTCGAGTTGCGAGTTTCAACCGAATATTTGGGTTTTTGAAGGTGCTTTACATGAAGGGTCAAAAACAGAAACACGGACTGACATGACCCTCCATACTGTGTGATTTGATTTTGATTTTCACAGCCCTATGAATACATGTGGAAGTTCTCGAAGTTGGACATTAAGGTACTTAGATATTCCGTAGTAAATTTTGCCATCTCACTAGGCTCTTTAGGCCTCAATCCTTGAGGATATAGGAATAATGTGGCAGAGTCATCCTTCATTTAATGAACACAAGAATTTTTCTGTCGGCGGAAATTTTGAACTGCTATTGTAGAAAGTTCAAATTTTGCGTCAGTGCAAAGTGCAATTACAATGCACACCGTCTTGTAAACTTAAAATCGATCAGCTGTTTGAACTCCAAAGAGAAGCTGCTTCTCGCGCTTTAATGCAGAAAGAACACAAGTCACTTGCTTATGTTATATCTGCATTAATTCCCATTTACATGCTCTTCAAAAACTATCTTTAAAATTGCTTGACATACGTTATATCTGTCTGAAATGATGCATACACATGCAGAGAATACGCTTGCATTAAAAAGTCAAAATGGCAAAACAGTCTGACTTGTGTTGTTTCTTAAGTAAACAATTAATTTGTCTTCTAGTTTCTTGCCTAATGCAAATGCATCTGTGTTCAGTAGTGAACTAAATTTAAACACCACCTTCACGTAGTGTACACCAAATAATGGTTGTTAGAAGTAGAGATCAGCAAGGACAGAATTACTGGAGACATTTACATACCTTAATATAAATGAAGTTTTCTCATTGCTCTCATGTTTATTTCCTACGTGTTTTTCTTCGTGTCTTCGTCATAACAGTACCACGTATATTATGAACAAATTTACTGCTGACGTATGTTGCTTTAAAACTACATTTTAGACTAATGAAGTCTGAGTCACCCGCGATTCCCTGTATTCGGAAGCAACGAGCACCATCGACATTCCCCTGGCCTTTTGAGAGCGTGAAGCGCAATGCTTCACCTGTTTATTTCCACCACGTTGCCACCGTATTGGGGCGCGACGCGATTCGCCCCGTCATTTCACCCCTCTCGCTCCTCCCGCCCCCGCACCCCACCCCATCCCACCCTCCGCGCCCCCGCAGCTGTTAACCTCTCACCGCGCTCACGGCATTCAAGCGCCCACCACGCCGCCGCTTGTAGAGTGCGCCGGAAGGGGGTGAATTGTCCGCGGGAATGAGGGAGAGGGGGTTGGGAAGGCGGCGTTAACTTTGGAAATGAGACAATATATTCAGAAACTCTCGAAATGAATTGGAGCGGACTCGATCGACATGTTTGTCTTTACGACTGTGTTCAGACGCGCAATAAAAGAACTGAAATTACGTTCTAATTCCGTCGCAAACTGCGTGCGATCGCCCCGTGCGTTCTCTCGGTAAATGTCTCTCCCCCTCGTCCTCCTCCCCTTTCCCACCATACCCCCTCCACCCCTTCTCCACCTACTCCTCCACCTCCCTTTTCCTCACTTTCCTCATCTCCCTTCCCATCCTTCCCCTTCCCATCCTTTCCCTCTTCTTCCCCCGTCCCCTGTGAGTTCTCTCGGTAAATGATGTTTCTGCACCTCGTCCTCCTCCCCTTTCCCACCATACCCCCTCCACCCCTTCTCTACCCACTCCTCCACCTCCCTTTTCCTCATGTCCCTTCCCATCCTTTTCGCGGTTCTTCCCCCCATCCCTCTTCCCAACCCCTCTCTCGTATGTCTCCTTCCTGCCATGGGCATCCGTCTACTTGGAACGAGTATACCAAACTCTTGCAATGGAGTGCCGCCGAAGCACCGTCGTAGCACTGGACAGAGATTTGTCTCGTTCGGAAAGTTGCACTGATTGCATTTACGATCTTTTCACAGACTCTTTTTAATTTGTTGTACATTCTCCAACGTTAATGGATGATCTCCGGTTTTTTGTCGGTGGTCAGTGAATTAGTGAAAAGTCTCTAAAATGGGAAGCATTGGCTTAAAATGTTTTTAATTTATTGTGACGAAAAAATCTATTGTTGGATTGTGGACGCAGAATTTGTAGGTCCTTAGTTGCCTCTTTGCCACATTATTTGTCGTGAAAACTTGAGTTTATAATGATTTCTGAAGATCAAATGCAACAGTTAATACTGAATCACCTTCAGTTCTTCTAGAAATGAATTTTCCCTTTTTTATTGGACATCATTTTCGAACAATCGATGATGCAATTCATGCTATTCGTTTAATTATTTTATTTTTTACTAATTGACTACATTATTGCTTGTTATTGGCTTTAATACGGAACTCGATATACACTGCATAACTTACCTAAACCTAAAAGAGGTTTGTGGTTACGTGAGAAATATGAAAAATAGTGGTGCAACAGAATTGCACAGATTTTTCCGTACTAGTTTTCTATTTTCTTTGGTCTCGGCTAGCTATTCGAACTTGCCACATACTCTTGCCAGCTAACATCTATCGCCCAAAAAATACATTTTTTTACATTTTATTAATTTTTCGGTTTTCTAATAGTAGAACGGCAATTTTATTTTAAGAATATTAAAGAACAGTAAAACCTCATCCTAAATGTCAGTTTCCTTTGAAAAATTTGAAGTCATTTTTAAGAAAATGGCGTTTAAGCGCCACTGTAATCTTGTGATCTTTCAAAAAAATGTCATTTGTGTAATTATTTAAAAAACAAGAGAATACATCAAAATTAATTCTTCGTCATTTTAGACAATGCAACAAGCACTATCCGTTCGAAGAGTCACAAGAAAAAATGTGGGTCCCTTTATGAGAAATGACGTTTGATCGTTTCTGAAAATGCGGAATTTTGAGCTAGTTTTCACAGAAAATGGTTGAGTTTCCGAGAAACTTTACTTGACATTATTTAAGCCATGTACTCATAAATATAGTAATGTCAACAAATCGCCGCTAATGTAAATATTAACGACGTGAAAGCCAAGTCAAAAAATTACATTTTTGTAATTTTTGAAAAAACAAAAGAACATAACAAACTGAGTTTAGGACATCTCATAGAGTGCATTTAGCACGATCCCTTCCAAAAGTGTAGAGAAAAATTTCGAGCAGTTTTTGAAAAAATCTTGTTTTGTTATTTTTTTAATTGCACTTATTGCAGGCAATATTACGCGAAAACTACTAAAATTATCAAAAAATGTAAAAGAGCTTAATGAAATAACTCACTATGTAAAACAAATTTTATTTGAAGGATAACCTCTATCTTTTAATTTGTAGTTATAGGAAGACTCCAAAAAATTCAAAATTTGGTAATTTTCGAAAATTCAGAGTATTCGTGAAAATAACACCTATGTCACCTTAAAAGTGTATTTTACTCTATTCTTAGAAGAAATTTAGAGAAAAAAATTGAAGCCGTTTTTAAGAAAAATATGAAAATGTCCAAACGACTTCCTGTAAAGAGCCCCTAAAAATTAAGAAATGCTTTTCAAAATCGCAGATCTTGGACTCAGGCCAGATGGACAGAAGTTTCTTAGATTTGGAAGAAAATCCTCCGCATGGTTTAAGCGCTAGTGTTGTTCACATACACCGAAGAGACGGACGGACGTTTTGCCGTCAATTGATATTTCGATATCAAGGACCCACAAAACAGGGATTCTGGCTACACCACGTGTTAGAGGATTATTTTTTCTTAATTTAGCAATTGGATTTTTCCGCTTTTTCGTTATGAGGGCCCGGCAATTAATTTTTTTCTGCAGAACATGCGCTGTTTTTTCGTGCAGCATTACATAACTTTCCCTATACTATTTTTGTCCGTATATACGTATGTATACGGAAAAGAAAAAATTGAATGATGTTACAAATTCTCATGGAGGAAACCATAAAAGAAAATACTGGGAGGAAAATCGGAAAAGACAAACGAAGTCAAGTTAACATCTTGTTTGTTAGTAAATCAGTGGATCACGATTAACAAAATTAGGTTAAAAATAATAGTACATTATGAAACGATGATATAATGATGGGAACGAGCTAGTATCATTAAGTTCACACGGGTGTATTAATACCCATTACATCAAGTTTCATACGGTATTTTTTCAACGACTTTTTGAAGTTAAACTTTTACATTGAATCGTTTCGTGGTATGCAGGACAGTTGACACGCAGGATTCAGCCAAGGCCACCTAGCGGTCAGCTCCCTAACCCCCCCCCGCACGCATGCTGCCGCCGGTGGTTGTGACTACCAGACAACCTATGAGGGAGTACTGTGCTAGTCAAATAGGATCAATGTGAAATCGAGATCCAATTTATTTTAAATAATATTCCAGGAAAAAATACTAATAATAAAAGAAATTAAAACTAAAAAGCATATTACAATATCACATGTAATTTTAATGTACACAATCGAACGAAACATTTACTAGACCGATCCTCAAGGATTAATTGTCAATATTTGGCTTGTAAACTTCTCTAAGAACCTGTATCATAATGAAATCCGTATCGAAATGACTATCATTACGCAACTGGTCGCAGCCATCCAATGACAGTATTATACAATGACAGTAGAAAAAGTCATGAACGTACTACACGCGTTAACTAGTTCTAAGGGTGGAGCGTTTTTTGTCGCCACTCGATCATTAGAGCCCCTGTGACGATTGGTGCATAAATAACTATTTTCCACATTCATTTTGCCATTATGTTATGGCTATATTAAAGAAATTGCATTAGTTTCATGTGTCATAATGTCGTCAATAAAGCTGAACTCTATTAAAGATCTGACGATACTGCCAACTTCAATAATTATTTCATTGTTGCTGTTACATGTTTTAATATGAGAGTCGTATATTAATTTGACAGTCAAATGTTGTGACAGTTACTTTTATTGGCTCTGTGATAGGGAAGAGAAGTTAATATTGTGGAGAAACGATTCAATATAGTTACTAACTACTTTCATAAGATTATCATATGTTGGTGTCCTTTGCATCCTCTTCTATCCCGAGAAGACATTCCAGTCTCACTAGCTCCTTTAGTCATCCTCGTAAACCTTCCCTCCAAAGCCAACTCGTGGCTGAGAGCGAAAGTCGATTGCCTTTTGCCAAGGAGATCCGGGTTCAGTTCCCGCACAATATCATGCGAAATTTGTTCCGAGAAAACGAGCTGAACTGCTTCACAGGGGGCTAGTCCAACGCCTGTGAAGTGTCCTAAACCCTACCACTATCCTCATTCCTTCCCAATTCTGGCCGTTGGGTAGTGACGCAGGAACGCTTGCACTAAGAGGTGCGTACGCGGAGATACTGCCTGGCGGTCCTCTTGACAACTGACTCCTCTCACATATCCTAACGTAAAAATTAATTCGACCTTAAAAAAGTTTGAAAACTTCCTTCAAAATATCGAGAACTATCAGAAAAGGAATTTGTTATTTTATAATGTGGGTTAATTTTGTGGTTTTCATTAAAGAAATGACCGTTTCGCGTGCGTTGCAGGATGAGGGCGAGTACGTGATGCGGCTGACCATCCACAAGGTGGAGCGCACCGACGCTGGCGACTTCTTCTGCCACGCGGAGAACGCCTTCGGCTCGGCCACGCGGCCCGTGTCGCTGCGCATCCGCTCGGCGGTGAGTCGCTCCTTCTTTACAACTGCAACAACAACAACAACAACAACGACAACAACAACAATAATAATAATCATCATAATTATTACTATTGTTGTTATTATTATTATTATTATTATTATAATAGCCGGGCGCGTAGCCGAGATCGCTAACACAGTAGTGTCGTGGCGATCTCGGACCGCAGGGTCGCAGGTTCGCGTCCCGCCCCAGGCATGGGTGGTTTTTTGTGTGTGTCTATATGTGTGGGTGCCGTCTTTTCACCCACAGCATCATCATCATCATTCATTTTCCGTATCTCCTAATAATAATAGCCGGTCTGGATAGCCGATATCGCTAAGGGAGTAGTGCCATGGCGATCTCGGACGAAAGAATCGCGGGTTCGATTCCCTCCTCGGGCATGGGTGTGCTTGTGTAAGCCTGTATGTGTGCGTCGTCCATTCACCCTTCATTATCATCATCATCATCATTGCATCTTCCATCCCCCAGGACTGACAACCCTTGTTGTGGTCCATACGCTAATAATAATAATAATAATAATAATAATAATAATAATAATAATAATAATAATAATAATAATAATAATAATAATAATGTATTTGGGCCGTTCCAGACAGCCGAGATCGCTAAGCCAGTAGTGCCGCGGCGCTATCGAACAGAAGGATTGCGGGTTCGAGTCCCGTCTCGGGCATGGGTGTGTTTGTGAATGTTTATATATGTGTTTCATCCATTCATCGATCATTATCATCGTCATTCAATCATCCAGCCCCCCAGGACTAGCAGCCCTAGGGGATAAAAATTGGATTCAGCATAATGATGATCCACTCCCAAACAAAGTTTCATACACTTGCCACGGGATAAATGTAACAGCCTCTGTAAGTGCTGGTGTATGTCCGCGGGGTCCTAGACAGCCAAATCGCGGCCCAAAAAATTTAGCAGTTTAGGGTAGGATTAGTCCGACTTCTGTCAGCTAGGAGTGTTTCCAGGCCTGGTCCTGTTTTATTTATCAACAGCACCTGGAGGGAAAGAGAGACATTAATCGCAGAGACCTATATCTCCCCTAAAAATGAGATGTGCATAAATGAACATATTTAATGAATTTATTTTGTATTTAGCCGCTTGGGCCTTCGAGTTCATGTCCGCGTGTGTGTCTGTATGTGCAGGCGGCGGCCACCAACGTGACCGCGTGCTGCGTGGAGCAGAACGTGACGGCCGCGTGCATGGACGCGTGCTCCTTGTACCTGGACGTGCAGGCGTTGACCGACCGGCCCACGTGCCTCGTCGACTTCGACAAGTTGATGAAGTGCGCGGCGGACGGCGCCGACCACCGCGGCTGCTGCGCCAAGGGCGGCGTGCCCCGGCGCTGCCTCGACTGGTGCCGCGGAGAGCCCCTGCTCAACAGCAAGCTGTGCGTGCTACAGCACACCAAGACCATCCTTGCCTGCTTCCTCGAAGGGCGCGGTGAGTAAGTTGTGAATGCTGGGACGCACCAAGGCCATCCTCGCCTGCTTCCACAAAGGACGCGGTAAGTAGGTTGTGAATGCTGAGACGCACCAAGGCCATCCTCTCCTATTTCCAAGAAGGAAGCGATAAGCTTTGCGTACTGAGGCACACAAAAACCATCCTCGGCTGCTTCCACAAATGACGCAGTTAGTAGGCTGTGTGTGGTGCGATTCTCCAATACCATTCTCGCCTGCATCCACGAAGTACACGGTGAGTAAGCTGTGCGTGCTGCACCACACGAAAATTATCGTCGCCTGCCTTCACCAAGGACGTGGGGAGTAAGCTGTGAATGCTGAGACACACCATGGCCATCCTCGCCTGTTTCCACGAAGGATGCGGTAAGCAGTAGATCATATTCTGGCTTCTAGATGGTAGAACTGAAGACGATGGCCTCCTGACAGAAAGTTGCTTATACTGTAAAGAAAAATGTGGCTACAGACAGCACGTTTTATTTCTACTCAGATGAGAAAATATTGTCAGTATACAAGAAGCTGACGCATTTCAACTCAAAACTCACTTTTTCTATGTAAGTGAAAAAATAACTTTAGAAATTGGTATACTTTGGTAGTAAAAATGTATACAGATTACAGATAGGTTATAGAGTAAAACATCTCTCTACCTGCAAAATAATTGTAATAAAATTTGGGGGTTCGCTGACACGTATGCCAATTTCTGACCAACGGTGGTTGTGCGTGTAATACGTTTTGTGGCGTCATTAAAGCATCTAACCGGCGTCGGTAGCCGAACTGTGAACGTTAAGAAACCGAGAATGCGCAGCTCGAGACACCAAGGGTCCCTGGATGGGTGACCATTTGGAAGCCCCGGATACGAACTTCGCCGAACCTCAGGCTGACAGGAATAAAAGGCAATGGCATTATGACAAAACGACCACGTTGAAGGAGCAATAGTCCGTGTTGAATGCCGAACGAAGCAAGTAGGCTGAGGGTGTTGTTCGTGTGCGCAGACCGGCTGCCGGGCCCGCCGCTGGACGTGCGCGTGGAGCACGTGGACGCGCACTCCGTGCGGGTGCTGTGGGACCCGCCGGCCAAGAACCCTGCCGCCGCCGAGATGTACAGGTATCGTCTCACGACCTTCTTATTCATCAATTTAGTGGTGGCAGCAGAGATGTTATTGTAATTCGTAATGATTGAGGATCCAGGAGGTATCAACCACAAAGTTTATTTAAAAATGTATTTAATATTATAAATAATTAATCATTCACATGCTACGAGAATCTTATCCCACTATCTAATCATATCCAAATTTATCACATTGCTGTGACACTCACAGTACTGCACAGACTATACAAGATGGCGCCGAGTTAAGTTCTACATGTTTAATTCATAATACTTGGAGCTACTGAAAATGGGATCGATTCATAAAATTGTAAATGGATTGTAATATATAAATATATATATATATATATATATATATATGTGTGTGTGTGTGTGTGTGTGTGTGTGTACATATATACATACATATATAAGGTGTCCGAGGAGGAAAGGTCGAAACTTCGAAAATAAGCTCTTAAGACAATTCTAAGCATATTTTGTCTAATAACTACATGGATATTCCAAATGGTTGAGCCGCAATAAGCACTCAAAAGTTGGTTTGAAAAATTGATTTCTAGGCAAACATTTGCATTATAGAAGCATAGAAGCACTCCAGAAACATGAAAATTGTTTATTATTTACAAAAGAATGAATATATTTGTGTCAGAAAGAAAAAGTAAGGCGAGAAATAAAAAAGCACCCAATTTACACAATTCGACTACATTTTCCTCCTCATACGTGTGTGTGTGTGTGTGTATATATATATATATATATATATATATATATATATATATATATATATACACAGGGTGAGTCACGTAACTTTAGCACCTCCTGTAACTTTTGAACGGTTGAAGTTGTTGCAATGCAGTTTTCACAGAAGTGCATGAGGGAATCTGGCTAATTGGTACATGAATTCATTTCTGTTTTATCACTTGTATTTTACGAGATATTTGAGGTAACTTTGTTTTTTCAAATAGAACTATACATATTTTTTCAGTCTATCATGACGAGCGTGAAAAAACAAATCCAATGATATACATATTGTCATATGTTAGATAAGCATTTTTCTGAGTAACTTTGATTTTTGCGACTAGGGTTTTAACGGATATTTTGAATGTACTAGTAACAGTCCGCCATACAAGGTCACATAGCACTCCACCGGCAAACGCGCACGTGGGGTCGGGAAGGGAAGGGATCTTAGTATTTGAAGATATGAAACATATGCCAAATATTCACAAAACTGTTGCAGATTTTTCCCCTGAACTCTGATTTCCATCCTTGAACTCTGCTTTCCTTCCTTCCATCCACATATTAAATTTTTTCGTCTTTCTTTGGTTGAAGGAATTGAAGGATTGAAAATAAAGATTTGTCATAACTATGTATCGTAATAAAATTGTTTATTACTTCAACTCCTTTTAATGAGGTTTTATATCACTGGATATTAATGGGATCTTGAAGCAAATCACTATCAGAATAAATATTAAGACTGTACAAAGAATATTGCATATTCTGAGCAAAACACTTTAAATATTAATAAGCATATAATAATAACTTAGGGATGGAAACAAATTTATTTCAATACATACTACTTATGAAAATGGAGAAGGACTGAAAGCAGAGTTCAGTAAAAACTGCAACAGTTTTGTAAATATTTGGAATATTTTCGTATCTTCAACTACTAAACTTCCTTCCCTTCTCCAAGCGTGCGTTTGCCGGTGGAGCGCTGCGTGACCTTGTATGGCGGACTGTTACTAGTACATTCAAATATCCGTTAAAACCCTAGTCGCAAAAATCAAAATTACTTTAAAAAAATGCTTATCTAACATATAACATATGTATATCATTGGATTCGTCTTTTTGCGCTCGTCATGATAGACTGAAAAAAATATGTATAGTTCCATTTGAAAAAACAAAGTTACCTCAAATATCTCATAAAATACGAGTGATAAAACAGAAGTAAATTCACGTATTAATTAGCCCCATTCCCTCATGCACTTTGGTGAAAACTGCATTGCAATATCTTCAACCGTTCAAAAGTTACAGGAGGTGCTAAAGTTACGTGACTCACCTGTATATT
>JAHLJT010008446.1:281022260-281036010 GCA_031308135.1 Acheta domesticus | reverse complement strand
ATCTACTTTGTTCCTTTTCTCTTTCGAGAGTACAAAAATTCGTATAAGATACTTCAAATACTTTCATCTTCGGCATTACAAATACGAAAACGAAAGGGTAATCTTCGACCCAATGGTACGGGCATGAACTGTTCATTGTACACATGAGGGAAACGCCATGGGATGCAATCGGACTACGCCCTTTTGGGGAAAGAAATAACAGGCTTAGTAAAAGTTGACCGCGGGATGCAATTCGGCTACGACTTCTAATGTAAGGAAGTGTGAATGAAATAGTCTTAAACCTTCAATGACCTTAACCTTTCAAGGCGGGATCTAAGTTAGGTGCGGTTGCATTTCAGTATTGGTGAAAGAAAAAAGACTCTGGAGATTGAATGATATGAATTAGTAAAAATCACGTGTAACAGTTTTATAATGTCACTTTACCAACCTTTTTGAACATACAAGTTTTCTAAATTGTCCTGCAGAGACCCAGATATTGTTTACAGATTGACGAGGATTTTAAATCTAAATTTCTCAGACTTTTCACTCAGGTTAGTTATATAATATATGCTGTTTAACGAAATGTGACGATATGGGTAAATTAATAAAATGAGGAATGCGTAAAGTAGAAATACTTCAGTACTAAATACGCGAACAACGCAGATCATTTTGACAAGGGTATCAGAATTTTACCTTTGATTAACTCAAAAATGTTGCATGTTATCGTCAAGGTTGGAAAATCTCCGTGGACTTGTAAATACGAGATGAAAGTTAGTCAAATAGGCCGCATCGAAATGGCGAATTCTTTTGTTCTTTCTTACTTATTCACCCCACTACCTTAACATGTGAAACGTTTTGAATCTCTGCCAAATATACAGCGCATTCCACGAGAGATCCATTTATCTACATGATTTAACTCATATTCGCTTCTAGGCTCACGTTCCTCTCTCCCGGTTCTCTGCGAAAAATAATGGCGCTTGCGAGCATGCTACGTTCGCAATCGCGCTCCTGGCTGAAGCCATTCAAAACATACGTTCGCAGAATTTAACGTTTTAAATATCATCCTATTCCTTTTGCACACTTTCAACTCCTCCCCTAGAAATGAATGTCCCATTTCGAACCCACTCCCTTCCTGAGGTTAAATATATTACATTGGATCAAATTGTATATATTGTATTGTTTAATATAATTTTTAAATTAAAACGTTAGAATCATTGAGTATTCATTTAACATTACAAATATTACGAAACAAAGTGCAGTAAATAAAAAAATATTTACTTTGTACCGTTTAGATAATTATATTTCAATTTATCACAAACCTAATAATACCAAAATAATATATGATGTTTCAGATTTTATTAAATTGTATATCCTTTGTGTTTTCTTGTCACGGTTGTAAAAACTATGTCCTAACAACGAACGTATAGAGTGAATGGCCCCTTAGGCCACTGAACACAAAGGTGGACCGATGCAGGACGTGCGTCAAATTTTCATGCGTTGTTTTAGCGAACTAATATCCCTTTAAAATGCTCCCCGATACTAACGTACTTTATTGGTAGGTAGCCAATCGTGGGCAAGAGTTTGAAGATAGTAGTAATATATTTTTCAATTATTGCCGCTCATGGAGTACCAATATACATACTTTTTACTTCTATGGTACTCTGAGTCTCACTCAAGTGGAGACCTGCCCTTCCTATCCTTCCTTCGTTCTTCAGTACCAGATATTTGCAGCTCATTCATGTGTCTACAGTTTAAGCGCGTCCCCATTCACTTTTTGCGGTGCAAATTAAATCAAACTACGATAGATAAAAATACGTCTTCTTAATCTATTTTTAATATATAAGAACAAGCCTACTCGCATTCCGAAGCAGTCGGAACGGTCGAAGCCGAGAAATCACGAGCAACTGGTTTTACATTCCTAACCCTGCACAGCGTTATTCTTGCACACGCAGATCACTGAGGGGCACGGCAGCAAAGGAAATTGCTAATACCATTGGTGTAATACGACCAGGAGAGGTGAATTGGGAGGCGTGGGCACGTGGCACGTGGCGCGGGGGCTGCGGGCTCCTCGGCACGTGGCGTGAGGCTTCGCTACTTTCCCTACTCTACGACTCGTTCGCCCCCGCACACACGAGGGGCGATACAGGAATGTACAAATTACTCTACTTGTGCTCACACACACACCGACAGCCTCCGTCTTCCTGGGCGTCGTCCTCGAGGCGACGGGAAGGATGAGAAGGGGGGGGGCGCTGGTTTTCGCAGCTCTCTCTGGCGTTGGCCCGCTTCCTTTTTTCTCAGCCCCTGCTTGAACGGCGCGCGCGCGTCGGCTCGCCTCGCCTCGCTACCGGTCGGCGGTCGCCGGCCTCCTTCGACGACCTTCGGTCTTCTCCGTACACTCTTCGAGCCTCTTCGTCCCTCGTCGGCTGCCTGCGCGCGGGCCGCTTCTGGCCGCTGTCGGCTTCCTTCGGGCCGCGGCACGAGCTGCCACTGATCCTCTTATAACAAAATAACATATCTAGATATATTCATGTTTTTTGTGTGGGGGGTGGGCGTCAATGAATCGACGTCTAATTTTTTTCTCTAAGAGTTTCTAAGAGTCTCCGACCCGGAAGGGCGCCGCCCCGGGGAGGCCGCGACGGGCAGGGCTGGGCGGGGCGGCGCTGGGTCGGGGAAGAGGGGGGTGGGGGTGGGCTGGGCAAGGGGTGTGGGCGGGGGTGGGGTGGGGGCGGGGCGCAGGGCGCTACTTGAGCCGCTTGAAGCCGGCGCCGCCCTTGCCCAGCTTCAGCTCCTCGTGCAGCGACGGCGTGACCTCGGCGGGGGCCGCCGCCACGCGGCCCATGTGCGCCACGTGCGGCACGTGCAGCGCCTCGAGGTGCGCGGCGGAGAGCGTGGGCGAGCCGCTGGACACGGCGCTGCCGGCCGGGCCGCCGTTGGGGGCCAGCCCCAGGCCCAGCCCCAGGCTCGCGCCCAGGCCCGCCCCCAGGCCCGGCCCCGCGCCGCCCGCCGCCCCCGTGCCCGCCGCCGGCGCTGCCGCCGCTCGGCCCGCCGCGCCGCCGCCCACGCTGCCGTCCGGCTGGCCCGACGGCACCTGCGCACAGCAAACACCTTTTCAATTCCTCTTTACACATTGTACTCATTTTATTTCAATATTTATTTGTATTATTTAGTTCGTTTACTTCGTTTATTTCATTTACATCGTTTATTTCATTCACCTCGTTTATTTAATTTATTTGTTTATTTATTGAAAAGGGTATTAAAACGACCAAATGTATCAAAGTGTAAAACCCTTAACATTTAAATGGAATTATTTATTTTACTAACATTTTATCAAAATAAATTTGACTACTTCAGAGGAAGCTTTAGAAGATATGCATTTAGGACTTTTGGAATATGAACAATTTTTTGATATTGAATAAGAACAAAATTTATACATATGATAGTTGCCTGATGTTTAAAACAGCAGATAAAAACTTACGCTAATTCTTATTTTAGGGCACGGCTGTGAGGTTCACAGTGAATTATTCGTTGGATTCCATTCTAAACAAAGCTTTTACTGTTCTTGCCTCACAACGTGTTTGCAACCTTCGCGATTTCTACACTGGAGGCCAGTGTGTTTACAACGGATGTTTTTTAAGGGGTTTCTTTGGTGATATGAGAAATGATGAGGCTGTTAATGTTATAAAATGATGTCAAAAATATGTTTCGCGAAAAGACTGTGAATGTCAGAACTACGGAGAGTTTCAATTTTATTAATTTCAGAGTGAAATTAACCATTAAAGAGCTTTCTTGTAAAAGTGAATTGGTAATTATGCGGTGGATAGACTCAAAATTGTTTATAGTGAACGCGGGGACCGAAAACCCTAGCCTTGCCATGACGTGGATTCGGGCGTGCCCAGCGGGACTCTCGCGCATCGTATCCGACTTCAGCCAATCAGCTTCAGGCACCAGTTTGCGTCACAATATTAGCGGGAATTTTAAATACAGCCAGCTACCAAAATCATCACCGTGTTACAAGTCACTGAAACATATATTTGAAGCCTTTTTTGTTATTTGCAACTTTTATTTCAATTACATTGTCATCTTACATTGTCATGTTACGTTTCGTAAAAAAATGTTACTTTATGCCACTTTCAAACTGTTAATTAATTGCAAATTAATCAAATTCAATTCATTAAATCAAATTATTAGTTAAAATTAATCAAAACCTAATATAATGTTAACATTAATTTTATTAAATTAAACATTTCATTTTTCCCATCAATAAGAGTAATACTTCTATGTGCCGTTTGAAAGATGTAGCTTCACTGTGCGCACGTTTTGTTGAGCACTCCTTTTGCTTGTAGTTCATTTACCGTTGAAATTGATTTTCTATAACTCGGGAAAAACATTTTTCAAATATTTTTGTTTTTCTAAAATAATTATTTTCTAAATTCATTTTTTCGTTTGTTTTTATTCTGGCCCTCAAGAAAATGTGGGCAGATAAATTTCTTTCCCCACACGTCATATACAGTTTTTACTGTTTTTTGACAAATAAATAAATAAATAAATAAAAAGAGAGAAATACTACCTTGAAAGGACATGACCAAAGCAAGAGCAGTATCGAAAGTCGTTGCTTTTATTTTTATTTATGTGAATTTAATTTACACTTTAACAAAATAAATCAAACTCGTATGCTACGTTTTACAGTAGGAAAAACCATCTTCTCGTGTTTACTTAAAGCGAACTTACATGTTTCCATGCACTATGCATACCCGCGCTTGAGATTGTGACCCTTTGGAAAGACAATGTTCCGACGGAAATTAACATTTCCAGTAAATTGTTGTCAGAGTTTCATTACCTCATTCAATCATCTTTATAACCAGAGGAGCGAGTTTTACAAAAGCTCTGTCCCACAGATTGCAACGCGAGTACGATCTAGTTACAGGAGAAAGCAGTAGACCCTTATCACACCCACAACTCATTTTCTTCAATGAGTTCGTAGGCTTCCGCGGCTGGAATCATTGTATTCTTGGCAATCCGGGATGAGCCGCGTCTGAGTCGATGGATCTGACGTTTCGGCCATCTTGATGTGGCGTTCTTCAGAGGTAAACTGCTGGCGTTCGAGAACCCCCAGCAGTTTAGCCCTGAAGAAGGCGACATCAAGATGGCCGAAACGTCAGCTCCATCGACTCAGACGCTGCTCATCCCGTCATTTTCTTCGATGTGGTCGGTTGGAGCCTCGTCGGAGGCCCGTCGGATGACTTGAATGGCACGTACCTGGATGTGGTCCATGTTCATCTCGCGCAGGTAGCTGGGGTTCTCGAACGCCACGCCGCCCGACGACTTGCGGCCCAGCAGGCGGCGCCGGCGCACGTACCAGACGGCGGCCGCCGCCAGGGCCACCAGCGCCACCACGGCCAGCCCCGCGCCCACCGCCACGCCCGCGGGCGAGCTCTCGGCGTCTGCGCACACACCGTCAACGCCCATTCACAATGCAAACAGAAACATAAGCATGACGTTAACATAAAAGTTAGGACTACGTCCATAAGCGGACTCATTCACAATGCCTTCGCAGAAGCATAACACATAAGACGTTAACTTAAAAGCTTGCAAGCTTCAAGCTTCTGTGCTTATGCTTATGTCACAAATAAGAAATGAACCAATCACAGTACGTTTCACTCAAAATCGCGAATCGAAATAGGATCGAAGTCGATAGATCGAACAACTTCTCGTCAACATCGGACTTGTTTTTCAAATTGCTTGGTTGATTTTCGAAGGTTTTCTGTGTTGTTTTGTAGCGTACGATCTTTTTGTAGTTTAGTTTTGTTGTAATATTCATAGTAGTACCATTTAGTTTAAATTTTTATTGACATTAAAATACCTAACCTAACCCAACCCAAGGGCGAGACGCCGCCGGTAGACCTTGGCTCATAAAGAGCTGTTGTGCCACAGTACCTACGTACATGTTTATATATTGAAGTGCATCGGAAAAGCCCTCAATTTTCGTGCACTTCAGTACGTAATTTGGAGTGAAAAATAATACGTATAGATATGAAAAAATGATATATATTTAATTGAAGAATGGGGGAAAATAGTTTTATTCATAAATTATCACGAAAAATAATATAAAGAGATAGGAACATTGTTAACCAGAAGAGATCAGTCATTTATTGATTTGATTAGCAATAACATAGGGATTAAAAACACGAGAAAGACTACGTGACAAGAATAGAAACAAGAGACATTGAAAAAAAGGAACGAGGTAGAACATTTTGGAATTTTACAACACTTCGTGTCAGGATCTGGTAGCGATAGGATGTAGGATTGTGTACTCCGAATTTATAGTTTCTTGAGACTGGTGCGTGATAGAATTGAGATGTACGAACTGTAATCGTCATCTTTGATGATTAATTTGAGATTGGAACTCGGTATAAGAATCATATAGTTAAATTTTAGTAATATCAGGATTTTTAGTAGTATCGGGATCATAGGAAGTTTTCTGAGACTAGCCAATTAACAAAGTGTGGATTGAAGCGGACATCGGAATCCAGAAGAAAATATGGTGCTGTGAAGCTGAACTAGTATTCAACTGCCAAGTGTGCTGACGCCGAATGGACAAGGAAGTATTTCCGCGAAATCCCGAATTCGAAAAAGACAAAACCAGCTAAATTTTGATGTACAAGGCCCAAGAATAATTAAATTTTGGTTAAATTAATTATTAAAATTAAAATTGTAACAATTAGTTGATGGCCATCATTAGGGAAATTCATTGTCAAGTTTAGATAATATGAAAATGCATAAAAGGTCATGAAAGAGATTAATTAAAAATTTCTAATAATAAAAAGAGACGTACGACAATTCATGTCGTTACGTGCATATATACATTTTCTTTTCATTAAATAGAAAATAGGTGTTCTCAAAATTATTCCCTTGTATTATTGGTAACCAAAGCGTAAGTGTAAGATCCATCGACTGAGTCCTCGTAGAGTGGTATTTTCAGCTCACGACAAATGCAGAGAGTAAGTATTCTTATTTTTCAGGAGCATCCAGTGGACGCGGTGTCGAGCTAGCCACCCACATGTACTACGTTCACGTTTCTAATTAAGGCTACATAAATTAATAAGATATTACTGGGGAAAAAATCATCTCATTGACAGCCCAACATGGGGGTGAGATTAAAGAATTAAGCTAATTACGTAGAAATTATCACAGTTGACTGAGATATCTCAATATGTTATATATGTTCATGCGTTCATGTTCAATAAACATGCATATTTTAAACAAAATTTCAATATACATAAAATATAGATTCTCACATCCAACCAATAGTAACTAGAATGGCCGACAGAAAATAGAAAATTTTTGCTTACGCTTATATTGGATATTGTGAATGCTTCAGTCTATCACTTATGTTGAAGTTTATGTCTGTGCGTTACGCTTACGTTTACGTCAGCATTGTGAATGGGCCATAACACGCCTTGCTATTATAGCGTCATAGGCTGGACTTCCTGCTCAGAGAGACAGGCTTGCAAGGAATGGGCATGAGGGACCTTCACCCTGGAGAGGTGGCGGTTGCCGGAGTTACGTTAGAGGTGGCGCGGGGTCATTTGTGACCCCTTTAAGTTTATTTCTTTATAAAATTATATTTAGCAAGAAATAAGTGCGAAATTAGTTATTTTAATAATAATTAATCATTTATAAGGTCGTATTAACTTAATGCTCTATTATAAACAAACATGCAAATGAGGAATTAAAACAAATAAAAAGGCGAAATTATCATATATCTTTCATTTTATGTAGTGACTCCATTTACATTTTCCTGAATATGGCAATGACAAAGGTATCAGAAAATTCAGTAAATTTCATTTTCTAACAATGTCTCACATAAAGACAAACAATTTATTGAAACTGCTTCAAAGCCAATCAACACAACTTAGAAAAAAGTACGAAATTTAAAATTTTTGTATTGGTTTCACAAATATTTATAAATTAAATATTACATATCAAATTTTGAAAATCTTTCAGAAAAAAGCTAAAGAATGTGGTGAAAGGTATGTGGAATGTAAAGCTTCTGACTCGCAAAATTTGGCAACCGCAGCTAAGCAAAGATTCGTGGCATCACAAGAGACCCCACGCCACCTTTCTCAGGTTAAAATATCCTCCCCAAACAAAGGCCACCGTCCGGAGGGAAGGCTAAGAGGGGTGGTGTCGTACTTACGTCGTATCTTAGGCCTAAGGTAAGACGTTATGACTTCAAGGTCCGTCACGTGACTGTTAGTGCATAACGCCGCTACCTGACGCGTGGCGCTAAAACTCCCTATTCTTGCAGGGAGGTTGTGCACCCACGGACGTTAAAGCACTATCGATCTTCTGCGCATACGCAGTTCAAGTTTCGCATCACTTTAGTGCATCTGCGCATGCGTGCATCGATAGTGCTGTGCGTTATGGCGTGCACAAATTCCCTATTGTTACTGATTCCGGGTGCGTCAACGACCGAGGTCATTAGTCCTGGAAGTATAGTGCATATTTTTCATCTTGAGGTAGCGGTGATCTTCTCCTGCTACCGAGACCTACCGTCGACGAGCGGGGCTTTCCTCAATCAGGTATTTCTCGCCAGCGGGGCAGCGCCCCAGCCGGGACAAGTTCTAAGCTCCCGACCGGTCTCCTTGCATGTGGGGTAGGGGGTAGTGTAGTGCATGTTAATGTACGTGTGTGTGTAAGGGGCAATGATAGGACAAGGAAGAGGAAGAATAGATGGCACGCGGTCCGTGGCCCGTTTGTTAGGGTACTGCTCCGGCATTCGCCTGGTTTTGATAGGGGAAATCACGCAAAACTATCGATCAGAGCAGCCGGCAGCTAGAATTCTCCTCCAGCAGCGATTGAATTCGACCTAGTTGACAAGCTACTGTCGAAAATCCTACGGCCGTCGGGACTCGAACCTACGACCTCCCGGTCAGAGGCCATGCAGTGGCATCAGTTGATGAACTGAGTCATTCAACACTTTGATTTTTCTATAGTGGCCGATGACATTAGATTATTGTTACACCTCTTGACTTATAAAATGAATATTTTTAACCGTGGTAAGCACATTTCTGAGGCCACGAGTTCCGTTGAGAAGGACGTTCGCGAAATAATTAAAAATAATTAACAATAAGTATAATTAACAATTAATAATAATAATGTCTCAAGTAAATGCGATATAAATAAATTAAAATTCAGCAAAAAAAAACCAAAAAACAAAAACGAATCAATTATAAATTGAGCAAAATAAAATTAATTCTTTGTAAGAAAACATCCAGATCATTTGACACTGCTTCTCTAGCTCTCGTAGAAAATTCCCGGATATGCTACTGTTTCGTTCTATTACGATATTACTGTAACTATATTACCTCAACTACCTGAACCTTGTCTAGCGTTGACTGATGGTTCCCGAGAAAAATGTACTTTTGCGCAGATGAGGATATGGGAGTCATCCGGTCTAGTTTTGCAATTTGAATGAAGTCAAGTATGCTTTGGTCATTAACACAATTTTAATTACACTTAAAAGACCGGAAGTTCTTATGCACTAGTGCAAAATGTGTAAAGAATAATTAATTTTTATATGAAACAAATATTCGACCATGCGTGATAAGCTCTCAGACATCAGTTCTAAGTATGTTGACATTGCGACCTGATGAAAATGAAATACCAACCTTCCCCTTATAATGTTACAGGTAAATATATTCGTCCGTTATATGTGTGATCCAATTAAGTATAACAATGTAAAAAAGAAAGTGAGCTGTTGTAATTAAACGAATAGTAGAAATCTGGAATGGAATGATAATAAAACAAAAGCTACTGTTTCTTAGAAATTTAAATGAACAAAGATCTGAAAGGCAGAAATGTTGAACCGTAAAAAATCAAAAAAATCTGGGGTGTAATTTCCTCACTTTGTAGGTATTCGAAGGTTGCTAAAACCTTGATAGTCGAAGGACTGCGAACTATACGAGCGATAGGCTAAGGAATTAAAAAGTACCTGTTCCGCTTGTCGTCACGAGAGCGCTCATGTACTTACTTTTTCATTTATTGTGGTTTAGGTCTACAAAGGTCATATTTGAGTACTAAGGTCATTTGGGCACATGAGTTGTAATCTATTGATTAGCCGATAGCGGCAATGCTAAGATCAATGATACTGCAGAATTGGTGGAATGAGATTCAGAGAAAACGGGGGAACTCCGAGAAAACCTGCCGCGAACATTTGTCGTCCACCCAGTCCAAATTGATAGACCGAAATTTGAACTCCGGAATTCAGAGATAGAAGTGAACGGTCTGACCAATGTATCGTGGTTCTTCGGAGTTTTAGGGGTCCCTTAGCTACCAAGATCCATGAATCCCATGTGTAATGTAATAATAAGTAACTGATAATGTTGACGATAAGGTGAACGCCAAGAGATCAATGGTGGAACGAGAGGCTGGAAACGGGAGAACCCAGAGAAAAAACCCTGCCAAGAACTCGCTCCTTCGGTGGAGGAGCCACTAACGGCCGTCGGCACCGACGGAAGCATTTTAATTACTAAAGTTATTGGGGTTCACGAATTTCAATCTACTGATTAACCGATTGCAACAATGATGAGATTAATGATAACGAAGAATTGGTGGAAGGTGAAGCAGGGAAAACGGGAGAACTCCGAGAAAACTTGCCGCGAACTTTTGTCGTCCACCCATTCCAATCGATCGACCGAGAATTGAACCCCGGAATTCAGAAGTGGAAGTGAGCTGTCTGACCACTACATCGACGGTCTTCGGAGTTTTAGGAGCCCCTTAGCTACTAAGGTCCATGTATCCCGTGTGTAATGAACTAATGAGTAGAGCTGACAATAATGTTGACTTTGAGGGCAACGCCGATAGATCAAGGGTGGAAAGGCCGGGAAACGGGGGAACCGCGAAACAAACAAAATACTGCCAAGAACTCGCCCAGTCGGCGGCGGCACCGAGGGACGAGCGAAGTGACTAGGGCAATGTGGGAGAGGCTGTCCAAAAAGGGTATGGGGCGAAGTGGTATTGGATGAACGGGCTAATACTTCCTCCCTTCTACTTTCTGCCTTCTCCATGCCGTCTCTGTGGGACGTTTGTTATTGTATTTTGTATTAGCGCATTTACCTACCGGGAACTCCAGAACAATTGGTACAGTTTGTCTATGACACGAATAGTCCGGCAGGCGTTGCATTTGCGACAGTTTTTTATGTTTATAGGTGAAAAAATTCATGCATGTACGTTACAAGTTGTAGTACATTCATGTGTAGAAAATGTGTTATATTTTTAGATGTAAACATATCGGAAGTCTTAATGTACTATAGTTTCAAATTTTTAATTAATATTACATTCTGCGAGTCTAACAGTATGTGAGGGATTTATTACAAACTATGGTTTTCTTCTGCTATTTCAATAAAAATGCTTTCCGATTGTAGACTAGTGTTATTCCTGGCGGGTTAATGACCATATCGAGTTGCAATGTCGGCTGGATCGAGTCTAGGAGGCACCCCCATCTCGATCAGGTTTTTGTCCAGTTTCCCTGATCCATTGAGCAAATGCTGAGATGGCCCCTTGTTTTGCTTCTGGACGTAAAGGTAGCTTCACTGTGCGCACGTTTTGTTGAGCACTCCTTTCGCTTGTAATGATAGGAGTAGAACGGATGTTCATTACAATTTTGTTAACAATGCAGAAAAATCAAATCAGCAGTTCGTTTACCGTTGAAATTGATTTTCTATAAGTCGAGAACAACATTTACAAATTTTTATTTTTCTAAAATAATAATTATTTTCTAAATTGTTATTTCTAGTTTTTTTTAAATTCTGGGCCTCAAGAACATGTGCGCAGATAATCTCTTTCCCCACACGTCGTATACAGTTTTTACTGTTTTTTGAGCAAATCACAAATGCACTCACCGACGGAGGCGGCCGAGGTGATGTACTTGTCGCGCGAGCCGGGCGTGAAGAGCACCAGGGCGGAGAAGCGCGCTGGTGCCGAGCGGGTTGCCGGCGCTCACGGCGCACTCGTACGCCGCGCCCTCCTTGAGCGCCGTCAGCCGCAGCGACGCCGCGCGCGTGTCGTTCTTGAACCAGGCGCGCGCGCCGCGCAGCCGCCACAGCACCCTGCGCACCACACGCCGGTTGAAGAGCCGAGGAAAAAGAAAAAATTGTAAAAACGTGTCGTGTGAATTGTGAAACCAATCTGTAGTTTTTATATGAGCACTATATGTATTTTGTATTTATAATGTATGTATTTGTATTTTATGTAGCCCTGAACGACCGAAACGTCGGCAACGTAAGACATTTTATTACTAAGTTGACCTAAACTCGTGAACCTCACAATCATCGGAAAATATTTTTTTCATGCAAAACTCTTTCTACACAATTAGAGACTAAACAGACCATCCAAAAGGAAATTATATTGTAATAATTATATATATATATATATATATATATATATTATATATATATATATATATATATTACACATACACAGGGTGAGTCACGTAACTTTAGCACCTCCTGTAACTTTTGAACGGTTGAAGATATTGCAATGCAGTTTTCACCAAAGTGCATGAGGAATGGGGCTAATTAATACGTGAATTTACTTCTGTTTATCACTCGTATTTTATGAGATATTTGAGGTAACTTTGGTTTTTTCAAATGGAACTATACATATTTTTTCAGTCTATCATGACAGGAGCGCAAAAAGACGAATCCATGATATACATATTGTTATATGTTAGATAAGCATTTTTTAAAAGTAATTTTGATTTTTGCGACTAGGGTTTAACGGATATTTGAATGTACTAAGTAACAGTCCGCCATACAAGGTCACGCAGCGCTCCACCGCAAACGCACGCTTGGAGAAGGGAAGGAAGTTTAGTAGTTGAAGATACGAAAAATATTCCAAATATTTACAAAACTGTGCAGTTTTTACTGAACTCTGCTTTCAGTCCTTCTCCATTTTCATAAGTAGTATGTATTGAAATAAATTTGTTTCCATCCCTAAGTTATTATTATATGCTTATTAATATTTAAAGTGTTTGCTCATGAATATGCAATATTCTTTGTACAGTCTTAATATTTATTCTGATAGTGATTTGCTTCAAGATCCCATTAATATCCAGTGATATAAAACCTCATTAAAAGGAGTTGAAGTAATAAACAATTTTATTACGATACATAGTTATGACAAATCTTTATTTTCAATCCTTCAATTCCTTCAACCAAAGAAAGACGAAAAAATTTAATATGTGGATGGAAGGAAGGAAAGCAGAGTTCAAGGATGGAAATCAGAGTTCAGGGGAAAAATCTGCAACAGTTTTGTGAATATTTGGCATATGTTTCATATCTTCAAATACTAAGATCCCTTCCCTTCCCGACCCCACGTGCGCGTTTGCCGGTGGAGTGCTATGTGACCTTGTATGGCGGACTGTTACTAGTACATTCAAATATCCGTTAAACCCTAGTCGCAAAAATCAAAGTTACTCAGAAAAAATGCTTATCTAACATATGACAATATGTATATCATTGGATTTGTTTTTTCACGCTCGTCATGATAGACTGAAAAAATATGTATAGTTCTATTTGAAAAAACAAAGTTACCTCAAATATCTCGTAAAATACAAGTGATAAAACAGAAATGAATTCATGTACCAATTAGCCAGATTCCCTCATGCACTTCTGTGAAAACTGCATTGCAACAACTTCAACCGTTCAAAAGTTACAGGAGGTGCTAAAGTTACGTGACTCACCCTGTATATATATATATATATATAATA
>JAHLJT010008446.1:280956903-281022160 GCA_031308135.1 Acheta domesticus | reverse complement strand
GCATTTGTTTAAGAATCAAACATTCATTAGTTTCTTTCATTTCAGACCATGTTATTTTGGAAAACTTCCTGAAATAGAGTATTAAACAGTTTAGTTGAAATAGTAAAACATGTATACTATCTCAATGGGAATGTAGGAAGAGTTTTTGACAATGGCAGGGCCGGTGATGCTTTTAGAATAAAAGGTTGATACTAGATATTTTTGGTTTTGGTTAGAAGTGTATTGATTGGCTCAGTCAATTAAGAAAAATTATGGTCTTAATTGCAATAATAACGTCAATATTTAATGCATCGTTAAGATTAGGATACTACCCGTCGTCATGGAACGGGCTGTTGTACTTCCATTCTGCAAATCAGGCAAAAGCCTAAAAATTCCAAGCAATTACAGACCTATTAGTCTTCTCCCTTTTATAGAAAAACTTTTGAAAACTTGTTTTAAAAAGGCTCCAAGCATACTTAACGAAAGGCAATGCAATTCCCAACACCCAATTCAGTTTTAGACTTAATCATACTACTACTCAACAACAACTGCTGCGACTTGTCCAGCATATAGTAAATGGTTTTAATGACAAGAAGCTCCCAGTACGTCTCTTTTTAGACATTTTCCAGGTATTTGACCTAATGTGGCATCAAGGACTAATGTACAAGCTACGAGAAATTGGTACACCTGATTATCTGCAGAAACTAATTCAAAGCTTTCTCACTGACAGATATTTTCAAGTGAAAGTAAATGATCCTATATCACCGCTTCACCCAATTCTCGCAGGAGTCCCACAAGGTTTGGTTCTTTCACCAACACTGGTGTCAATCTTTACAGCAGACTATCCAACTCCACACGAAGCAAGTATAGTTCTTTATGAAGATGATAGCGCTATTTTCACTTCACATACTGATATCAATTTAGCCAATGATTACATACAATCCTACATTTACAGTTATACGAACTGAACAAAAAATGGAGAATTAAAATTAACCCCTTAAAATCACAATCAAAAATATTCACACTCAGACGTCCTCCCTTCCCAACATATCCCCTGGCTTTCTCATTCTTCGCAGTCAAATACCTAGGTGTCTTACTGGACAAACGGTTAACTTGGAAACTCCACATTAATTCAACAGCTCATAAGACACGTGCAAACATTTTAAAATTATTCCCGTTTATCACCAGAAATTCCACCAGAAACTGGGCTGCTCACCTATAAAACGATAATAAGACACAATGACATATGCTTGTCCAATATGGCGCAACATAGCACCTACCAATCTATCCATTTTGCAGACAATCCAAAACAAATATTTAAGACACACTTTGAAAGCCCCCTGCTTCATTTCTAATTCAGAAATCCACGGAGAGCTTCAAGCATCTCTCCTCTCAGAATTCATTTCGCAAAACTCTCAAAAATATTATTCTCTTCTCCCAGCATGTTTTAACACTCCAATATTCAATCTCACACAGTCAAAACGCACATTATCCTTCACGCATTAGATCCAGATTCCCCAAAGATCTCTTTCGCCCACCCTGACTCAAAATCTTTGCCCTCTTTTTCCACAAACACCCTCCCTCCACTTCTAAACAATAAATGCAAATCTTCCCTAAGTCAAGTTATTCAAATATGATATTTTAAAAATAGTGAAGGGTTGCACCGAGATCCGCATTTGCCATAGGATGGCCCCGTAAACTTATTGTATGTAACATTGTACCCGTCAAAATCCCCGAAAGACGAAAGTCGAACGGGAAGAAAATAATTTAAAAAAACAACATTTGCTGGTAATTCTTTTGCCCTGTTCAAGGGCAGTCTTCCACCAAAATTTCATTGAACTTTTCAGCAATTTTTTTTCAAGAGTTAGGGAGCTAGTCTATCGTCCAAACCTTCCAAATTACAGGAACTGGACTTGTTCAGTTTGCTCGCCTTGAAAGGTTGGCTTCAGTACGCTTTCCAGTTCCCTCTCTATCTACGGTTATCTGTAAATATTTTATTTACCTTAGATTTTGGGATAGTCTCCACCCGCACGGCGACGGAGAGACCACCTATTTACGGGCGTTGCGTACTCGTTAGTTCATAGAATAAACTGGTTTTGATGAGTGTAATTTCGCCACGAGTTACCCTCCCACGCTCCCTTATTTTGCCACCTCGGTCTGGGAGGACTCCTGCCATAACCTCATTGCCTCTAGACTGCGTATCTGCAGGCCGTTCCACTAACCGCCATCAGTGGACCCTCTCAGTAGTTGAGGCTTCCTGTGGGAACAATGGCTGATGCCTACATAAAATTTGAATGACTGCGAGTGTGCGTGTGTGCGTATTCGTTGCTGACTGTTAGACCACTTCCCGTGCACCAATCGAGACATAAGAAGTGTCATTCAACGCGTCTCGCTCTCCTGGTGGGAAACTGACAATTGGTTTTTGGATCCGGTTAGTAGATTCAAATATATTTCCAAACACGTGTTTTTGCGCTGCGATCTTAGTGAATAGATCGTGAATTAACCAACACCACCAAAATAGATCTATGTAGATGGCAATGATTAAACCCCGTTATCGAGATGCAATTTTCGCTCCACGACACCATAATTTTCATTCGCGAGGATGACAACACTTATTGTGGTCACTAAGTTAAACAAGTGAATTATGCAGCAGATTTGGTTTCATTTTTATCAGTATTACCGCATTTTTAACAATTAATTTTCAAAACCGTACGTACAGTATTACTTAAAACTTATTGTATTTGAAAACTTGTAAGTGAATACAGAGAAAAACCAAACTGTGAGAGGTTGCTACAAAATGAGAGCACATTTACGTCGTTACGTTTGACTTCTCATATTTACGTTCTTAGGCGTACAAATAGCGATTTTCAAATAAATGTGACTAACAACTTACTCTTATTACATTTAAGTAACATCTTATTCACATACACTCATCGTCATAAAAAAAGCTGCACCCCGAAGAACCATACTCATCCGCTGCAAACTCGTTGGGTATTTTGCATACCATTCGCTATGACAATGATTTCGTTTTCACGGTCGGCTGCGCACTGGGGGGTCGGTGGTAGGTGCGAGACGTCGTGCCCACCGGTCTAGATAAGAGGGATTCAAACGGCCGCGCCATCCATTGCGACATCGGGTAGCGCCGCCAGAGCTTCACCTGCACGTACATTATGCCTAGGGGACGCGTTCGACAGCCGCT
Source organism: Acheta domesticus (assembly GCA_031308135.1). Taxonomy (NCBI): domain Eukaryota; kingdom Metazoa; phylum Arthropoda; class Insecta; order Orthoptera; family Gryllidae; genus Acheta; species Acheta domesticus. Next base: position 281,018,982 of record JAHLJT010008446.1, on the reverse strand, counting down.
TGTCCAGTTAGACGCTTTCGAGAGGGGTCACATCGCGGGTGTGCGGGACGCTGGTAGTTCTTGTCGCCGTATTGCGTGCCACACCGGTCGTACGGACACCACCATCGCCCCCTTTGGCGACAGTGGATTGAGGAAGGCACGCACATACGAAATGCAGGATCTGGACGTTCGCAACGCACCATGAGGAGAGAGGACCGACGGACTGTCCGCCAAGTTCAAACAGTTCCACCGGCAATGATAGGTGCTATTCAGCGGGCTGTGCAGCCTGCACTGTCACATCCTGTAAGTGCCAGTACCATTGGCAGGTGATTGCACAACGCAGGGATCGCCGAACGTCATGACGCCTTCCACTCACACCACGTCAACGTCGCTAGAGACTCACCTGGTGTCGGGAACGACGGACCTGGGGCCACGCTGACTGGCAGCGCGTCATCGTCAGCGACGAGTCCCGCTTCTGCCTTCATGGCGACGACCACCGGGTCCGTGTGTGGAGGCATAGTGGGGAGCGCCACAACGAGCGGTTTGTGGTATTCCATCATACGTCCCGCCAGCCTGACGATGGTGTGGGTGCGCGATAGTGTGGGAACGCACCCATGGTGCCCGTTCACATTCAAAAGATTCTGCAGCCGGTGGATCTACCATTCGTGAACGCCCACGCCATGTCCTATTTCAACAGGACAACGCGCGTCCGCATACCACATACCATCTCCCGAGCTCTGGATACTCTGACATGGCCAGCCGCATCGCCAGACCTCTACTCGATCGAGAATGTTTGGGGTGCTATGGAGTGTGCGATCAGGATCCCACTCTACCCACCAATCTGCAAGAACTGCGCGCTCAGGTGCAAGCTGCATGGGATGGACTAGCACAGGACTCCATGCGAGGCCTGTACAACTCCATGACGCGATTTCTGGAAGCGTGTACTATCCTGTACTGTCTTTTACACCGTACTGTACTACGCCATACTATCCTGTATCGTCTGTGGCCGTGTAGCACAATAAATATTGGTCCTACAAATGTGAAAGTGTAATCATTGTGTATGCATGGCACCCTCTACCTGCCTGCCAACAATGATCGAAATCGGCCTCGTCCTTCTGGGTGCAGCTTTTTAATGACGATGGGTGTAAACATACAAAACAGTCGCCTTTCGATGTTTATATAGATGCCCCTCCAAAACGATTAATAAAGCAATTACAGAAGTAGAAGTGAACACAAATTGGACTGAGTTTGTGGAGTTTTAATCTGTTCAAAAATTAGGGGACAAAAACATGGAAGTATCATGAAAATCCAGGGAAGAATCAAATGTAGTTTTGTAGATTTTCGACAGTATTTTCTGAAGAAATCGAAAATGATCTTATTAGAGAATAACGCTGAAGAACAGCTTCCAGGTGATCTTTTATGTGCGTTTTTGTGAAATATTAACAAAAAACCTACAAAATGTATTTGTAGTAAATTCTAACTATACCATACCTGAAGTGTATTTTTATGGCAATTTTGAAATTGCAATATTATAAATTCATATCCCGTATTGAGGTAGCTTACAAGATCATTGGGATTTTTTGAATGGGAGTATAACATCATCAGCTACTACGTTTCATTGGTAAGTCCAATGCCAGATTTTTATTTTACGTCAAAAAAGTTAAAAACTGTGTGTGACGTGCTTCAGGGAAAAGTGAATAATTCTATGATCCCTACACTAAGCTATGTACAACTCGTAGTTTGAATTTAAATAAAGAAATAAATTAGCGTTTTTTGCAAGGATTGTTAACAAACATTCGCGGCGATATAATACAATCTATTTGCAAAGGGAGCTTGAAGGAATGATGAGGGAATCCTTGTTAGCGCATTTTCTCGGCGAGGATAAAGTTGCAGTGACTTTCGCCCCAGCTGGGCACTCTTTGTGGTCTTCCCGCCAAATTATGGGAGTTCCATGCTGCACCAGTGTGTTATGGAACACAAAATTTGCCACCGCCGCCGCCGCTGCCACCACCACCACCACCACCACCAACGTCGCCGCCCCTCTCTCCCCACCGCCCGCCCGCCCGGCTGGCCCCCCTTCCATTCGCCCGGTGGGAACTCGGGGCGCCGTGGACTGACGCGGGACCGGCGGGGAGAGCGCGGGCAGGAGGACGGGTGAGGGAGTGACAGGCAGCCAATCGCTGAACACGGAGTGCTCAAGCAAGCCCGTGGACTTTTGCCGTCAGCGAAGGGTATTTTTGTGTGTGCATTTGGACCCCCTACTAGACATGTGTAAATAGGAGGAGCAGTTGTACTATGAGTGTCTGGTCTGGTTTGAAAACTCTAGACATGTGTGCCTCGTAAGCTTCAATACATTCTGCAATGTTTATACTAATTACATTTTCTTACTGTATCAGTCATGCAGCCTCGCCTAGTTAGTGTGCTTTTCTTTTCGTGTTATCACAGCATTGCAAGAGTTTTGAGAAATTGTTAACAACTGCATATATGTTCATGGCTATCAGATCACTGAAAAATAAGTAAAGGCGACAACCAGCATCCGTTATGATTGCGGGGAGTACGCAATTTAATATTTCATTTTTACAAGCTACATTTCGTGTTGCCAACACAATTTCTATTGTTAGCACTCATCCGTCACTGGTTGCACTGTGGAGACACTTTCATGGCGCACTGTAGATTCGATTACCTCCCATGAAATATGATATCAAAAGAAGGACATAAATTGTTCCCCGCTGTCATGCTGACCAACACTCCCTCTCCGCTCCGTGCTCCCCTTACGCTACCCCACTTCCCCGCTCTCCCAGCTCCCCCGCTCTCCTCGCTCCCACGGTCTCCTCAACCCCCGCTCTTCCCGCTCTCGCGGCTACCACCATTCTCCCCCTTGTCTCTCCCCGCTCCCCAGCTCTCCCCGTTCCCCAGCTCTCCCCGCTCCCCACCCTGCCCCGCTGCCTCGCTCCCCCGATTTCGCTGCTACCAACAATCTCCCCTCTTTTGTGTCTCCCCGCTCCCCAGCTCTCCCCGCTCTCCACGCTCCCCCTCTCTCCTCGCTCCCCCGCTCTTCCAGCTCTCTCGCTCTCGCAGCTACCACCAATCTCCCCTCTTTTCTCTCTCCCCACTCCCCAGCTCTCCCCGCTCCCCCTCTCCCCTTGCTCCCTGTCTCCCCGCTTCCCCGCTCTCGTGGCTACCACCACTCTCCCCTCTTTTCTCTCTTCCCACTCACCCGCTCTCCTCATTCTTCCTCTCTCTCCGCTTCCCCACTGTCCTTGCTCCCCCGCTCTTCCCTCTCCCCCACTCTCGCGGCTAGCACCACTCTCCCCTCTTTTCTCTCTCTCCCCATTCACCCGCTCTCCCGCTCTCTCCGCTTACCCGCTCTCCTAGCTCTTCCCGCTCCCCCGCTCTCGCGGCTACCACCAATCTGTCCTCTTTTCTCTCTCCCCCACTCCTCAGCTCCCCCCGCTCTCTCCGCTTTCCCGCTCTCCTCCCTCCCCCGCTTTCGTCCCTCCGTCGCTCTTCTCCCTCCGTCGCTCTTCTCCCTCCGTCGCTCTTCTCCCTCCCTCGCTCTTCTCCCTCCCTCGCTCTTCTCCCTCCCTCGCTCTTCTCCCTCCCTCGCTCTTCTCCCTCCCTCGCTCTTCTCCCTCCCTCGCTCTTCTCCCTCCCTCGCTCTTCTCCCTCCCTCGCTCTTCTCCCTCCCCCGCTCTCCGCACGTCACAAACCCCTTGACCCGTCCTCCCCTTCTCCCTTGTGTCATCATACTCCCGTCGTCATGCTCACGTACGCCTAAGGGCCTAAGGACGCTGCCTTTCGGAGCGCCGCGCAGCGTGGCTAATTAGGTGCGAGCGGCGGCGCGGCGCCACAACGCCCGTAAACCCATCAGGCCGCCTCGTAAAGCGGAGCTCGTAAAATCGTATACCGCAGCGGCTTACCGTCTTCCTTCCCTCACAATCCACCGGTGCGGTGGCTCAGGGCATCAACTGACGGCACTGCAATGCCTCAGGCCGGGAGATCCTGGGGTTCGAGTCCCGACGGTGGCAGGATTTTCGACACCAAGAATTTTGACCTAAAGAATTTAGACTGTATCTTTTGGAGTAACGTGAAGGAACAGGTGTATCTCACTCGAACCTCCAAGATTGTTATGCTTGTTCACGAATTGTAGTTTATATGACCACTGACATTTTGGCACATGTGTGTATGGAACGTAGAATAACGGCCCAGCCTCCGTCATGCTCCGTGTTTATTATGAATGATTTACAAAACATTTGTGTAACCTACAGTGTGGTTTGTAATTATGAATGTCGCAACCTATAATATCGTCATTGTTACTGCAGCTTCGTTGACCGCGATGTCCTGGGGCACGAATTCCGACTGGTGGAGTGGCAGTGAACTGTTTCAGGCGGTGGCCTATAATTCATTCTAATTCCATGACTTTACCTTTAATAGCTTACTTTTAATACCTCTAACTGCTTCCAAGGACCAGCATCTTTTTGGGATTTACATGCAAACTTTTTTCCTGAAATTGAGTAATTACCATTAGGGAAATCACTACGACTCACTTGAATTTAATACATATAATTACCCTATGTAATTATTACAGTAAATTAGTTTGGAAAGATTGATAACTTGTAAAGGTATAAATTATGAAAATGTAAGAATACACACACTGGTGTAGCTAAGCTTCAAAGTAATAATATGCCATGAATAAACTACAAGGAAACATTTTAATATCAGTTTGTATGAATGGCATGAATATGAACAAACTGAAAAACACATAGAAAATTGCATTAGAATTTACACATCATGCTGTAAGAAAAAAGAACATAACATTTACGCTCGATGTCTTGAAGATTACCGCAGCGCGATAAAGATGCAGGGGGCGCCAACGTTGCGGAGGCCGTTTTGGGCAGAGGCGTATCTAGCTATTCAAGCGCCCATGGCAAGCATAGAATTTGCGTCCCTGTCAGGATACTTCAAATTAGGGGTGTTGTTATTTGTTTCAACGGGTATACTCTAAATAGCGGCCCCTGTGTTTTTTTCGCCCATGGCACGTGCCATATCTGCCGCACCGTATACGCCACTGGGTAGAGGTCAGTAGGAACGACCCTTCCAGGCTTCGTGCGGATCACGCCAGCGCCGATCTGGCCCACACATGAGCGCACGTCCAAAGTTATTGCAGCCAATAGAAGGTTAGCTGTTTTGCGTCCGATTCTCAACCGTAACTCTTCTCTAAAAATTCATTTCACTTGAACCATCTACAAATCTATTCTTCGGCCAATATTAACCTACGCATGCCCTGTTTGGATTTCAGCTGCCCCAACCACATTCAATAAGTTACAAATCTTAAGAATATCAGAAAATTTTAAGAATAACAGTAAATGCCCCCCTGGATTGTCAGCAATAAGACCCTCCACAACGATCGTGCAATAGAACCCATTACTTCCTTTATTACAAAGCTGGCACATAATTTTTTCAATAATTTAAATCATGTACAAGGAGTAGTCACTTACGAAATAGAAACCGATCAGCGCCCACTCTCCCGCCTAAAAAACAGACTCCCATTCCATATTTTCCTTCAATATCTCTCTGACATTAGATAAGGCAAGAACATTTCTAGCAATTACCAGTCCCTCCCATCGTATTTCCTTTTCAATCCTGTCATTGCTCTAACATAATTCCCTCGCAATAACCTTGGTTGAAGGTACAACACATGTAAACACTATCAGGGAGGTAACAAGCAGATACCCCCTTCACACTTTTCTGATAAAAAGTTGCTCGGCCAATCAACTGAAGAGCCTCACGGCTGAACGTTGTACTGTCTGTAAATGTAAAATAAAATTAATAAAAAAACACGACTGCATAGCTATCGCTGCCTGCCGGAAGACTATACAGCAGTGGTGACAAGGTCTGCTACTGGTGGCAGTGGCACGCGTTGTGGCATCGTGCCGTGCAACGAGCTTCTCTGCGCAACTGGCGTCGGGAAAGGGAACTATTAGTAACTCCGCCATTTTACATTAGGGATGGTGTTTGTCTCTAGTGGCGGGGTAATGAGCTGCGTGGAGGGGCTATTTCGTTGTGGCACTCGTGCCACGAACCCCCCACTCGTGGCATCGACCTTCACAACACTGACATACTGCGATTTTCCTTATTCTGCTTGTAACACAAATCAGCTGTTTCGCTGCCATCCAATCGGGAGCCTAAATATCACTACAGTGACGTCACTACGGTGGCGTTTAAGCTCCCGATTGGATGAAATCGTCAACAGCTGATTTGTGTCACACGCAGAATAAGGAAAATCGCAGTATAGCAGGATTGCAGAGTGTAGTTGAAAATATTCACGGTAGCAGAACTGAGTGGCTAGTGTCGTAAGAGTATTTGCACAGTAAAATAATTGCCCACACAAACAATCACTGTTCAAAGCACAAACATTGAAAACACAGTGCATTGTGCAATATGCAAGTATGGCAACAACCAAATCACTGTGATGATAAATGAACAGTTTGCGGCGCGCGCACACACACACACACACACACACACACACATTTACCTGAGATGTAAGAACTGTTCTGCACGCTTACTTTGCCTGCTAGTTTGAACAGGGCATAAAACGTTTCGAGTCCGGACAGTTAGAATGACACTAATTAATTAACCGTAGAATACACCGAACTGTTAGTATAGCACATTAAAGCAGTCTTACACTCACACGTATGCTTCGGACATTGTGGTGTGAAGATGATGTAACATGAGAGCGAGCGAGCGAGAGAGAGACAGAGAGAGAGAGAGAGACAGAGAGAGATGCGTCTGCTGTGTATGTAGCCCGACTGAGATGTTAACCCAAGGTAAACACAGAGCCATAGAATGGTTATTAAAACAACATTAAGACAAATGTTGCCCAAACGCACGTTTTAAAGGTTGCAGTATGAAGTTAACACATGCATTTGTTAGTGCGAATCAGCGAGCAGTGTGCAGTTTATAAAGACTGGAGCTCGACTGATGAAGTTATAATTAACAATGATTAGAGAGCACTGCGTAATAGCGTCTATATTGCGATTTTTTAACTTTGCCCCTCAAGGCCCGTGATAACGATGGAATATGTCACGGTATTTCGCGACGTTCTCAGTCGTGCCGCCATGCATCGCATGATCGCGACCGTATCAAGCAGTGCTTGCGATCATGCGACTTCTAGCGGTATGATAGAAAAAGACGCGAAATGCCGTGTGATATTCTATCGTGGCCATAGGGGCTTGATGGGCAGAGTTAGAAAAATCGCACTATGGTCTGGCGAGCGCACAGAATGCGTCTGACTTACAGCGTGGCGTCGAAAATGACGTTCCGCTCCAATCCCGCGGGTTAGTATCTTAACCAATGAGGTTCAAGCTCTCAGTTTATGTTTTAAATCGAGTTATTAAGTAATAGACCTAAATTAAGATTGTAAATTACATGAATTGCATGGTTTTGAAGTTTGAAATTAATGATGCCTAGATTAACATGTTTATTAATCTAAATGATGCAATCATTACAACGCGCCGGCAACGTTTTAACCTTTTAGCTACCGAGTTTTTTTCCTTCTGCACTCCGTGTGGTACCGACTTTTTTAAATAACCGAATTTGCTTGACCCCAGTGGAGGTTTAACTGCGGCGAGTGATGACAGCTCCCCCGAGTGTTGAAAGTCCTTGTTGATAGAGATTTAAAGGGATGAACTGAGTAAGACAGTATCCACTTTTTCTCTGCTAAATTAAGTAATATTATTTTGAGTAATGTTCCTATACATTTTTTCTACTAATTTTCATTCTTTACTCCACCCACCCAGCCTGCACAACGAAGTTTTCCGCATTTGATTTTTAAAATGCCTTTATATTTGGTATGTTTCAAAATTTAAAAAGTATTTTCCACTTTCAAAGAGGTAACCTGCATAATACTTTATGAATATTAATTACAAAGTTGGAATTTGAAGAATCTATTTTTATACTTTCGAAAAAAATATTTTCAAAATATTTAAAGTAGCCTTTTAGGATATTGAATCTATATAAAACTACAAAAAGTATGTTTTTTTCAAAATTTTCAAAGTGGTTTGGGAAAGTAAAAATATAAAAATCATTTCTAAAAATGAAAAAGTATTTTATTTTCCTTAATGTTATTTTAAATGCGATTTAGTATCTTGAACAGAATCAATGCACGAAGATGGAAAGCTTGATCGGAGCTGAAAATGTTTAATTATTTTGGCTTGGATCATCTTCCAGACTGGAGACACATGCACCGTCACTGTTAAGGCTGATTTACACGCTGCCAATACTGGTGTACCAGTTAGGGGTTTGCCAGCACCTATCAGCGCTGGCGCTCTGTGCGACTGGCAATAGTTGTTTACACAATGCTAGTAATGGTATGCAAGATGAGACATTTTTCTCGCCGCTCTTAGCTTATGTATGCTCGTTGCGACGTGTTACTGATAGTATTCGACGCTCAAACAACAGGGTGCAAAGCAAATGTTTCGTAAACATTTTATTCTATTCACTTAATCTGCCTTGTAGAAGTTATCTATCCCCATTTTATTAGCAATTGCCAGAAATGCGCCATTTTTGGCCTCGCGGTTCTTGTAAAAAAATCCCACAAATGTTCCGATACTGTATAAAACCAGTGAAACTTGTTAGTTTGTTCCTCCGTTATTCAAGAAGACTTCTGCTTCCCAATCATTTTTATAAATAATAATAATAATAATAATAATAATAAAAACAGATTATTTACAACGCCACAATAATGTAGCCAAAATCATTCACCAAGCTCTTGCCAAAAGATTGGACCTGTTAAAGGAAAGCTTATCTTATTACAAATATCTACCGGAGCAAGTTTTGTCTAATGAGAGAACAAAAATCTTATGGGATACTGCCATTGTTACAGATAAAACAATGGAAGCAAATAAGCCTGATATTGTCGTGTTCGACAAAACTACTTGCAGGGTAATAATAATTGATATTGCAGTCCCATTAGATCATAATCTGCTGCCAACAATTGCAGAAAAGAAAAGAAAATACCAGCCACTCTCAGAAGAACTGAAAAACCTCTACAAACTAAAAGAGGCAGATATTGTGCCCGTAATTATTTCATCTAATGGGCTTGTTGCTGAAGATTGGAGGATTGTGAAAGAGAAACTCCATCTAAATGAGTGGCACTTCAGAACCATGCAGAAGGCCGTGCTGCTGGCAACCACCAATATTGTGCGTAAGGTTCTCTCTCTTAGTCATTGAAGCGGAACCTGAGTGCACTGGAGCAAGAAATTCTCACCATCTGTCACGCTATATGTGTTGACGTTCGGTCCTTGAGTTATATCTGAAAACTCCGGACGAGCGTAAAATTTTGAATAATGAAAATAATAATAATAATAATAATAATAATAATAATAATAATAATAATTGGTCCGCCATATGGGAAGAGCCAAAACAACATGACTCAGATAGCACAACATTGATGGATGAAAAACGAAGAATGGAGGTAATTGAACCCATGTCACCGCTCTGCATCAATGAAATAGATGTAAAAGCAATTATAATGAAAACATCCAATTGGAAAGCACCTGGACTGGATCAAATCCAAAATTTTTGGTATAAGCAATTCTCATGTATATACAAACATTTAGCAACCTGCTACAGAGAGGTGATATCAAAACCAGAAACGACACCATCATTTCTCACCGCTGGGAAGACGTTCCTGATACCCAAAAGTCATCACACCTCTGACCCAGCTAAGTATCAACCAATTACTTGCTTACCCACAGCCTATAAATATTTGACAGCCATCATTATAAACAAAATATACGCACATCTGCAGAGAAACAACATTATCACTGAGGAACAAAAAGGCTGTTGTCGATCATCAAGAGGATGCAAAGACCAAATTATAGTTGACTCTGTTGTGGAATCACAGGCTATAAGGAAGAAGAGAAATATCAGTATGACCTACATAGATTATAAAAAGCTTTTGATTCTGTGCCAAATTCTTATCTTGTTGAAATTTTGGAGATATATAAAATAGATTCAGAAATAATCCTCTTTCTTTGTCACATGATGCGCAACTGGGTCACAACCCTATATGTCTCGACTGGGCATACCAGTATAAAGTCACGTCCCATCAAAATAAATAGGGGTATTTTTCAAGGCGATTCATTGAGCGCACTTTGGTTCTGCATGGCACTAAATCCCCTCAGCAAAAGACTTCTGAATACTCAATATGGATTCAAGATAACCACACCAACGAAAGAGAGCTACACAATTAATCATCTACTATATATGGACGATTTGAAGTTATATGCTAAATCAAATGATCAGGCTCATAGACTTTTGGATATTGTCACTAAATTTAGCAATGAAATATGCATGGAACTTGGTCTGGACAAATGTAAATCGGTACATATGAAACGAGGTAAAGTTGTTACATCTGAAGGATATAGTGTCGCGCCTGATGAAATGATTGGAGATCTGGAAGAATCTGATAGGTGCATTTATCTAGGAATCACTCAGCTACGAGGAATTGATCACACTTGTATTAAACGAAAACTGAAAGAAAATTTCCTGCAAAGAATCAAAAGCATCCTCAACACACAACTCTACAGCAGAAACAAAGTAAAGGCGATTAATACATATGCAATACCACTACTTACTTACCAATTTGGATTAGGTAAATGGTCAGCGACAGACCTGGAAGATCTATCAAGACTAGTCAGAACACAACTGACAAAACACCGAATGAAACATCCAAAATCAGCATTAGAACGGGTGACTCTTCCAATACTGATGGGTGGCATGGGAATCACCGATATTCCGCGACTCCATAGCAAACAAATTAACGATCTCAGATGCTACTTTCACGAGAAGCAAACCGACAATAGAATGTTTGATGTCATTTGTAAAGCCGATGTAAAGGCAACTCCACTGCATCTATCAGAGGCTGCCACATTCACTCCAAAGAGTACATCAATAGAGGATCAGAAAAGGAACTGGGAACAAAAAGAATTGCATGGCACATTTCCGAATCAATTAGACAAAGATAATATAGATAAGGATGCAACAAGCCTCTGGCTCAAAATTGAAACCTCTTTGGTGAAACAACTGGATTCATGATGGCGATCCAAGATAGAGTAATAGCCAATAGAAATTACCGGAAATACATAATCAAGGAAGCAATCTCAGATGATAAATGCCGAAAATGTCATGAAACAGCAGAAACAATAGAACACATCACAGGATCCTGCCGTACACTTGCACACAGAATATACCAAAAGACACAATAATGTAGCAAAAATCATCCATCAAAATTTAGCAGGAGGCACAGCTTCAGCATCACCCTATTATAAATATGAACCGTCGCTAGAAGTTGATAACAGCGATTTCAAACTCTATTGGGATAGAGAAATAAAGGCTGACCTCACCATACCAGCCAATAGACCCGACATCACCTTGCTAGATAAAATGCAACAAGAAAGAGAAAATCTGATTGACATTGCCATTCCACTCTCCCACAATATCGACAATAGCTATAGCAACAAGATCAGCAAATACAAGGATCTAGCAGATGAAGTAAAGGAAATGTGGAAAGAAAGTCTATATTAGACCCATTATCATTTCGGCCAGAGGACTAATTCCTACAAGCACAAAGAAACACTTGAAAATCCTTAAATCAGAAAGCTATCTATCAAAAATTCAGAAATCTGTGATACTGGACACTTGCCATATTGTGAGGAAGTTCTTAGGAGATGAGATTGACTGATATCAACTCAATTACTGTTTAATAAAGCGCGTAAAGCCAGTGAGTTCGATGTGGACATGTATGTGGAAATTTTGATAGTGGCACGACAGTAGACAGTTTATATGAATGTGTTATCTCTTTAATATATTTAAATTTAACCTGTCTTGTGTTCTTTATGTATGTATATTTAATTTGATTTGTGTTCTTAAGTGTATTGTAACTTAATTTGACGTGTGTTCTAATATGCTTTTAAATTTGATTTGACTCATGTTCTTATATGTATCTACATTTAATTTGACTTGTGTTATATTATTCAAATTTAAGTGGACCTGTGCTCTTATATTGCTCTTATATGTAAATTTGATTTCATTTGTGTTCTCACTGTTATATAATACGTCTTGAATCTCAATTCCGACGTATTGTCTCATGTCCAACAGTGTTGAGATTTTGTATCTTATAATAATAATAATAATAATAATAATAATAATAATAATACCCCGTGTGGTGTCCGGGGGTTTTAGTAGAATAGCACCACGGGTAATTCCCCCCTGTCGTAAGAGGCGACTAACTCCTTACCCGAATTATTCCTTTCGTGTCATACAACCCTTCCTCTACCCCCAGAAGCCAACGGGTGGATTGAGTAGCTCCGAGGCCTCTGGTACCTATCCTAAATAATTCTGTCCTTCGTTCCTTCCTTAAACTTTGAAGAGGAGCATACCTCTATAAGAAACCTAGGATCGGCTGGCTCCGGCTGTCAATACCTAGGAAGGGCCCCCGCCTAGGGTTACAGGTGAAGAGGACCAACGGCTTCGATGGCGGATGAAGATTAAATCTCAACGGCAAAGAAGGCGGACGAGTTTATCTTCAAAATCTGAGGGTTGTCAGACCCCTCCAAAAAAATTGACCTGGGTAGCAGATCTTCTTCGTCAGTTACCCAGTACTGGGCCCCCCCAGAGAAGACTTATGAGTAGTACTTTAAGGAAAAGTCACGCTGGCGACCGGCCCTCGCAAGGCCGCGCAGCTGTTTCTAGCACCGGGGCAGCTGTGAGAAATGTGTTACCTGTGCTGATGGAAAGCGGTGAACGTCCGGAACAACTAAGGGGGGCGCGGCGCCGCTCCATCTAGGGCTACCGCAACTCTCGATTTCGCGTCGCAAGATGCCGTACCTGGTAGAAGTTTGGGGAACCCAAGGGGATCCCCCACTGCTCCAGAGAATCCGAGCCAACGCATGCAATGGACCAGAGAATTAAATATGTCTGCCATGCGTGCATACTACAGAAGCACAAAAAACGAGACGGAATGTGAGGGCTTCAGGAGAAGACTCCTAACTGAATGGAGAAAGATCTATCCGCAAAGCGCCCTAAATGAGCAACGTGTGTGCAGCCAACTTAACTCTATTAGGAGAAGAAAAGTTTTCTCAGATGCAGAGCTAAATCTTTTGAAGGGGAAGTGGAGCTAGAACTAACAAATGAGGTAGTCCTGGAGCAGCAAGTTAATGGAAATGAACAAAGAGTACATGAGAACGAACAACACGTTGTGGTTCCCATCCCCCAACTCGACAACGAAATGGTGGACAAATCTCTTAAAGATATTTACGAGGTTACAAAGCTTCACTACCAAGGAATATCTTTAGATCTAAGACCAAAAATACCAAAACTGAAGTGCAGCACTAATGTCTATGAGATTGTTGGCAAAATGAACCAAATTATTGCCCCAAACATCTCAGAAGCTTCTTCTCTTGAAGATGTAGCCGGATTGGTTCATTGCGCTGCAATTGCTACTTGTGAACATCTAGGTTACAAAGTACAGGTGGGAAAAGGTACTTCTCTTGATAAGAAGCCTAATGAAAGACAAAAGCCACCGGCATGGTTGAAAAAAATCGAAAATCAAATTACCCAAGCTAGACGAGATATTTCGCATATTGCTGAATATTTCAGAGACAAACGAGGGATTTCAAAGAAGGTTCGCGCAAGTATTCGCTTAATTCTCAGAAGACTGAAGATAAAAAGAACACAGAAAGACCTGGAAAGTAGACTAAAGGTTGAAGACAAGAGATTAAGACAAAGAATAGTAGCACTGGGGGCAAGAATAAGAAGGTATAACGAAGCTGCGCGACGCAAGAAAGAAAATTCCTTATTCTCTAAGAATCAAAAAGGCTTTTATAGATATCTAGAATCGAGAGATACCAAGGAAAGTGACATAAACCCAAGTGCTTCTGCCATGGCAAACTATTGGTCTCTGATTTGGTCCACCCCAAAGCAACATTTTGATGAAGCATACTGGATACGACAGGAAGAGGAAGCTTGTCACAGTATCCCGGAAATGAATGGAGTTGTTATTTCGACAGAGGATGTAAAAAGATCTATAGGAAGAACCCACAATTGGAAAGCTCCAGGAGTAGATGGAATACAAAATTTTTGGTGGAAATATCTGACTTGCACTCATGGTATATTGGCGAGTCAATTTCAAAACATTTTGAATGGAACATCTGTGCTGCCATAATTTTGTACCTTGGGAGTGACATTTATGTTACCGAAAAGTGGAAATGCGTCATGTCCCGAGAATTATAGACCCATTACATGTCTACCTACAATTTATAAAGTTCTCACCTCCATTATTGCCACCAAACTCGACGAGCATTTGAAAGAAAGTGATCTGCTTTTGCAAGAGCAGGTTGGTTGTAGGAAAGGATCTCGAGGATGCAAAGAGTTATTGATAATAGATAATATTATATCCAAGCTTGTAAAAAAGAAAATGCATAATTTGTCTGTGGGCTGGATTGATTTCCGAAAGGCATTTGATTCCATTCCTCATTCTTAGCTTCTGCAAACTCTTCAACTTTACAAGGTTCACCCCTCTATCATTAAATTTCTTACAACGTGTATGAACAGCAGGCGAACAACACTGCATGTTAGGAGAGGGAAACTGAGTTACCAGACTAATCCTTTGCGAATTTGTAGAGGCATTTTCAGGGAGACAGCTTAAGCCCGCTCTGGTTTTGCTTATCACTGAACCCTTTGAGTAGAATGCTGAATGCCTCCGGCTATGGATATGCTTTAAAGAACCCCAAGAAGATAATTTCCCACCAATTATACATGGATGATCTCAAGCTCTATGCTAAGGGACCAGATCAACTTCGCAGCATGCTGACACTAGTTGAAAGCTTCAGCACCTCTGTTTGTAGGAATCTTGGTTTGGAGAAGTGTGCTGTTGTTCACGTGAAGAGAGGTCGCGTCCAGAATAGAGAAAATGAACCTCATTTGATGGAAGATTTGAGAATTCAAGAACTCATCAATGGAGATGAATATAAGTATCTCGGCCTCCAGCAGCTCTTAGGAACTGCAGATGAAAAGATTAGAAAACAAGTGGAAAGGAAGGTTCTCTATCGTGTTGAAAAAATCTGCAAGTCCTCTATTAATTCGAGAAACAAATTTACAGGAATGAACACATGGGCCCTTTCTGCAGCATCGCATATATTTGGAGTTGTTAAATGGTCTGAGACATCTTTACAAGCTTTCGATAGAAAAGTCAGAACACTTCTATCAATATATCGGATGCATCATCCTCGAAGTTCCACCGAAAGGCTATATCTTTCAAGACATCATGGAGGCCGTGGACTGTTAAGTCTTGAAGTTATGTGCCGCCAGCAAGAAAAACAGCTCAGACATTATTTCATCAATAACAAATCCATGACGGCCATCTGTGCACAAGATCATGGCTATACACCTCTGAAGCTGCTCCAAGAAAACCACAATCCAAGTTTTCCTAAATGTGAGGATCGAATTGAGCAGTGGAAATCAAAGGAACTCCATGGCAGGTTTGCTACAGCGCTTCGAAGTAACGCCATTGATATGAAAAGATCGACTGAATGGTTGAGAACCGCTGGGCTTTTTGCCGAGACGGAAGGATTTGTGTTGGCCATTCAAGATCAGGTAGTAACCACTAATAACTACAGGCGATATATCATGAAAGAGAACATCAGTGACATGTGTCGCCTGTGCAAGAAGGCCACCGAATCTATTCAACACAGTCTGTAGTGGATGCTCTCAGTTGGCACAAACAGATTATTTACAACGCCACAATAATGTAGCCAAATCATTCACCAAGCTCCTTGCCAAAAGATTGGACCTGTTAAAGGAAAGCTTACCTTATTACAAATATCTACCGGAGCAAGTTTTGTCTAATGAGAGAACAAAAATCTTATGGGATACTGCCATTGTTACAGATAAAACAATGGAAGCAAATAAGCCTGATATTGTCGTGTTCGACAAAACTACTTGCAGGGCAATAATAATTGATATTGCAGTCCCATTAGATCATAATCTGCTGCCAACAATTGCAGAAAAGAAAAGAAAATACCAGCGACTCTCAGAAGAACTGAAAAACCTCTACAAAACTAAAAGAGGCAGATATTGTGCCCGTAATTATTTCATCTAATGGGCTTGTTGCTGAAGATTGGAGGATTGTGAAAGAGAAACTCCATCTAAATGAGTGGCACTTCAGAACCATGCAGAAGGGCCGTGCTGCTGGCAACCACCAATATTGTGCGTAAGGTTCTCTCTCTTAGCCATTGAAGCAGAACCTGAGTGCACTGGAGCAAGAACTTCTCACCATCTGTCTCGCTATATGTGTTGACGTTCCGTCCTTGAGTTATATCTAAAAACTCCGTACGAGCGTAAAATTTTGAATAATAATAATAATAATAATAATAATAATAATAATAATAATAATAATAATAATAAGCTTACGTTGATCACCGCGCAAGTGTTAAGCAGTGTACACACGTATTGGGAGCCGGGGGATCGCCGTAGCGGACACCGTGGTGGTGGGGGAGAGCGTGAGCATGCCGGTAAACCAATATTCTTGTTCAACTGGCATCGCCAGTGACTGGCGCGTAGGTATTGCTAGTTACTTGCAAGAAAGCGGTTACAGGTTGCCAGTCTCCACTTGCCAGTTGCTGGCAACCTCAACTGTCACGTTTTCTGGCAAAGTGTAAATCAGCCTTTAGTTCAGCGATTTGGGCCGGGGAGGAGGATATTGAGAAATTTTGCAGTAGTTGGAACACCTCTGGATTGCCTGGAAGAGATAGCACGAGTGCACATCTGTGCCGGATATCAAATTCTAAGTATCCAGCGGTGGCCAGAGGCGAACGATCATGTAAGGCATGGAACATGCATTTGGTTACAATAAATATTAATTATCACCACCCTGTCACCTTTTTGGATTTGTTTACGCTCAGAATTGTTCCACAGACGTAAAGAATACCAAGTTGTGACTTTGTTACTGAGTAACAAATGTATTTTAATAATTAAATGTGTTCAATGAATTGTCACCCCAATCGGGATTCAAATCCGTGTCTCTTAGTTTGCGCGCAGTTGCTCTACCCACTAAGCGATCAAGACAACCAATTCTTTAAACAGGTTCTTAGGCCTGTATTGGTATTCTTTACGTCTGCGGAAAACATTTCTGCGCGTAAACGCGTCCAAAAAGGTGACAGGGTGGTGACAATTGTATGTATCAAAACTGGCAATATATGAGCCCTAACAACCTGTTCAAAGAATTGATTGTCTCGGTAGCTTAGTGGTTAGAGCAACTGGGTGTAAACCAGGAGACCTGGGTTTGAATCCCGATCAGGGTGAAAGTTCTTCGAACACATTTAATTAATAAATAGTAATTGTACCAATCTCGTTGTTATAACGACGGGACGTGCAGTACAATTATTAGATGCGTAATGCATTTAAACTGATACATCAAATAAATAGCTTATTGCTTGTTTTAACACCGAATGTGAGGGATTTTCTACATTAGCTATACAACTGGTTCGAATTTATCCTCTGCTTCGAGAATTCTAGCGGCCAACTGGTCTCATCGTTGGTTTTCTATAATGTCTCCGATCAATACCAGGTGAGTTCTGAGGCATTGCCTTAACAAGCGGATTGTAAACAGTGCGATTTATCCTATTCTATCCTTGAAGTCGTAGGCTTCCGCAGCCGGAGTCATGTGGATGATCTTGGCTGCTCGAGTGACGCCGCGTCGAAGGCTGTGTTGCCGACGTTTCGACCATCTTTTCGTGGCATTCCAGCCCTGAGGAAGACCACGGAAAATATGGTCGAAACTTCGGCAACACAGCCTTCGACGCGGCGTCACCCGGACAGCCAAGATCATCCACATGACTCCGGCCGCGGAAGTCTACGACTTCATTTAACTCGCCTCTACGGGGAGGAAATTTATCTATCAAAGCATTCCTGCCCTGAGGAAGACCACGAAAAGATGGTCGAAACGTCGGCAACACAGCCTTCGATGCGGCGTCATCCGGACAGCCAAGATCATCCACTATTCTATCCTTGTCCCCTCCTCACCTCTTAAATACACAATGTTCAGAATGTCCGTTGTAGGAAGTTATAGTTACATGAAATTAATTTTACGCACAGTGGGCCGGTCGTAACAAGCTCAGGAGAAGAAAGAAATGCATAGCTTTATAGTAGACACACGTTTGAATATACACACTTTCAATGAAATTAACTTTGTACACCGCTATGCCATCAGAAAAGAAAGACGGAAAATACATTGGAACAGTGAACACAAACAATAAGTTTGGAAATTGTGTTCAACTGTTTATTTGTACTGCGAGGCGTCTTGGTCACTGCAGTGACATAAAGAGATACTCGAACTCTACCCATAACCTGCAGAAGAAGCATACGTAATGTAGTAGCATACGTAATGTAGTCCGCAGCAGGACACATGTAACATTACCAACACAGATCAACTGCAATTCAGAAAACAAATCGCACGTTGCTGTATCTAAAGTTCATGGATGGTCACTTAGCATTCGCGTGCGGCATGATTTATAAGTATTCATTAATACATATTAATTCACATCAAAATTAGGAGACGCGACGAAAATGTTGACGGGTTACAGTGCTTTGTGCGAGACCTACCCGTTGCACGCCATACATACGAGATATGAAGGGGGAGATGACAGGAAAACTAAATTAAAATGACAATCACTGAATACACAGTGAAAGGAGCGCAATCAAATTCATGGCCAAAATGTAGGTAGATACCAGCGGTAAACGACTGAGGCTGTAAAAACAGCGCAGAACAATCCGTAACCCCGCGGAAATATGGAGTTAAACGACATGTTAATGAAGTACAGCAAGTCGCTTTATGTGCTGCTACAGCAAGTCACTATGCGCATTTGCGAACAAAGACAAAAGCGTTCTTTTATAATTAGCCCTCGTTTTGAAGATAACTGCATCTGTCATTTATTTTATTTCTTTCCAATTCAACCATCGCGATTGTCCTACCCGCCACTACAACGCCGCTTGCTCTTCGTATTTTCCCTGCACCCCCATCCTAACTCAATGTGCGAGTTCGCGTTCTTTACCTCTTCGTCCTCTCCTCCCCTCTCTGCCCCCTCCCACCCAACCCCGCCGCGTTTCATCCCGCCGTGCCACCTCGCGCATAGCTAATTCCGTGCCGGTGAGCGCCGGGGCTTTGCGAAATAAATTGAAACAAACCGCCCTGGAACTTAAATTCATCACGTCCGGCGAAAGGTAAAACTTCTAAAGCCCCATTTTAAAGTTCGTTTCGCCGGTCGATACGAAATTGGCTGCAGGAGATAACGCCGCACGCCGTAAGGACAAGGGCGGTGACGGCTGTGAGGGCGGCGGGAGCGGCAGATTCAGAACAGGCAGAACAAAATACTTTTTACGCATATATATTTATATATCATCAGAAATAGTTAAAACCTGCATCTTACTTATGTGGGACAATTGCAATCTGCCCACCTTTCCTTGAGCTCTGGAATCCCTACCCTCGCACTTACACAATATTAAGTTGATTTGCGAATGAAGGTAGAAACAAGCATTTTTGGCAAAACGCAATTACCAGAAATACTCGCCCACTACAATACAAACGATTTGCATCGGTAATTGAGTTACAGATTTTGATTCTTATCCCTTATCATTCCCGACGTGGAGTAAGTGACTCACTACTCACGGTGTAAGAGATATAGGTGGGTTCACTCCCGGTCTAAAACTGAAGCTAATGTGAGGCTAGTTCTCACAGTTCTCGCTATGTAAGCGCTGCGAGCGATTTGGGCATTTTCGGGACAAGATGGTGAACCATTTACTAGCTTTGTAACCTCTGGTGGAAGCCACTAAATCGCGAGACGCTATCATGAATGCACAACTCGATCGTGCGCACCATACGGTTAAGCGAGGAACTAGCCTCAAACTGGCTTCAGAAATTTTGTCCAAAAGGCGGCTATTTGACACATCTATATATCTTACACCGTGCACTACTGTAACCACTAGTCTGGTTACATGCCGTAAAAGTTGATTCGACCTCCACGAGAGGGAACACACATCTGTTAATGCTTCCTTTGAGTTGCAATAGATTACGCCACAAGGGGTATTATAAATTTCTGAATGTACTTGCTACAAGGAATGAAACCCACCAATCACAATTTAGTTCGCCTGAAGTCGAATTACTTTGATCGAACCTTGATATCTGCCATTTTCTTGGAGGCGTCAGCTGAGGTAACATCGTGATCAACTTTGTGGAGGAGCAGATTTAGAAGAACGTATAACACGGACATTACAAAGCTTACTAAAGGTAATGAATCTTCACAGTTACAGAAGAAATTTGATATATAAAATGAATATTATTCATCAGCATAATTGAATATAAACTTTTAAGATCATGCGAAATCCAGAGTAATACGAATTTTTTATATTACTGCAAATTCGTATCATCGGAGCACGTGGCACTAACGGAAAAAAGCATTTCTCTAATAGAATGTCTTTCTCTTTTCCAGCTTTTACGTTTTAATTCTTAATGTTACAAATTTTATTTACTATTGAAAATCTCAAGAGAATAAATTATAACACTTCAAAGCGACCCGGAAAAACTGGAAATCTCGCATCGTTGGATTGCGCGGTTCACGAAGAGAGGATGCGGGGCCGTCGCGCTGCTGACCTTGAACGCCGGCTCCCGTTGAAACTCGGTATTTCCAAGCCAGACAGAGAACTACTGTAAGTTACAAAAACTCTTATATACAGTGAAATTTTTGATCCAAGATCTAAATTTATAATGCTGACGTTCGTTGAAAGAACATGTAATTCTTTTGTTAGCACGTTTATTTTAAAAGTTCTTGAATATTGAATATAATTTTTGATTTCTTTAAATATCCATGCTGTCGTAAATCGGACACAGATAAAATTGAGAGGTATTATAATGTATAAAATTTGTATCACAATTTTACAAGATTAAACAGTGGTTTTGTACATTTAACATTCAAATGGTAAATTGAAGAATAAAAAAAATTCTTGAGTGAAAACTTGTGAGAGAGAAACAAGTCAGTTGAAAATAAAAGAAATTCACAAGCCTATTTAAATTGGTCCAAAAGTGAAAATTATAAGTCAATCAAGTTATGTAAAGGTACACTTTTTTCACAATAGAAAGATGTAAGGTATTTTGCTATGTTTTCTTTTTTTTACCATTATTGATCCATGTCAAATATATGTAAAATGTGTTTTTTTTATCTAACAGTGATTGAGAGTGATGTTAAAATGGTATACTGAGTTTACGTTTAAGTCAGGTATCGATACCAGGTACAAAATTTCCAAAAGCAGAGATAAACTTAGGAATTACACGAGTTGAACTTGTATTATTTTTGTACTTTCAAGATTGAATATAATTTTGTCATTTTTTTCTAAATTCAGATAACTCGACTTTCTTTTTTTAGCGAATAAACATGATAAAAGACGTACCCACTCCCTTGTCGAATAGTTTTAAAGATATTAATCTAGCTATTCAATCATTCGCTTCGCGCTGCCCACGGACAGGTGCGTGAGAGGTGGAAGCGGCTATGCAATGGCATCTCGGAGACTGTGGTTGAGGAATGAGTGAGTGGGAATGGATCCCGGGGTTCCAGGATATTAGACGTTTTCTGTGACACTATGTTATTCAGTCGTAAAATAGTGTATTATTAGACACATTAGTGCATGTTTGCAAACAGTTGCCAAGGAGCACGTAATTGGAGATGCCCACGTGGCTCTACGTAATACTATCTCAGCTACAGTTTCATGTTTCACATAAATTGGAGAAGATATCTCCAACCGGCCTTCTAGTACAAGAACTGTTGCGTCTTCACCAGCAACAGATCGAGCTTCAAATTGATGCAGTATGCAGCGTAAGAAATACAGCGAGCATTATAGAAGCCCAGTATCAACAATCGAAGCAATTCTAAATCTTCCTTCTCAGTAGAATTCACAACGTGTATTTACTCAATCTCTACAACCAAACAGTACATACCCAAGCGTTGAAAGGTTTAAAGACAGCTAATGCAGATTTTATCTGACACAACGTTGATAGGCAAGAGTACAAAAAACAGAAATGATTAAGTGATAAGGTGCACTCAGAATAAACTGAAAAGTTATATGCTAAGAATTTGATGAAATCCAACCAAGTGTTCGTATTCACAATAAGTTCACTCGACTGAGCACGTTAAAAAAATTTATAAAATGTACTGAATCGAACATAACTACTTACAGTAATTACTGCAGCAATGAGTAATAGTAGACACGTGAACAGCTGAACATTGATACACAGAGAGCTCGAACAGGTTAGAAAATAAGTTGACATGAAACATTAATCGATAAGTCTGAACACAATTGTACGCATGTTCCAATACACTAAGAAATACAAGTATACTTACAAGGCATTTACACGAATGATACAATTATGTGTTAGCAGATTTTTCTCGGCGCGGATAAAGTTGCAGTGACTTTCGCCCAGCTGGGCACTCTTTGTGGTCTTCCCGCCAAATTATGGGAGTTCCATGGTGCACCAGTGTGTTATGGGGGCGCGATCACAAAATTCGCGCGTCCCACTTAAAATTAATTAATTAATAATTGTTCCCCTGCGCCTCTACGCATGGAGCACCCTCGTCCGTCACGCGGCTTCAGCCACGCCGCCGCCGCCGCCGCCGTCGACGCCGCCGCCGCCGCCGCCGTCGACGCCGCCGCCGCCGCCAGCGCCGACGACGCTGCTGCTGCCACCACCACCATCGTCACCGCCCCTCTCTCCCCACCGCCCGACCGCCCGGCTGGCCCCCCTTCCACTCGCGCGGTGAGATCTCGGGGCGCAGTGCAGAGAGAGGCGGGGCCGGCGGAGAGAGGCAGAAGCCGGCGGAGAGAGAAAGTGATGGAGAGTGTGACAGGCAGCCTATCGCTGAGCATCGCTGTGCATTGGGACCCTCTACTAGACAGATGTGTAAAAAGGAGAATCAGTTGTAATATGGGGGTAGTCTTGTTTGAAAAATCTAGACATGTGTCCCTCGTAGGCTTCAATACATTCTGAAATGTTTATACTAATTAAATTTTCTTATTGTATCAGTCATGCAGCCTCGCCTAGCTAGTGTGATTTATTTGTGTTATCGCAGCACTGCAAGAGTTTTGAGAAATTGTTAGTTTTTTCCATTCTTTGACATAATGTTACAATGTTTAGCAATTAGTTGCATTTAAGCAATATTTAATACATTTCCTTTCACGGTAGTAATAATGAACGTTATAAGAATAATGAATATTGTAAGAAAGGTGTGAGCACTTGAAACGTTAGCATTGTACAACTTGTGTTAGCATGAAGGGGATGCAATATAGTAAATAAAGTGAATAGCACTGATGCAAATGAATTTGCAATAGAAATTTAAACAAAATAGCAGCTTGTCGGTGTTTATTCAGGTCGAAATACCCCCCCCCCCAAAAAAGAAAATTTCGGACAGAATCGAAGACTTGAAATATCAAAAATCCTTTTTGATCGGAGGTTCTGATCAATGCCCTAAACAAAGTTTTAAACAGAAATCCTGGCTCGCAGGAACAGAAATGGTGGAGAGAGGCAGTCAAACAGAGCAGTGGTCTGTTGGTTACCTGAGGGCCTCACTCACACCACTTACCTTGAGAGCTTTCACCAGTTAACCCAATAAACTTATTAATTTTCTCTTGAAATCCCACTGGCTGTTGAGGCCATTCAAACGCCTGCATAAATATCCTACCCTAAAATAGCTTCCTGAAAGTTAAGTTTGGAACCACCGTGCAAGGAAATTCAGAACACAAGGAATTCACCTTCCACTTAAATGTAAAAAAAGGAATAACAACTCATACATAATTGACAGACTAATTATTGAATGTTGTAATTGGGTATTAATCAACAGTTATTGGAGTGACACATTAATAATAATAATAATAATAATAATAATAATAACAACAACAACAACATTGAAGCGATTCTCTCCCAAATGCTATCTGCCGTGAATGACTTTAACAATGACATCTGCATTAAGTTTGTTCTTGACAAATGGGCAAAAATTAATTTAAAAAGAGGCAAACTGACAACGTCAGAGGGCATTGAAGTTTATATGCACACTGTGATTCAAGGTCTTGAGCCAGGTAAAACTTACAAATATCTGGGCATTGAAGAATGTGAAACCATCTCGAACGACACAATGAAAGAGAGAATTCGCAAGGAGTATTACAGAAGAGTGATAGTTGTCCTGCAGTCTGCTCTGAGCTCCAGTAATAAAATATCTGCAATTGGTAGTTTGGCGGTGCCTGTAGTCGAGTACAGTTCCGGACTAGTGGACTGGACTGAACAAGAAATTTGAATCACGGATCGAAAAACCAGACTTTTATTTATTTACGTCAAAAACAGTTTAAAACTGTGTGTGACGAGCTATGGGGAGAAGCAAAATTTGTGCACGTTTTCATAATTCTGTGATCTCTATCCTAAACCATATTCTAGTAAATTTTGAATACAGAAAAAAGAGCGTTTTTTTTCAAGTTTTGTTGACAAAAATATTCGCTCCTATATAATAAAATATATTTAATAAAATATATGCTGCTAACAATGCATCATGTTGCCCACCCTGGAGCTGATGTATATTGACTTTGTGTCACGTAAGGAAGGAGGAAGAGGCCGCAGTCAAATTGAAGCCTCCTGGCACAATGCAATATTTGGAATTGGAAAGTATGTAGTCAGTCATCAAGATAATTCTATATTGAGGCAGATCATGAAATCTCATCTAAGAATGGGAAACAGAGACATTGTTTGTGTTGCAAGAAGCATTGCAAAGAAAACTGCAAGACACGCCGAATAACACACACTGAAGTTCTGATGATACTAAACACGAAATGTAAGACACAAAAAATGATAAAGAATTCGTGGAGAGACAAACCACTCCATGGACAATATCTAAAAAAATTGGACAAGGTGCACATCAATAAAGATCAATTATTTATGTGGCTTAAAAGGGGAAGAATGAAGCCAGAATCGGAAGCAGTTCTAATAGCTGCTCAAGATCAGGCATTGAAAACACAACATTATGATAAAGCGGTTCTCAAAATTTCCCAAAATGATAAAGGCCGCATTTGCCAGGAACAAGCGGAAACAATTGATAATATTGTCTCAGCTTGTCCAATTCTAGCAAAGACCGAATACTTGAAAACACACGACAGGGTGTGCAGCTACCTCCACTGCAGATCTGTACTGCCCTTGAAGCTCCAAACACATACCCCAACACTCACCAAAACCGGTGACATCGACTGGACGCTATAAAATATTGTACGACCAAAAATTCAAACGGATCGCACGATAGTAGCAAACAAACCGAATTTTGTTATCTGAGATTTGGAGAAAAATTTGTGTCTACTTGTAGATGATGCTGTGCCTTGTGATCAAAATGCCGTAACCAAGGAGCCACAGAAACGTCTTAAATATTAATTTGGGTGATATTAATTTAGACTAATTTGGATGGTCACTTTACGTCTGAACAACATGTTGACAAACTATAATATATAAAATACAAGAGTATGGATATCGAGGTCAGTCGAATGTGGGGCATAAAGGCGCAGGTCATCCTGATAGTTATCTGAGATCTGGGATTTGTTTCGAAAAATTTGTGTAAGAACTTGGCTAAACTTCCAGGTCATTCAAAGCGCTGGGAAGTGCAAGAAATTGCTTTATTTGGAAGAGCTCACATTTTGCGTACAATATTGTAGAGGTACCGACAGTCCCTAGATCTGCTCCTTAGGTAGCAACCTAAAGTAATTTTATATTCAGCCGACTCACATCTTTAGTCGTGATATAGAGGAATGATAATAATAATAATAATAATAATAATAATAATAACAACAACAACTCCACCTAGGGAGTACACGACCTTGAAGTTGGTGGTGGAGCTTGAGTACCCCCATGAGCCTGAGAGCAAATGTTTTAGAGATTTTGCAAATGTGCATTCCCGCCTGAGATATGGCATAATATTCTGGGGAAGCTCATCCTGTAGTATTCAGACCTTCAGATTGCAAAAGAAAATTATTCGAATAATGAAAAAATGCCTTCCACGTGATTCCTGCAAGCCTCTTTTCATTGAGCTGGGAATCCTACCATTGCCTTTTCTATTTATTTACGAATCTGTAATATTTGTCAAAAATGACCTACTTAACGGAGGGAACATATTTTCATGCAATATTGATATTTATAATTACAACACACGCCGTAGAAATCACGTGCATCAAGTGTCAGTATTAGATGATTCTTATCTAGATGTCTGTACATTTTGTCAGCTATGGCTGCAGTGATAACTTTGTACAGTACTGGCAGACAAGTAATTGGCCTGTAGTTCTTCGCCAAAGAGCTGTCTCCCGCTTTGGGTAGCAAATACGTGATGCCGCGTGTAAGCCATTCCGGGAGTTCCTTTGGGTTTTCTAAAATTTTATTAACAGCCTTTGCAAGATGAGAATGTATTGCTGTTAATTTCTTAATCCAATAAATCTGGATCTTATCAATCCCGGGGGACTTCCAGTTTCCCATGTTCTTAATTGCTTGGAAGAGGTCCTCTTCCGAGAATTGGTGAACATCTTCCACTGTTTCTACAAGTTCATCGGCAGCATGAACTTCAGATTGAAGCCAAGATGCGTCTTTGTTGTAGGATCTGCTCTCCTCCGAGATTCCTACCCAAAATGCTTCGACGTCATCTTTTGAAGGAGTAACAGCTTTGCCATTCGGTTTTTGAGTCAGATTGCGATAGAATCTCTTCGCGTCTGTTTCAAACAACCGGTTCTGTATACAGAAATCTATTCTACGTTTGTAACGTCTAATTCTTTGAGCCCATGCTTGAATTTTCTCTTTTAGCTTTTCAACTACCATTAGCCTGCTGGTGTCATTTTCAATTTGGTATTTTTGTTCAACATTGAATATTTTTCGTTGAACTTTAGAGGTGTGCGTTGATTTAGAAGATGCCTCAGCTAAGAGTGATATTTCGCGTCGGGTGTCGGTTATCCGTTTCTGAATTCTGTTCATCCATGGGGGTACAGAGCTGTATACTCTGTTTTGCTGTCGGCCATCGGTGTTCTTGGCTGGCCCCAAAATCATCTGAGATACTAGATATCCAGTTGCATATATGATGTGATTGATTTCAGTAATATCTAGATCTCTGCCTGGGGTCTCGACCACCTCATTTAAGACAGAATTCACTGTTTCTATCACTCTGTTAGCTTTGGCATTTTCGTATATTCTTCTTAACGGTTCGCGAGATTCAAACGGAAGTTGACTAACTCTTTCTATCTCGCGGCCAAGGATATTTCGCATTATGTCCTTGTCGTGTAATTCATTGCCAGATGAATTTTCACCACTGACGTGTGTTTCACTGGAAAGAGATGAACCTTCCACGGGATCATCATTTTCAAGTTCTACATGTTCGTCATGTGGATTGTTCGAGCGAAGTATATACTCCGCATTTCTCTCAATGTCAGCAAGTTGTTCTGCTGTGAATTTTCCACTGCTGAGTATGTATCGTCGTTGACTGGCAAGCTTCTTTGAGTATAGGGTAGGTCTCATATCTGGGTTCCGCTCTCTCCATACCTTGAAAACTTCTATTTCTGAGCCCCCATTTTTCGCTTTTGCATAGTAAAAGCACCACATCACCTCCTTTAATTCATCTCGGGTCCATCTCTGACGATGGCTTCGAGCTACTGCCGGCTCTGGGTCCCTGGGACTAACATCCGTGGGATGGCCAGACGTCGACAAGGTGACATTAGCTCGGTTTCTGAGCAGGTATGGGGACATTGGTAGAACAAGGCACGTTAAGGTTCATCACATTGCTTGTTCTATCCATTTTGCTCATTGGTTTGAATTGAAGATTCGCAGGACGCAAGTTCGAGTTCACAGATCACAGTTAACCCTCGGGTTGTTTCCTGCCATCCGTTACTGCGATCCACAGTGGCCTCGGGGCATCCCCCCGCAGGGCCCAGCAAGGGGTCCCTCCGATCGCCAGTCGGCATTACTAAACCCTACGGGATTTTCACTGACTGCTGAAGGCAGCCTCCTTCGCTGGCTAATGCAAGGTTCGGGCCTTCACTCTAATCAGTGGCCTGGTGTGCCAACCCAGTTTCTCTGCTTTACCCTCTATGGGCCGACAACAGGAATCCAAAGGTTCATGTCCCTTCCCTCTCTACTTACTACCCACTCTCCTCAGAATGGAGTACTTCTTCGTCGGACCCCTCACCTTCAACCTATTCAGTAAGGGAGGCCCTACCGGTAGCTAGGTACCACTGACATAGCTTATTTATTTATTTATTTGTCAAAAAACAGTAAAAACTGTATATGACGTGTGGGGAAAGAAATTTATCTGCGCACATTTTCTTGAGGGCCAGAATTTTAAAAAAAAACGAAAAAATGAATTTAGAAAATAATTATTTTAGAAAAATAAAGATATTTGAAAAATGTTTTTTCCCGAGTTATAGAAAACAATTTCAACTGTAAATGAACTACAAGCAAAAGGAGTGCTCAACAAAACGTGCGCACAGTGAAGCTACATTTACGTCCAGAAGCAACACAAGGGGCCATCTCAGCATTTGCTCAATGGATCAGGGAAACTGGACAAAAACCTGATCGAGATGGGGGTCATTGACCCGGAAGCTGTAGTACATTACTTGTTACAGGCGTATTAAATATTTTTTTAAATGTATACAATGCAAACATAAACTAATTAATTATATATCTTTGTTTTGTTACATTAAACATTATTTTTCTTTTTCACGATCAGTATAGTCTCTAATTGTATAGAAACAGTTTTGCAGCAGAAAAGATTTTACTTTTAACTTAAATTTGTGTACCGACTTTAATTGTTTTATGTCATCTGGCAATGCGTTGTAAAGTAACGTACATGTATTGTATGTTGATTTCTTGTACTGAGCTGTTGATACTGACACTTGATGCACGTGATTTCTACGGCGTGTGTTGTAATTATAAATATCAATATTGCATGAAAATATGTTCCCTCCGTTAAGTAGGTCATTTTGACAAATATTACAGATTCGTAAAGAAATAGATAAGGCAATGGTAAGATTCCAAGCTCAAAGAAAGAGGCTTGCAGGGATCACGTGGAAGGCATTTTTTCATTATTCGAATAATTTTCTTTTGCAATCTGAAGGTCTGAGTACTACAGGATGAGCTTCCCCAGAATAGTGTGCCGTACTCAGACGGGAATGTACATTTCCAAAATTAACCCAACGAGCTGCATGAAAGCTGACAAAATTTGAAAGAATTCTGAATGCGTAACATAATGAACTTAATTTATTGTTTAATTCTGTTATATATACATTCCATTTGAGGTTTGATTGAATTGAGAGACCTAAAAATTTTGTTGCCTCAACATCAGCTAATTGCATATTGTTCATTTTCAATTGAACCTGCGATTTCCGATTTGAGATGCAAAAATGCATTGAAACAGTTTTTTTTCGTTAACAATTAATTTGTTATTATTAAACCAATTTGAAACTTCTGAAATTGTACTATTTACTGCTTCTTTTTTGCAAAGAACATTCGTTTCATCAGCAAACAGAACCGTTCTTCCACGAGGGCATATCGTTTACATATAACAGAAAGAGAATAGGACCTAAGATCGAACCTTGCGGGACCCCATGCTCAATTGGCAATGAATTGGAAATATAAGTATGTAATGTCCTTTCCTGCCAGTATGGTATTTCTACTCTTTGAGTCCAATGTTTAAGGTAAGAAGTTATCCAATCTAGAGCAATACCACGAATTCCATACGAAGGTAATTTTGAGAGCAAGATCTTATGGTCAATAACGTCAAAAGCTTTCGAGAGATCTAAGAATATTCCAATGGGTACTTCATTTTGGTCTATTGATGAAGTAACATCTTTGAGAAAAGAAAAAATGGCAGTTTCCGTAGATTTTTGATTTTCTAAAACCGTGTTGTGAGTCTGAAAACGCTCTGTTTTTCCTGAGAAATGGTTTCCATTCGTAAGTAGAAAAGCCTTTCTAATATTTTTGAGAAAACTGACAAAAGAGAAATTGGCCGGTAATTTTGAATATCATTTTTGTTCCCTTTTTTAAAAAGTGGCTTAATTTTTGCTGTTTTGAAAATATCTGGAAATATTCCTGTACATAAAGAAGCATTGAAAATGTGAGTTAACGGATGTATAAAGGCTGGTGCACAAGTTTTTAATAAACAATCCGGAAATTCATCTAAACCAGATGAATATTTATTTTTTAGTTTACTGACTATTCTGAGGATTTCGTTGGGAGAAGTTTCGGAAATAAACATCGTATCTGAAGTTTTTTGGGAAGTGTAAAATGTTGAACTTTGTGATTTTAGTCCCTTCGTGAGATCAGACGCAATTATAGAAAAGTGTTTGTTGAAGAGATTGGCAACTTTTTCCGGATTACTCGTTTCTCTTTCATTATCCTTTAAAATAACAGTCTCTACAAGGTATCGAGTTGATGTGGTTGTATTTTTTTACGATATCCCACATTGCTTTAGTTTTGTTACTAGCGCTCAAAATGTCCTGACTATTTTTCATTATTTTTGCCTGAACTATTACTTTCTAAAATTCTTTTATATTCTCGGAAGTATATATGGAAACCGGGTGATACGTTATGATGTTTAGAAATAAAGTAAAGCGTACGTTTGTTTTACACGATGTTCTAATTCCTTGTGTGATCCAAGTATTACTTTTGCTTGAAATATTTAATTTTCTCTTTTTAAGAGGAAAGCACGCGTTAAAATGAATTGAAAGCTTGGAGAAAAATAAATTATATTTTTCATTTGTGTCAACAGCGTTATAAACTGCGTCCCATGATTCCTTCATCAAGTAGTCCGTAATAATTTTATATTAACTTTAGTGAATGCTCTGCACATGCGTGTATTATTTATTGTGTCAGTGTTTATGTTCTTAGTAATTGTAAGAACGGTGATCGCCTATGGGACTTGGCCTTCGCGGTGCCCAGACCTTCAGGCGATAATGGTGCAATGTGCTGGATGCGCGATGTGATGGTATGCGTGAATACTGTAATCAGGATCATGGCAGGGAAGTGCATAGAAACGGACATAAATGTTAAAAAAGCCAATCAGCGAAAAGAACGATCTAAGAAACTGACAGCATAAGGAAAAAATTAAAGGCCATTTTCAGACCTAACAAGCATTGACCTTAATTTGTAATGGCGGCAGAAACAAGCCTAAATTTTAAAACATTTGAAGTAGAAAGCAAAGGAGTCAAAGATTAAGATGTTTTACAGTAATATCTCGAGATAATTAAACAGATCATAGATTGGCAGCAAGTTTCTAATATTCTTTACTGCTAATCTACTTCCTTCCTTTGTTCATGATGTAACAAATTTATAAAAGGAAACAAATTTTGAATTGTAAAACTTTTCTTCTGAAATATATTTTCACCGCGACTGTTGCCCCCGCACTTATACTAATACATCAAGAAGAATTTTGAACAAAGCAAATTCAAATCAATTGTTAGGGCAGGGACATATGATAAAGTAACCTACGTATTCACCAGATTTCGCAATTGAATATTTTTTATGACGAAGTGAAAAACATTTTAATGAGACTGTGCCTACGACTCCAGAAGGTATGTAATATTACTATAAAGCAGGAAACAGTGCGGTGCGGAAAACCCGAAAGGACGACGCCAGGTCTCACGTTCCAGGGAGGAAGAACAACGGCCAAAGGCCAAATTAAAAGGATTCAGGAAATTAAGATTAAGGAATCCACAATTCCTAGTTTACTAATGCGATAACTCGCTCTCGTGAGGCTTGGCTATGGTGAGCCATGTCGAAAAATGAAAACGGAGTAGTTCAATTTGCTAAGCAACGAGTGAAAATATTGATTTTTCTTTCTTGTCAAGTGGCAGCGTCGCAGAGCTCCTTATCTCATTTTGACACGGAGTTGAAAACACGGAAGTACTGCGAAGGATGCAATTTAAGATCATATTATTTTGGTCTCAATGCCGCATGTCGAGCCTGCTGACTTACCATTATTTTAGAATTGCTGGTTCGCATTCCTTTTTCGTCAATCGCGAATTTTGCTTACATTATACATAACTTTGACAAGACAAATGTATAATTTTGCAATTTAGTGAAATTTTTTGTAATGTAGAATGAAAAAGAAAGTTACGAAGACTAGGTCTCGAACCCGCTGCCCTCTGAGTTCTAGAGAAACACTTTGACACTGAGCCATTCATTTGTTCTTCTCACACTCTTATTACAACAACCACATTTCACATTAAAAAAAAAAACTTGAAATCAACAGTACGTTTGCAAAAATTAATGTCAATTCAGTTTTGTAGGCAGGAAACACGACGTCTTTTACCTCTGTACTACTACTATTAGTATAACTATTCGTATAAGCGTCGCAAAGCATCATGCGTGTGGGAAGCTTTTGCTGTAATGCTCACGTCGTAGGTGGAAGACAGGCCCAAAAATGTCGTAGAAGTTCGCACATTGACATGTAGAGATTTTTAACTCTTTCTCGAGATCAGCAGGTACAAGTTGAGCCAAGGATTCTTCCTGAAAGCCCTTCATTAGGGCTCCTCCAGGCGTCAGCTCTATATCAACAATCTACGCCCTTCAATGTGTCTGAGGTAGATGTGACGTGTGTAACATTCTGTGATAGACGTGGATGACAGACGTTTGCATCTGGTCACAAAGCAGATGACGCAAGTATCAAATATTGCACCTTACAGGTACACGATAAATCTGAACATTTTGGCGTAGAACCAAATGGCTAGTTTCCAAACTCTCCTCCCTAAATCAAAGTACTTAACGTATATTTTAACAAAACAAGTTATATTTAACATTATTTTTAGCATTGTTTATATTTTGTAAAACATGTATTCCTGGAGGCAGTTTTGCTTATCTTAATTCGCTACCCCATTTACCTCGTATTCCTAGATGTCTATGGTTTTCCATTACAGAAGAATGTCGTCAACCAGAAGGCAGTTGTACATTAGAGGGAATGCAACGTTGTTTTGTGATTTTTAAAGAAAAAAGGTAGGGAAGCAATAACTTCCATATCGCGTAGTGAGACGCTGCGTAAACGTTGCGGAACGATTTATGTATTTGGTAAGAAAAAAACCGTAAAAACTGTATATGACGTGTGGGAAAGAGATTATCTGCGCACATTTTCTTGAGACAAGAATTTAAAAAAAGCAGCAGCAACATTTGAAAAACTAGAAACAAGAATTTAGAAAATAATTATTATTTTCAAAAAATAAAATTTTGAAAAATGTTTGTTCCCGAGTTATAGAAAATCAATTTCAATGGTCAATGAACTGCTGATTTGATTCTTCTGCATTGCTAACAAATATGTAATGAACATCATTTCTACTCCTACCATTACAAGCAAAAGAGTGCTCAACAAACCGTGCGCACTAGTGAAGCTACAATTACGTCCAGAAGCAACACAAGGGGCCATCTCAGCATTTGCTCAATGGATCAGGGAAACTGGACAAAAACCTGATCGAGATGGGGGTCATTGACCCGGAAGCTGAAGTACTTTACTTGTCACAGGCGTATTAAATATTTTTTTTAAATGTATACAATGCAAACGTAAACTAATTCATTATATATCATTGTTTTGTTAAAATACACATTATTTTTCTTTTTCACGATCATTATAGTCCTCTAATTGTATAGAAACTGTTTTGCAGCAGAAAAGATTTTACTTTTAACTTAAATTTATGTACCGACTTTAATTGTTTTATGTCATCTGGCAATGCGTTGTAAAGTAACGTACATGTATTGTATGTTGATTTCTTGTACTGAGCTGTTGATACTGACACCTTGATGCACGTGAGTTCTACGGCGTGTGTTGTAATCATAAATATCAATATTGCATGAATATGTTCCCTCCGTTAAGTAGGTCATTTTTGAACAATATTTACAGATTCGTAAAGAAATAGATAGGCAATGGTAAGATTCCAGCTCAAAGAAAGAGGCTTGCAAGGATCACGTGGAAGGCATTTTTCTTATTCGAATAATTTTCTTTTGCAATCTGAAGGTCTGAGTACTACAGGATGAGCTTCCCCAGAATAGTATGCCGTACTCAGACGGGAATGTACATTCCAAATAACCAACGAGCTGCATGAGAGCTGACAAAAATTTGAAAGAATTCCTGAAATGCGTAACATAATGAACTTAATTTATTGTTTAATTCTGTTATATATACATTCCATTTGAGGTTTTGATTGAATTAAGAGACCTAAACATTTTGTTGCCTCAGCATCAGCTAATTGCATATTGTTTAATTTCAATGGAACATGCGATTGCTGATTTGAAATGCAAAAATGCATTGAAACAATTTTTCTTTCGTTACAATTAATTTGTTATTATTAAACCAATTTGAAACTCTGAATCGTACTATTTAGTGCTTCTTTTTGCAAAGAATACTCGTGTCATCGGGCAAGCAGTACCGTTCTTCCATTTTAATAGAAGAGGGCATATCGTTTACGTGTAACAGAAAGAGGAAAGGCCCTAAGATTGAACCTTGTGGGACCCCATGCTCAATTGGGAAAGTATTGGAAACATAAGTATGTAATGTCCTTTTGTGCCAGGATGGTATTTGTACTCTTAGAGCCCGATGTTTTAAGGTACGAAGTTATCCAATCTAGGGCAATACCACGAATTCCATATGAAGGTAATTTTGAGAACAAGATGTTATGGTCATTAACGTCAAAAGCTTTCGAAATATCTAAGAATATTCGTAATCGAAAGATCGAAGAAACAGTTTGAAATTCGTAATCTGCAGGTACATCTTGATTATGGCAAAAAAAAACTCGAAACTATACTTCCAGTTACCCTGCAACGTGCAATGAACGCTCTAAAACACACCAAATACAGTAAAATTTTTGAAAATAATAGAAAAGTCACAGAATGCAGGGGTCACAGGCAGATGCGTCCGTCTCGTAAGATAGCACATATTCAACCAGTCCCTTGATGGTTCTTATTGGATTATGACCGGAATCCAGTGCAGCGATTGGACGGAGAAATACGCATTCAATGTTTCACCTGGGTAACGATTCCGTACTTCCAAGAAATGCGTCGGGCTCTTTACTGCGTAGATCTCTATGCCCACCTTTTCCCTACAAGATTGGCAATTATGTTGACTTTTCTGTTTGCTCCAAGGCCGCCCCAATTCCAATGTCCTGGCGTTTAAGTCACCGAAAGGGATGACTTTGGTATCTAATGCGAGAAGTGCATCAATTTAAGAGGGATGTAAGGTTTGGTCTGGTAAGTAGACGCATAAAGTGTGGCGTCGTTCAATCACTCAGACACAGACACGAAGGATTCGTAACAAAAACAAAATTTATTAGACTAAGAAATATATATATACAAGGTTGCACAATTCATTCACTTTATACGTGCTTTACGGAACCCTCCTAAAAACAGCTTATCTTAGCCGCTACCTGCGACTGCTTTGCGAGTCCCCACCCGCCCTTGCTTGACCGCAAGGAACAGCGACCGCTTGAAAGCGTCGCTAGAGATTAGACTGTCGTCTCCCCGTACCGAATCCGGCCGCTCACCCCCGGAGCGAAGTGCGTGAGCACTTAAGGAAGATACCACTTGGCGCCGTGCCACAAATGTATCCTGCTGATTATGCCCTTACTTTACCTTAAATAGATTCGGTCACATGACCGACGTGTCATGTGACTACTCCCACTTCGTCTAAGTGACGTGGGTGCCCCACGTGACCCTCCCCCCTCAGAGCTTGTAAGCGCCAACCGCCACGATGACGTCTGCAACCCTACCACTGACGTGTCTTACCGCCCCTGGCTTCAACACCCTTCTGCATCCTGGCTTAGCCTAAACCCATCTTTACACGCCCCCTTCCTGCTCAGCTTACAGGTCTGTCTATTTGTGGCTTCCATAGACAAAGGCACATCCTGTCTTTTATGTCTGCAAGCGTCACTATGCCACAGACTCCCCCATACTCAGATGGGAATTGTTTTTCGCAGTTATTTTAAAACACAGGAAAACAATTCTTACTTGCCCTGGCTCTGTAGCCTTACAATTTAATTCCCTAATGTTAATACCTTATTCTACTATTTACAGATATAATATTCCCCTACATACATTTCTTTTATCAACCCTTTCCTAAAATGCGATGCGAGATGTTCCTTTATATACATGACTTATAAACTATTTCTTCATGTTCCTGTAAACTTAACATAACATGATGACATATAAACCTTAAACAAGCAAAACCTACAAAACATACATAGCACTAAAAGGAATTTTTTTACATAATTATAAAACATTTCTATATTACAGAACGCACCGACAGTGTCTCATCTTTATTGGTTTGTTCTTGTAATTTACATAATTTCTGACTTGTTTATTTTCTTAAGAACATTTACAAATTGTCCCGACATTTGACATGCCGACGCACGTTGGCCATTGCATTCGTGGCAACAATTTCAGTCATACTGCGGCTAAGCGCATCTGCATTTACGTGCTGCGTCCCTTTTTTATGTACTATTTCTAAATTTAAATGTTGAATTACAACGCCAATCTTAACAATCGGGGATTGTTTTCCCGCAGTGTTTCCTGTAACCAAAACTAATGGATTGTGGTCTGTTTCGATTTTGGATTGAGCTTGCCCATCTAAATAATATTTTAATTTCTGTAGCCCATAAATTAAAGCTAAACATTCCTGTTCGCTCGTCCAAATTTTTTGTTCCACAGTCTGTGAGTTTCTCTGCTAAGAAAAGCAATAGGTTTGTTCATCACCTTGATCATTATGTTGATATAACACAACGCCGATCCTCTTTTTGACGCGTCGGCTTTAATTCCGAATGGTTTCGTGAAATCTGGCGCGTATATTACCGTTTTCTCGCAGAGAGCTTCTTTCAATGCCTGAAAGGACATTTCGCAACCTTCGCTCCATGCGATTTTGCCATGACGCTCCCGCCCCACGTAATACATCATTCAGTTTCTGCCTGCTTTTTCCGCGAACTCGGGAATTAGCTTCCGATAGTAGCCTACGAAGTCCTAAGAATGAACGCACCTGTTCTTAGTTTCTGGTCGTGGCAAATTCCATAATGGTCTGAATCTTGGCTTGTACTGGCTTTAATTCGCCACTCCCGACAATATAACTAAATATTGTACGCTGTTTTGGGGGCGCGAATTTACACTTCTATGGCTGAATGGTTAATTTTGCCCCTTGCAAAATGTTGAACACAGTATCTAAATGCTTTATGTGTTCAGCCCAAGTCTTACTGAAGACTGCAATATCGTCTAAAATACGGCAATGCAAAAGATTGACAGTCTTTTAATAATGAAGCCATCATTCTACAACATTCGAATGGCCCATTTTTCAACCCGAACATGAGTCTTAATGGTCGATACGTGAACTATGTACTAATTTGATGTTAAATCTTTCTGCGAATTCATTAGTCAAAGCACTGGTGAAACAAGTACCCTGATCGGTCTGAAAGCTCCTTCGGAAATCCGAATACGGCTGAAAATATTCAACAGAGTTTCGATGACTGTCGCTGATGAAAAGTCTGTGATAGGCAATGCCCTCAGGAAATTTCGTGGCACAGCATATGGCGGTCAGAATGTAGCGGTTCCCTGATTCGGAGTCCTGAAAGGGCCCGCACGCGTCTACATTGATTTTTTTCGAACGCTTCGCTTGTTATAGGAACAATCTTAAGCGGCGCTCGCATTTTTTCGCCCCCCTCGTCCTACACGCTGACAACTGTCGCACGTCCTTACGAAATTTTTCTACCTCCTTGTAACAATTAGGCCAGTAAAAATACTTGGCCATTGCATCTTCGGTTTTAGTTACTCCCAAATGCACATTCGATGTCCTCGTGGCACATTTTTAAGACATCGCCACGAAACACTTTTGGCACAACTAGCATTTCAAATTGTTCCCCCCGCTTGCTTTGCCGACTTCGGAACAAAAGCCCATTCTTTTCAAAAATAATCTTGCCGCTCGGCTTCACTACTCCTAGCAAGTTCAAATAAGGGTGCTAATTCCATGTCTTCGCGTTGTTCATTTCTAAAAGAATCCTGATTAATTTTAACTAATTCTAGGACGGCTTCCTCCGCATCCGTACTCGTCTCAAATTCCGCGTTGTCCCTCCTCCTCCTCGGAGCCTGCCTCTTCAATTTCCTCCGCCCTCAGTAACCGACGTTGCCTGTTTTTCCTCGCGTTTTTGCGCGCGCGTTTGAAACAGCATTTATAACTTCACGTTCAACGAACCTTGCTCTACTTCCTGCATCTGTCTGTGGGAACGGTTGCTTAACAAGTAAAAAATCTAATTCACTGTTAGAAGCGACTGCAGCTTTGGTATTGAACTCACCAAACGGCCCTTTACAACAACATTTGCAATAGGCAAGTTACGCGGGAGACTGATCTAAGGGTTTGTATCACCCAAACAGACGAACCTGTATAGTGTTCGGAAGACACATACTTTTTATTAATAACATCTATAGACGCTCCCGAATCTCGAAGAATCGGCATGGGAAATCCGTTGACGGTTCCCTCACATGTGAATGGCGCGAATAGCTCGTCGTCACGTAAATCAACGATGTGATTAACTTTTTCTACCTTATTCTGTAGAGGACAGTTCCGCTTGAAATGCCCCTCTTTCTTACAAAGGAAGCACGTTTTGATTGCTGGCTTCTCGAATTCATCATTTCGATCGGCTTTCAAGCTAGTTGCTTTTTCACTTCTATTCTGATTAGACTGTGAATATTCCCCTTGTTTAGATTCTACCTTTTCTTTGGGCCACGTTTTTCTTCCCCCGTGATTCGACCCGTTTCGCGTGCTTTCGCAGTCATCTAAGCGTTGCGCAAATTCTAACGACACGCTAATTTTCCCCCCACTCATCTACAAAGTAATTTCTAATGTCGGCTGGAACGCGACGTTTTAATTGATCTGTTATCATCAGATCGATCAATGATTCAAACGAATTAATGTTCAGTCCTGCCTCTTTCTTTTCTTTCTTTCTTTCTTTCTTTCTTCTCTTTCTCCTAATTCTTTACAGTAATTACTTAATTCCCGCGCATAAACACTCCACGTTGTTGTCGAACCCTTGGGGTGCGTGCAAAACAATTGCCGAAACCTTTCCGCATTAAATCTGTACATGCGTAACAGTTTTTCCTTCACGTCCTATCTTCGGGTTTCGTTTCTAGCATGAGCCACCTATTTAACTTGATTTGGCATCAGCCCC
The DNA here is from genome assembly GCA_031308135.1 of Acheta domesticus. Lineage (NCBI taxonomy): Eukaryota > Metazoa > Arthropoda > Insecta > Orthoptera > Gryllidae > Acheta > Acheta domesticus. The sequence goes on along the minus strand of JAHLJT010008446.1, from coordinate 280,979,721 downwards.
ATCAACTGACTCACCCATTCGTCCTCACCTATTTCTAATTGATTTGCCTGCGCTTCGAAAACACTTAGGAACATAGTAATATCGTCCCCTTCTCCTTTAAATCGATCCATTACCCGATTGATGCGTATTTGCGACTTTTTGCTAGAATCTACGCTTCCAATCGATGCGCGTGGTGCATTCGCATTCGTAATTCGCAATTTCTCTAATTCGAATTCCCGTTCTTCCCCCGCTTTGTCTCTCCTGTGCTTGCCTATCCTGCTCTTCCCTCGCTTCCTCAGCCAGCCCCTTAACAAACTCTCTCCTCATAATCTGTACTATTCGTGATTACATTTCTGAGTTCTAATTTAGTTTCCCTGCCCGTCGTAGCGACACCTAATTCGTTAGCTACACGCACAAGTATTTCCTTTCTATACGCTCCCAAGTACGCCATCTTGACTGAATTGTTACCACAATTGCACTGGTCAACTTACGTTTGGCTTCTCGGCGCTGCTTCCTGTTGCTCCGGAAACTGACACGTTCGGCCTTCCTTCCTCTCAGCTCCTTGGCTCCTGTTGATCGTCCTTCCACTCAGCTCGCCTGGCTCCTTTATACCCGTCTCTTACGAGTTTTGATAAGCCTGTTCCTCGTCGTTGCTTGTAGACAAGGACCCTCGGCGATTAGTTCCGACACTGCCCCCGTTACGTATTTTGCCGCGTAACTATTGTTGCACTGTCCCACCAGCGTGAATTTAGTCCGCTGCTACCAGATTTTAGACTAATTAATTCTGGCGCTTTAATTCTGCCCCACCGGCGTGAATTAATTTGAACTGTAGTTCACCCGGCGTCAATTAATTGAACTGTAGCCCACCGACGTGTTCGTTTTAACCGCTGCCACCAGTTTTGATAATTTATCTGTGGCCCACTGGCGTGTTCGTTTTAACCGCTGCCACCAGTTTTGATAATTTACTGTGGCCCACCGGCGTGTTCGTTTTAACCGCTGCCACCAGTTTTGATAAGCCTGTTCCTCGTCTGTGGCGTCGTTCAATCACTCAGACACAGACACGAAGGATTCGTAACAAAAACAAAATTTATTAGACTAAGAAATATATATATACAAGGTTGCACAATTCATTCACTTTATACGTGCTTTACGGAACCCTCCTAAAAACAGCTTATCTTAGCCGCTACCTGCGACTGCTTTGCGAGTCCCCCACCCGCCCTTGCTTGACCGCAAGAACAGCGACCGCTTGAAAGCGTCGCTAGAGATGAGACTGTCGTCTCCCCGTACGAATCCGGCCGCTCACCCCCGGAGCGAAGTGCGTGAGCACTTAAGGAAGATACCACTTGGCGCCGTGCCACAAATGTATCCTGCTGATTATGCCTTACTTTACCTTAAATAGATTCGGTCACATGACCGACGTGTCATGTGACTACTCCCACTTCGTCTAAGTGACGTGGGTGCCCCACGTGACCTCCCCCCTCAGAGCTTTGTAGCGCCACCGCCACGATGACGTCTGCACCCATACACTGACGTGTCTTACCGCCCCCTGGCTTCAACACCCTTCTGCATCCTGGCTTAGCCTAAACCCATCTTTACACGCCCCCTTCCTGCTCAGCTTACAGGTCTGTCTATTTGTGGCTTCCATCGACAAAGGCACTCCTGTCTTTTATGTCTGCAAGCGTCACTATGCCACAAAAGCTACAAGTCGACCGCTCCCCATTCAAACTTACGCCCCGACCGCTTCTAGAGACCGCCAGAGCAATAGCAGGAATTCAGCTTCGAGCCTCCGGCAATTCAGAGGCGTAGCGCGATAGCTACACCGCCACCTGGCCTGCCTACACGGTTTCGGTGATAACTTTTTTCCAAGGTCGGCAGAGCGATATCTGCAATTGACGTTTCAGAAAGGATTTCTTTATATTTTATAGTTTTACATATTCTAAAATGTGAAAATTAAAGTAACATTTGGATTTGTTTCTGAACAGAAATGAGTTGTACAATTAAACAAGAAGCGGGGATGTATATACAAACACATGAAACTCGCACAAATACACACAGAAATATATGAATTAGATTTCAGTTACATTTATTTATTATAATTTATTGCTGTTTAGAGATTACATCAGTGTCATAACACTCACAGAAACTACATTAGTGGAAGGATTTGAAAGTTTAGTTACTGTTACCAGGAACACCATTAGTAGGATTTTTTCATGTTCCCTTATGCAGAACAGTATATACGAAAGCTATATTCCACATTCATATTTATATTTACAGATAACCCAAAAATAAAAGAGATATTTATCATGTGTACACAATAAATTTCATACATTCTAATTTCATTAGTTTTCCTTTACTACATTTGTACATAAATGAGACACATCTTAATAATTAGTATCCTAAATTACTCACAATTAAATATTTTCTATTCTCTTCAGATGTTGCGCAAGTTGAGCATTAACTGGCCTCTCTCGACATGTTTTGCAAAAACCCTTATGAGTCATTCCATGCAAAATTTCAAGTTTTCTGACAGTGAGTCTCAGATTTTTTCATATTTTATTATGTTAATCTACTAATAATGAACAGTTAAAAGACAATGTATGGAATTAATATCTTTGGTAGTTTAGCAACAATTGCGGGTTAAACATGGACGATGACACAATGTACTCTATAATGAAAATAATTATGACGTTCAAAAAATGAATAAAACTTCAAAAACGGGCACACTATTTTGAAGATAAATGATCATATTTTAAGCAGTTGATAATATATTAAGGATTGAGACATTTGTTTATAATAAAAAATGCTAATAAATTAAACAAATACATTTTTCTTCAAAAACAACATTTTCTTTTCTTTCATATTTTACACACTGCAAGAAGAACCAATAAATAACCATTCTGCAAAGTGTCGCGATGGAATCTTAAAAAATACGTAAGTTATTAAGTAAAAAGTATACGCGCATTTTGCTCTTAAGGTTGAAAGTCGCGTGCCCTTGCCGAGCGAGGGGTGAGGCTAGGTCGTAGGCAGGCACCGCCAAGTTCATTCCCTAGGGATATCCATCGATGCTTTCGAAGGGATCCTGACACCACTTTACAGGCTTAGTTTTCGAGTGTTACTGTTCAGTGATACATCGTGATAGAAAATGCCGAAGATTGTGAATACGTTTAACACGCTTTGGTGCTGCAATCCATTCGGACTTGAGAAGCACAAAAGTCGGGTGGGTAAGAGAAAGATAACAGAGGCGATGCGGAAGAAAATATCGAGTTTAGTGGTAGGTGAAGCAATATGCGATCTGTGTCGTCTCAAAATATCTAAAATACCCAATACAGATCTTAGTGACTCAACTGAAACAGACAGTGAAGTGAAAAAATCAAGTGAAGAGGAGTACGTAGCCCCAGGAGTTGCAGAGGAAGCCACGATCAGTAATGTAAACAACATTTTGATTCCTCTGGGTCAATCACCATTGTCATTGCGAAAGCAAACCCGAGAGAAATCGTACGCAAGGAGAAAGGTGAGTGCCGTAAATAAAGCAGTTTCTGAATTATTTCATGTGAGTACAGAAAGCAATGATGGAGAAGAAATGTTAACACAATTCAAAGAAAAATTTTCAAATGTGAAAACAGCTAATGAGAAATATATGATTTTAACGTGTTTGCCAAAAAGTTGGAGTGAACAAAAAATAATGGTCGAATTTAGCGTATCTCTTCATGTAGCTCGTACGGCAAAATTAACACAAAATCAGAAGGGTGTCATGACTTACCCTGACAGAAAATATCAGCGCAATCTTCCTTGTGATGTAAAAGATCTTGTAGAAGGTTTTTATCAAGAGGATGATATAAGTAGGATTATGGCTGGCATAAGGATACAAAATCTGTCAAAGAAAAGGGTAAGAAAGTAAAAAAGCAAAAACGGCTACTTTTAGGGAATTTAAAAGAGCTGTACAGAGAATTTAAAAAAAGACACCCAAATTATAAATCGGGTTCTCGAGTTTTGCTGGTATGCGGCCAAAGCAATGTGTCTTAGCTGGATCACCAGGCACTCACAATGTTTGCGTGTGCACAATATGCGAAAACACGAAATTGATGTGTATGAGCTTGGAAACATATTCATCAAGATGATGCACAAAGGAACACAATTGATTGTTTCATTAAAAAGCTGGTTTGTGAAAGCCCTTCTCCTAATTGCTTTCTCAATAAATACAGTGAGTGCCCAGAATCAGAAACTATTTCTGAGTTATTAAATTTCAGCCTTAAAAAACAACCTTGTTGAAGAAATGATTTACAAAAAGTGGACAACAACTGACAGAGCCGAAATTATTACTGTTAAAGCAAATGCTGAAAATTTCGTCAGTAATTTTATCACCTACCTTAAAAAATTCAAAGCTCATAACTTTATAGCAAGAGCTCAATCATCATATTTAAAACAATTGAAAAACTCCGTTCAAACCAGGAGAATTAATTGTCATTGGTGATTACTCCGAAAATTATAGTTTCGTTATTCAGGATGCGATTCAAGGTTGCCACTGGAACAAATCTCAAGCAACAATACATCCATTTATTATTTATTACAGAAATTTTGAAGATAATTCATTGCAACATCTGTGTGTGTCAATAATTTCTGATTATTTAGTACATGATTCTGCTGCAGTGCACTTATTTCAGAAGAAACTACTCTACTGTCTTTTCCAGAAATTTTCTGAAATTAGTAAAATTTATTACTTTAGTGACGGCGCGGCTGGTCAATATAAAAACAGAAAGAACTTCTGCAATGTCACGTATCACGAGGAGGATTTCCAAGTCCCAGCCGAATGGCACTTTTTTGCCACGAGTCACGGAAAAGGTCCCTGTGACGGTATAGGAGGAACCATCAAGAGACTTGCAGCTTATGCAAGCCTTCAAGGAACTTGTATTACTACCCTAGGGAACTTTTTGATTGGGCGAACGGTAATGTGGAAGGAATTTATTTTATTTTTACCAGCAAGAGGAACATGAAGTAGAGGCCGAATTTTTTAAATACTGGGAGATTCGTAGGTCTGAAAATAGTGCCGGGAACACGGAGTATCCACGCTGTGATTCCAGTTTCAGAAAACAAAATTGCTGTGAGGACGTACTCTAATTCCCCAGAAGATCCTAGAGAAGTAGTTTTGCGAAATCCACCATCGCGCCGTGGAGGAAAAAAGTAACGCCGAGTGCTGACGAAGAGGGCTGGGCGCGGCGGCTGTAGCAGCTGAGACGAGTTAGTTTACGGAGCGCCGGTAAGATATTTTTATTCATAACTTTAAAACCATTCAAGATTCCATGATGAAATTTACAGAGTAGCTTGAAAGTAGTTTCAGCAGTTTTTCTTCCAAAATTCAAGAATTTAAAAATATTGTTTTTCCATTTATTGCATTTTTTAGAATTTGTTTACTTCCTAATTGTTAAAGACTCAAGATAAAAAAAATATTTTAGTGTCAAATTATCCTTTATATTTCTTCTACAAATTGTGTCACTTTAATATTTTTTGCTTGTTTGCGTATCATCGGAAAAAAATCATAAAGGAATGTCTACAGACTGCTAATCTAATATTTCAAGTGCCCATTGTTGCTAAACAATGGCTGATGAGACAAAAATATCGTACCTGGTTCATGCAGGTATCATGATAAGTAAGGTGGCAAAATATTTTTAAATTCTGAGATGTAGTGTCAGATTTCCTACTTTTTTGCATGGAATGACCCTTATGTTACCAGTGGCGTGCATTCCGTGGAATGAAGGGAATGAGTCATTCCCATAAGTAAAGCATAGAAAAATCCTTTATATATTGGAAATATTCGTTGCTTATGACCAGAGCAAAACTGTTCACTCAACTCTGATTCTGAGCTAAATGTGTGTGATGTTTTCAGAACGGTGTTTAGATTCGCCTCGTGACGTGAGCGAAGCATCTTGGAGAGAGCAGGCGTTTGACTTGGTCATGCCTCGTGAAAAGTCGGGACGACTTGTGAGTGCGCGAGAATGATAATTTAAATGCGTTCTCTTGTGATCGACTGGTAGCAATTTCAAGTTCGAAAGAATTAATTATTTTGGCGTTTTGAGCGTGTTTGATGTACGTGCTAACTGCATTATAATACAATGAAAGTATCAAGTACCTAATAATACCGAGAACGTTTATATTAAGTTAAAGAAAGTATTCTAAACAAACTAATTCTTTGCGTACCGTTCTGCAGTTCTCCCTTGCGGGAAGGGAATGCATTGGTGAGCTCATTCCGTGCAGTAGTCATGGCATCTAGCGAGGAAAGTTGGGGAACCCGTGGTGACAAGTAGTGTCGTCAGCACGGCGCAACGCCTACGGATCCCGTTCCGGTGATACGTTCGAAGATGGCACAATCAACTTTCAGGAGAATAAAACATTACTGATATTTCGAGGACTCACCACACATAAGAATTGCAGACGGAAGATTTAGATCGTATTCGTCCTTGGTCTATTATGAGATAAATTCTACGAGGATTGACGCGAGAGCTGATACCTAAAATAATACAATATTTTCATTCAGACCAAAAACAAAAACACAAGTTGCAAGAAAGAGAACCAACAAGACGTGAAATTTGTCCGCGGAATTTAAACCGCCGAGCATCCAGAGAATGTGACAATTGTAAGAAAATAGTAGAACGGACATTACATCCATTGTTTGTAAAAATTGTGAACAACATTATTACTGAACTCTATTGATACATTTTCAAATCAACATTCACCATATATTAAAGTTTATGTACACATTTTTTATTTATGTAAAAAAATGCTGTAATGGATTGATGCATTGATGGATTTTGTACATTTGTGTTAATAATTTTAAATAACAAAGTACTCGATAAATAAAGTTAAGTTATAATCGCATAAATACGGAATTATATTTGTTTATAATGTTAGAAGTCATTTAGACAACGAAATTTTCCCTGGTGTCTATTTTCTCCCGGGCGACCAGTTACGTTCGTATGCAAGATGCTATCTCTCCCGGGTTCATATTCAGATTTTGAGAAAATTCATATCATCTATATCTGTTTTACGTTTCTATACCTTGGATTTCAAAAGTGCTTCCCCTACTAAAATTATCACCGCACGCCACTGTATGTTACCAGGATCAGAAACATCAGAAATATACCAGCTTACTGGCCGCTTGGAGGCGCTAGTGTCGCGCGAGATAAACAAATTCGCTCGAAGCTGTAATTAGACTGTGCTTGTATTGTGATTGTATTGTGTGTTTCACTAGAAATTCTTCAAGGAAAATAAACCTTTTAAGAAAAAGTATGTTGTAATTTAATATTTTTATACTATTCTATACAATAGTACTTGCAATTAACATTAACTATCATTACAACTAAATTTTAATAATATGCTTCTGGGATATGTTTTTATGTCACATATATTCTAAGTGATTTTCAAAATTATTGTTTAAATATTTTACTGTTACAAATATTTTCTTGAAATATGTATTTTTGAAAGATATATTTGTCAGCATTAAAGAATGAAGCCTAAAAAATGGATTAAAGGATGGCAAAATATTCATTCAACATCCTTTAGTAATTGTAAAACATTTGATATTATTGAAGGATTAACTTTAAGAAATGTTTGGTTATTCTTCTGCATAACTAGGAAAGTATTTCAAATAATATCTGATCATTGTAGTGAACTCACTTAATATATTATCTATTACTTCATTTAGAATTGTTAATTTAAAGTAGCAAGGTGTATGCAATATTTTGAAAAACATTGTAAACAAACCTTTTTGGAATTACATGAAGTAACACAACTCTTTCTTACTATGTTGCTTTCTGAATTGATTGTACAGGATTGCTGTAGCAAACAATTCAGTGTCTCTTATCATTTCTGGTAAGTTGAAGTCATTTCCAATGAAAAAGTTATAATGATAATTTTAAAAGAAGTATATATGAAAATATATACTTCTGATATACTTCATATATGATATTATATGATAATTTTAAAAGGAGACTTTATTATCAATAAATTATTTGAAATATTAATTACAATTTTGTTTTCAGAAAGAATTTGGGAACATAAACTTTAAGTTAAATAATATAGTGGTTGCTAGGACTGAGTAAAACATTATAGAACTCGCATGGACAGTCAGTGTGTAAGACTGAAGATAACATTTTAGTTTTTATTGGTAAAATTACATATTTTTCCAAATTTTAAAATAAAAATATTGATTCATCAAGAAAATTAATCTGGAAATAAAGCCTAAGAGACTGGTTTTTGCAGTGAAAATAGGACAGGTGCACTGCATGAAATTTACTCAGAAAACAGAGAAATATTGCGGGCTTCTCAATATTCTGGAAGGGATAAAACTTACCATGATGCATTAACTGTATCATATTCAAATCCTAGAAAAATAATTATAAAAAATGTTTGTGTATTTACATTTTAATTTCGTTAAATAATTCCAATCTCTATGTTTTAGGGATGCCTGCGCCAGTACAATACAACTCTAGAGAAGGCCTGAAACATTGTGGCCACAAGATCTGTTTGAAAGTTTCAGAAGATCAAAATTCTGCAATGTTTCCAATTGAAGACTTACCGATAAACAGACCAAGTAGTGCACAAGATAAAGATCTGGTGCCCCTTACCAGTGACAAACAGAATTCATGCCAGCCTTTGGGTTTGAATATGATGTGAATATTCCGTTTTCATTATATTTTGCTATGCCACAAACTTCCCCACGTGAAATATGCCATAATAATGTTGTTTTGCAAGTTGATAATTTGGATGAACAAAGTTTGTTTCTGATGAATTTAGGTTTACTTAAAAAATGACCCAATAAAGAGTAGTAAGAGTGTGATTGTTAGTTGAATTTCCTTTGGAAATTTGTAAGATATTTTAAATAAATGATTTTATCTCACGGTTCAAACTTGTTTTTTTACCAACATTAATTTGTCTCTACTTATATTTAAGAAACAGAAGGGAAAATTCATTATTGTATTTTTTCCAATTTTAATTAAGGAAAAATTTTGAAAAGAATACATAGATAGAGGCCTGTCACAGTATATTTTTAAATTTTTTAAATTTAATGATTGCCTCAACATTTTTGCTGAAAATATCAACAAAGAATTTATCCCAAGGGATTTAACAGATTTGAAGATGATAAAACTGTCCCTAAAATCTTGTGTCAAATGAGTGTTTAATCTATGATAACATAAATATACATTTTCCAAAGCTTTCTTAGCTTCCTTCCCCCCACCCCATTGCTTTGCATGTAAAGTGTTTTTTATAAATGTTTTTCGTCAACTTAATTTTAACTTATTAATTGAAAAAATATGAAAAACAAGAAAATAAGTTTTACAATCCAAAAACATTTTTTGATATTTTCTCGACCGTGGCATTAAATTTAAATATATATTTTTAATTTAAGAAAATAATTTTTCTGTGACTTTGAACTTGAAGACATACAGAAGTGGCAAAACACTGATTTTTGTTGATGTATTCAATTTTTTTACCATTTGCCGTCGTTAAAAAATTAAAAACTGTTTTTTACTCATTTTATTGTGTCTAAAACACTTTATAATTTTAATTATACTACTGCTGGATAAGGAATTACATCACTGTTTTACATCAAATAGATTTAATACGAAAACAAACAAAAGTTTGTAGATTAAGGCTGAGGTAACCGACCGACGCAACGTACATTACATTAACGCATAACTCGTTCTGACAGTTCAAGTGAAACATCTGCTACATGTTTGTACGTGTGTACATGTAGTGAAATGAATTATATTTCCTAAGCGGTATTCTATAAAAGAGATGGAATTGTCTATTACAATTTTGTAGATTTCCTAGTTATATTGGGTACCCCCCTCCATAGCACGGGCGCCCAGAAACGTGCAGAGACAAAAATGTATGTCAAATAAGATTAAAGAAAAACAAAAACATCTATGTTGATAAAATTTAAGGGAAAAAAATAAGCGTGCAATTTAATCATTGCAATATTAAATTATTTTCTCCCACAATATATATATATATATATATATATATATATATATATATATATATATATATATTGTGACGTACCGACTGCTCGGGGTCAATCGTGACTTACCCGTGAAGTGGCACGGTACAATAAATTTGTTTGTTTCAGGCAGGGCTCGGGATCTTTTTCGCGAATGTGGACCCTGGGATGTTCGGGGTACAATAAATACATACAGTTTATTATACAACGACAGTTTGATGTTTATTCATCTAATATCACTATTACACTTTCGAACACTGATCCCCTATGCAATGATTACTATGTTTTGGTACCAAAACTTAACCTTTTAAGTGCTACGTTTCTTTAGGAGTAGCGCGTCCCTCAGCGCTGGGGCACCCGGCCCGCTTGGGTCGCCTGTGGCCTGCTTTCTTTTCGGCCGCGCCCCCTTCGCACAGCGCGCGGCGCGGGTAGAGCATTAAGTATATTTCGCATCTTTTTCTTGATTCGACCTTTGGGCAAGCATTGGCAAAGTTAGAAATGTCTTTTTTTATTATTTTTGACTTTTTTAAAATTTTTGGTGTAGTTTATTTTGTGAAATGCAGAAGATGCTTTAATGTTTTTTTAGTATGGTAAATCATAAATCATGGATACACACATAATGCTACGTCACATTACTCACACATATAGCTTGATTTACAACGTAGATTTTACTAGAACATTTGAGGCATCTTCGCTGTTATTTTTTGTGAATGTGATGGGATTATCGTAAGAAAGTAGCTGGGTCAAACGGTGTATCTCCTCACCTTTTGCGTCTCCCAGATTTTCGTCTTTCCGATCTAAACTTTTCTACGATTTTTGGATTACATCCAGATGACATTTTTTCATTAATATTTTTTCCCGCTGTTAATTTTTGAATATCATGAGCATTCAACAAAGATAAATATAATATTTGAAAATAATGTATCCCACGTGATGGTTTTCTCCTCCCGAGGTGAGAATCGTGTCCACTTAATCTAATTATTCTATTCTTCGATTATAACATAAAACACGTTGTGGTTTTATCATATTCTTGCCGGTTTTACAATCAACGCAAGTAAGACGTCGCGAATCATGTTTTCAATCTCTTTCCAATTTGCGGCATGTCACGAGTGTTTTTCACACTCACTACAAGCGTTCGTGTCCCAGTCGTGCAACAACGTAAACAACGCTGTACTTGAGTACCAGTTGTCAACATATATTGTACAGGTATGGCCCTTCACTAAATACCCCTCGAGAAGGGTGGCTACAACATTCTCAGACTGTCCTAACTCGTCCACGATGCCACTCTTCTTTCTAATGTACACAACAAAATAAGGACATCATCCGATTTTAGTCGCAAAAAGAAATGTAATTTTGCCGAATAAATTCGCAAGCTTTTGAAGAACTGGTTTTGACGTACGCGCGGTCTTCCGGTCGCATGCCTTTGTTAGCCAGCAGCAGCCGGCCGGCCGGGCGGCCGGCAGGCCGGCCGCCGCCGCCCCCGCCGCGCCCGATGCAGGGACTCGCTGACGAAATCTGCCGGAACACTCCAATAGTGACCTCCAAAAAAAAAAAACTACAGCTAGGTAGTACCTACACACAGCCGTAGATGTCGTGCCATGTCAATATCTACTAGTGCTCCCTAGGAATAAACTCAGAAAGCAGATGATGCGTCGCGACGGATATATCCGTCTTTAGCGCTCATGGCACGGCCGACCCGCGCCGGATATATCCGGCATTAGCGCTGGGGGCACGAAAGTCTTGCGCCGGATATATCCGGCATTAGCGCTTAACAGGTTAATACCTTCAATGCTAGCATCATACCTGTTACCACCTGAGTCACGTCGCTTCGTTGGGGCCCGGCGCCGATGGTGGCGGCGGCTTCGGCTCCCGTCGCGTGGTCCCAGGAGCCGTTCGGCCCCCAGCCGGAGATGAGTAGGCAAGTGTTCGCCCCTCACGCTGCTCCACGCGTATATTCTACACTAGTGCAACTAATTAACTAATGCTTGTCCTGACAGTCTGAACTCCAGATTTGGGTTGTAACTGATTATGCTAAACACGTTACACTATTTACTCTCTGAATCACCGGTGAAATATCGGTAACCTATACCCACGTGTTCTTGTTCTCCTCACGCGTCATCATACAGTTTCATTATGGAAAGTTCCTATACACTGAAAACCCGTCAGACACTGCTTGATCGGTCTCACAAATGATCACTGGTTCAGTCACTGTCTTGTGCACTACACATTCTATCTTTCCCCAAAACCTACGTTCGCGATGCATGTGCTCACGCTACAGGCGGGTTTCACACTCTTCGGTTTACCATACACTCTATCTGTTGACTTCCCAATGCTGTTCGGTCTGCATCACACTTCTTTAACGGTCCGAAATGTAATACTATGCAAGTCTATTAAGTTATTCAGCACTTAGGGGTATTTTTCCCCAAATAACTCGCACCGTTCGCGCACCACCTCCGTCCGCTAGCGTGGCTTCCGCTCGTCTCCCCTTCTCAACCGACTTCTCGCTGTCCTCCCCTCGTGTCTCGCGCTCCACCTGACGCCCCCCTTCCCCTCCGTGTTGCCATGCTGCCTAGTTATGCTCGCGCCGTTTGTATGTTCTCTGGTTGTTTAAGTTGAAATGTATCGCGTTTCTATTTAGAGGCGCGGTGCGTTTCAATATATATATATATATATATATATATATATATATATATATATATATATATACATACATACATATTCGAATATCAAGAAGAGTCGGTGAACGGGATACTCGATCTAAGATGTTTGGATGTTTATTCATTGTCTCTTCCCGAATTTCGCCGTGTGGGAGTACCGGGCCGCCGTTACTGCTGTGGCGTTGCGACATCAGCGCCAGGCTTATCAGTGATTGGATGGACAAGACAGAGGGGTACTAACCCTACCGACTACTGTGACGTGCGTGGAGGGGTGGTAGCGGACCGGTGAACGAGGGTAGTCTTTCGGCAGCCGCACGAAGGGGAGGTTGGAATTAAGTTACGCGGCAACGATAATGGTGGTTACAATTGCTGAAAGAGGCATGGTTGACGGCCCGTTTGTACAGAGAAAGACAGAGAAATGTCTTTGGGCCGGCAAAAATTGCCGTTAGGAGAATCTGGGAGGTGCTAACGCGTATACAAATTGGAGGGCCCAGCCGCCGCCCTGCCTGCTGCAAACTTCCTGCTGTTTGGGTCGAGGTTAGATCTTGTGGACTAAGGTCGGTATGAGATCTAATTTTTCTCTCCAAGTTTTTCTCGTCATTACAAAAATTAAGATGTGTTGCTTTCACAAGAGGCTTGTGGTAACAAGGAACTAAACTATTGAGAGCGTAGGCTTCCGCGGCCGGAGTCTGTACTTGCTATCCTAGTAATTGGTGCAATAACTACGCTCTGATGAAGGTAGCAGAATGGCGACCGAAACGTTGGCACCGGTGCCTTGGACGCGGCATCCCCGAATAGCCAAGTAAGAACTTAACTATTGATTGCGAAATGTAGATGCGTTTTACTGTGTCATAAGATGAAATGATTCCATGGTAACTACAGTGATTACTTGTATGTGAAATGGAGGACGGAGAACGTTGAAACAATTGACTGTAAGATATTAGTTACTGTATTAGTTAACTGTTTGAGAATATTTTTTGTGCCATTAACATTCTTGTTCAATGATTGGGTCAGTCTTCCCATTGGCAATTTCATCGAAATTTTGTACCATTGGTGGACGATTTGTGAAGTATATTTTTCTCAGGGGAGAATATCACTGATTACGAAAGAATTTTTAATCACATTTAATAAGATGCACGTGTAATTTCTAGCATTAAAGAGAACATACTGGATAATAGTGGTGAATTCAGTCCAAGTGCAAAATCAGTTAGAGTTATTTGTAAATAATTAAAAGTGTTATAAAAATTTACAGAGAACATTCTGGATAATAGTAAAGTCGAAATTTGATTAGAGCAATTGATAAATGTTATAAAAATTGCATTTTCTTTGATGGGATTTTTTATTGAATATTGTTAAATGTTTTCTTGTTTGTTTGTGTTTTTAGTGTCAACATTATTGTCACTCTGTGTTTGTCTTTCACGAGTATCGAATTAAATGTTGTTTATTGTCAAAAACAGAGAAATTTGCTTTTCTATTCTTGGTGGCTGCATGGGACAACGCAAAAAAGAAATCTGGCCCTCCGTCTCCGATTTCCCCGTACTTGAAAATCTCCAAAGTAAATTTTACATCTTCTAGTCGACGAAACCCGGACGGTGCGACCCGTGCCGCCGTCCGCGCTATATATGCGCTAGCTTGCGTCACAATATAGATAGATAGAAGGCCAGAGAAGCCAAAATGGAGCAAACTGTGCCCGCGTTCAATGCCTTCAACTCGGTCAAAAGGGACAAAATCATCAAAGCTCTAATGGAGAAGAACACCCCGGAGTACCTCACCAGAATAATAAGAAACTACCTAAGCGACCGAAAAGCAATTAACAAAGGCGATGGATAGCCCATAGAAGTCGTAATGACCTGTGGTGTCCCACAAGGTCCAAACTTGGTCCTTTCTTATAGAACATTATGTATGATGGTTTACTATGCCTAAAACTTCCGGAAAATGTCTCAATAGTAGGCTTCGCAGACGACGATGCGATAATAGTGGCAAAGGCTAGTGGCATCGACCCTACTAGAAGTCATCGTTAAAGACACACTGAGGAGAGTGATGAGGTGGTTGACATCCGAAGGGCTTGAAGTCGCAGCCCATAAAACGGAAGCGCTACTCATCACGGACAGATGATCCTATCCCAATCCCACATTCCTAATAGACAAGAAAAAAATAGAATGTCGCAAAAGCCTTCGCTACCTAGGAGTGGAGATTGATAGGAAGCTAAGTTTTGGACCATACATTACCGAGACAGCTGAAAAAGCTCTAGGTGTAGCGGTATCGCTTTCAAGATTGATGCTGAATACCAGAGGCCCCAGCGACAAGAGGAGGTGGCTTTTACGAGTGTGATGCGCTCAAAAATGCTCTATGCAGCTCCAATCTGGGCAGAATCGCTCCAAAACCATAATCTGAGAAGAAAAATGCAGACTGTTCAGAGCAAAGGAGCCCTACGCATAACGTCGGCGTACAGAACGGTATCCGAAGCGCTGTCCTTGTGCTGGCGAACGTCCCTCCCATTGACCTGCTTGCTCTGGACAGGAAAGAAGTTTTCGACTACACCCATAAACAAGAAGGCAACGGACGGCGAAAGCAAGACAGAGATAGCGCAGTTCAAAAAGCAAAAGAGAACGTGATGCACCGCTGGCAGAAGCGCTCGGACAGAGAGGAGACCGGCAGATGGACCCATAGGCTCGTCCCGAACATTTTCAAGTGGATGAGCCGCAAGCATGGGTCCGTGACATACCACTTAATCCAGGCATTCACAGGGCATGGATGCTTTAGAGCACGCCTGCACAGCATTTTGCACTCTGACTGGCGTCAAGAGCCACGCGCGAGCAACTTGAGTGCAAACCCGAGCCGCTTGGATGGGGGGGATAATATTCATTCTAGAAGAGGGGGGCCGCCAATGAGAATGCGCAATTCATATCGTAGCGCGTAAAGTGAAAAAGCAATTGCGAGAGGGACTGTCACATACCGTCAAAGTATCATTACCTTTTATTTGGGAAATGTTTGTTGCCGATGTATGACAATATGGAGTAACAAAGAAAAAGGAATTAGACAAGCATATTTGATTTGGATATCTGTATTATAATTGCTTGTAGTACTCATTAATTTGCTTTGCTACGATGTTATCTCCGTGCTACTAATACAAAATTGTAATATTGAATACTTTTGTTTGATAATGACATTAATAAATTATTTTTCATTATGTTTAATTGATTAAGAGGGTTCTATCAACGCAAAAAATATCTTATTCTTAAAAAAAGCATGATTAGTTTCTTCTCTAATTTCCGACAGGTGTGCATTATACAGAGTGCCAAGGGAGGAAACGTCGAAACTTCGAAAATAAGCTCTTAGGACTATTCTAAGCATATTTTGTTAAATAAACTACGTCAATATTCCGAATGGTTGGTCCGCAATGAGCACTCAAACTTTGGTTTGAAAAAGTTATTTCTAGGCAAACATTTGAAATATGGAAGCATAGAAACACTACCGAAACATGTAAATTGTTTATTATTTACACAAGAAATTAATGTACTTGCTCAGACAGAAAAATTAAGCGACAAATAAAAAAGCAGTCGAATTGTGTAAATTGGGTGCTTTTTTATTTCTTGCTTAAGTTTTCTTTGAGCCTAGGGTAGGTCTCATATCTGGGTTCCACTCTCACCATACCTTGAAAACTTCTATTTCTGAGCCTCCATTTTTCACTTTTGCATAGTAAAATCACCACATCACCTTCTTTAATTCATCCCAGGTCCATCTCTGACGATGGCTTCGAGCTACTGCCGGCTCTGGGTCCCTGAGACTAACATCCGTGGGATGGCCAGGCGTCGACAAGGTGACATTAGCTCAGTTTCTGAACAGGTATAGGACATTGGTAGAACTAGGCACGCTAAGATTCATTGAATTTCTTGTTCTATCCATTTTGCTCATTGGTTTTAACTGAAGATTCGCTGGACGCAAGTTCGAGTTCATAGATCACAGTTAACCTTTGGGTTGTTTCCTGTTATCCGTTACTGCGACACACAGAGGCCTCGGGGCATCCCCCCTCAGGGCATGGCAAGGGGTCCCTCCGATCGCCTGTCGGCATTACTAAACCCCACGGAATTTACACTGACTGCTGAAGGCAGCCTCCTTCCCTGGCTAATGCAAGGTTCGGGCCTTCACTCTAATCAGTGGCCTGGTGTGCCAACCCAGTTTCTCTCCTGTACCCTCCATGGGCCGACACCAGGAAGTCCAGAGGTTGATGATCCTTCCCTCGCTTACTTCCCACTCTCCTCAAAATGGAGTACTTCTTCGTCTGACCCCTCACCTTCAACCTGTTCAGCAAGGGAGGCCCTACCGGTAGCTAGGGTACCACTGACATAGCTTTCAGGCTCATGGGGGTACTCAAGCGCCACCATCAACTGCAAGGTCGTGTACTCCCTAGGGGGAGTTGTTGTTGTTATTATTATTATTATTATTATTATTATTATTATTGTTGTTGTTGTGGTTATTCTATATCACGACTAAAGATGTTATGTGTCGGCTGAGTATAAAATCTACTCCAGGTTGCAACCAGCTACCTAAGGCTCAGATCCGGTGACTGTCAATGCCTCTACAATAATTTGCGCAAAATGTGGGCTGTTCTAAATAAAGCAATTTCTTGCACTTCCCAGTCTTTTGAATTACCGGGGAGTTTAGACAAGTTCTTACGCAAATTTTGCGGAACAAATCCCAGAGTTCTGATAACTATCGGGACGACCTGTGCTTTTACGCCCCACATTCGGCTGATCTCAATTTACAAACTCTTGTATTTAAGACGTTTCTCTGCCTCCTTTGTAACGAAGTTTTGATCGCAAGGTACAGCAACATCAACAAGTAAACACGATTTTTTTCTCCAAATCCCGTATAACTATATCCGGTTCGTTTGTCGTTATCGTGCGATCAGTTTGAATTTGTTGGTCGTACAATATCGTACACAATCCAATTGACGTCACCGATTTTGGTGAGCATTGCTCTTCGGAAAAAATTCTCCTGCCGGTCAGCGGTCGCAGTATCAGCTGGCTGGATTTTGTAATTGAATGTATTTTCACGATGTGAAGGTTAGAAATAATTTTCACGAGAGATTGATTGTATTCCTATATCATTAGTGACGAAAAATCATACGAATTGAGACAAATAATTTCGAAATACTGTTGATAACATATGTGACTGAGTGAATTAAGCCATCAGACAGGAGACTGACGACGAACCCCCACGTTAGTCTTGTGAAAACTATCGGAATTCTGGTGGTACTTTCTGATCTTACTTGTTCAGAACTTTCGAATTAATGTATGTGCTGTATAATATTCTGCAATAAGAATAATTGATGTTGTAGTAGATGCAACACGGTAGGAGGTTCCGTGCTGCGAATGCAACTACATACAGGATCAGTACGGATTTCAGGGAATTGTTTCTTTAGAGGCCAATGAAAGGCAATGTACTTGTGAATGAATTTAAATTTAATCCTTGAAGATAGAGAGTTAGTTGTACAAGTAAGTAATTTAGCGCTAAGCCGGAGGACCAATGAATGTTTATACATTTTAGATTCTTCTTTCTTGAAGTTCACTTTTACTTACAGTTCGATGATAGTGTACAGCAAGCACCAATCCAGATCAGATGGCTGAGTGTGTGTGTGCCGACGGCTGAGATTGGCTGCAGAAGATACGACTGGCGGTCTGGATGGCACGATGGGCACATACTCGGCCTGGCTGGAGCGGCCAGTTAGCGTAGATTTGGCCAGGTGAAGGCTGATTGACGTGTGGCCCGAATGTAGATCGCGGTCTGCTGGCCGCTCTGATTGATTTCCGGAGCCTTGATAGGCAAAGAAAGAACAGCCGACTCGTTCGCAGGCTGTCTGATAAGAGGAGTGAGTATCGACACTCGTCCAACGTACTGACAAATGCGTCAATGACAGTTGATTGTTTCGTACTGTTGTAGACTGATGCCTAAGTTAGCAAGTGACTTGCGTAGGCGTACAATAATGCTGAACAATAGAAATGAAGTTGTAGCACTTATCGCAGTTGACTGTTGGTAGCCTTGCTAGAAACTGATGGTAATAGTTTGACTGTGATAATAAATTGACTGATAGTTGAATGTTGACTGTAGTAGTGGTTGACTGATAGGGAGTAGTAGTGACTGGAAGTTTGACTGTGATAGTGAGTAGTAGTTGACTGAAGTAGTGAATTGACGAATAGTAGTATTGACTGGAAGTATTGATTGTAGAAGTTTCCGTCGTAGCGTAGAAATGACTGATGGTGGCGCGTGAGAGCGATGTTGCCGTATTTATTTAGCGTATGTTTCCGAGTGCAGAGAGGGGAGAGCCATGTGACATTAGCAGCTAACGTATGGCATGCAGTGAATCGCAGGGTTTCGCGATGGCTGCTCGCTATTTTCTGTTATTTTCTGAAGTGTGTCGCGTGACTTTGGCGCGACACTTGAGGTGCCCGCGATGGTTGCATCTCATTAGCAATGTTAAGGCCGGTATACACGTTAGTATTTTCGTGTAGATTCTCATACAGTTTCTACATAGAAACGTCAAAATCTCAAACTGAAGAGTAGCGTCGCGCATACACGGCGTAGTCCAGACCTCACGGTTTTCTGCATAAGTCTCCAGAAGCCGCCGCTAGGGGGTCTACCGAGAAACAACTGAATTGCGCCGTCCGGGTACTTTCACTGGCGGTATTTCTGTGCGTGTGTACCCGTGTCCGCCCACTGGTGTGTACTGGCTGTGAGATTTATTAATTTACGATTACGTTTAATTAACGATGAACAAAATTAATAAGAAAAATAGGAAGGCCGTAATCGTTGCTGCCACAAGCATGGTTGTGGCAACGACTATTTTAATGGAAACACGGAGAGAACGCTCCGAATGGATGAAGGCTTGGCTTCAGAGGCGAGAGGAAGGCAAAGGCATTTTGCACATGGTCCACGAGGAGTTGCGCGTGGAAGAACCAACCAATTTTAAAAATTTTCTTCGGCTGTACACACAATTCCACTTCGCTCTTTCACATCTTTACGCACCTAACCACAAAATCGAAATGGAAGAGTCCGTCGCGTTGGGTACACAAATCCATTAGTGAACGATTCTGCCGCTAGAGGCGCTGGAGTCAAACTACATGCTTTTCTACACGAAAAAACGAACATGTTCATAATTTTCTCATGTAGTCTGGACTACATGAGAATCTACACGAAAAACTCTACCGTGTATACCGGCCTTTAGGGTATGTTTCCCACAGGAACCGCGGTGTGCCGGTCGAGAGAAGACGGGCGCGGGCGTGGGCGCCGGCGCGGGCGCTAGAAGATGTGTCCACTGTCGGCGAAAAGCTTAACGCCAATATTGGTGAATGAGACACGTACGATTTCCGTGAATGTTTGTTCACATCTGGCGGAAGGCTAGTAGGTAGAGGAGTAATGGGGCCGTGGCCCCCGTCCGCGCGCCGGCATGGGCTCAGTCCGTGTTAATGACCCGTTCGTCCCTCTCCCGGCTACAGTACAGTGGGTAGCGGCGGTTCGGCGCTCGCGGCAGAGGGGGCTCAACGAGAATTGTTTGAAAGCGTAGTGAATTACTGTATTATTTTAGTATGAACGTGCTTCGGCGGAGGTGGCGCAGCCGTGAGATGGGCCGAGTAATGTTGGCCACGTGCCTGACAGGCAATTAGGGGCTGCGCCCTGGTAGCGGATTTCCTCTTGAAATTGTTCGCGAGATTGAACAGATGTTTATAATTTCTATTGATTGATCATTATGACTAATAATCAATTGATTGTGTGAAAACCAGAACAGCATAAGTGACATAAATTATATGTTTATAAATTCTGAGAAAATTGTTTTGTTTTAATTCAAGATCACTGTAAAATAGTGTACTTTGTTTCATTATTAAAGCCTCAGCATTTCAATTGTTTATTAAATCACGAATTAACAGTGGCACTGACATACAGACTACTATAAACAAGTTTTTGAATTTATAAAATCTCACTTACACTGTTTTGTTTTTCACCCATTCAATTATTGATCATTGACATACAGATTTGTTAGTCAATTGTGAAATTATGGTAACAATACTTAAATACTGTATTCCATTTGTTCTACAATTCATGACAGGTGAAGCAAGGAAGCATGATATTATCCTTCATGATACATATTATGTAGTAGCCCATTTCCATTACGTCTTATCTATAGGAGCAGTATTTGCTATTATAGCAGGATTCATTCACTGATATCCATTATTTACAGGATTAACAATAAACCCAAAATGATTAAAAATACAATTTATAGTAATATTTATTGGAGTAAACATAACATTCTTTCCTTAACACTTCCTAGGACTAGCCGGAATACCTCGTCGATATTCTGATTATCTAGATGCCTATACTTCACGAAATATTTTATCATGATTAGTCTCAACTATCTCACTAATCGGAATTATTATATTAATCTTCATCATATGAGAAAGAATAATTTCTCACTGAAAGTTGTTATTTTCCATAAATCTAAATAGATCATTAGAATGATATCAAAATCTACCCCCTGCAGAACATTCATATTCAGAATTACCAATTCTTTCTTATTACTATGGCAGAAAAGTACAATGAATTTAAGCTTCATTAATAAAGGATTCTCTTTTTTTAGTATATGGCTACATGATCCAATTTAAATTTACAGAATAGATCATCTCCTCTAATAGAACAACTCATTTTTTTTCATGATCATACTTTAATAATTTTCTTAATAATTACCATCTTAGCTGCATATATTATGACCATACTATTCTTTAATCTCTATATCAACTGATTCCTATATCAAGGACAAACTATTGAAATTATTTGGACCATTCTGCCCGCAATCACACTAATTTTCATTGCATTACCATCATTATGATTATTATATTTACTAGAGGAATCTATAGATCCACTAATCACAATAAAGACAATTGGACATCAATGATATTGGTCATATGAATATATAGATTTCAAAAACATCATTGAATTTGACTCCTATATATCAGCACTAGATAATATAAGATCATCCCGTCTCCTAGACGTTGACAATCGAACTGTTCTACCCATAAATACTCAAATCCGAACATTAGTAACAGCCGCCGACGTTATCCATTCGTGAACTGTTTCCGCCCTAGGCATAAAAACTGATGCCACTCCAGGTCGATTAAACCAAATTAACTTCATAATCAATCAACCAGGATTCTATTACGGACAATGTTCAGAAATTTGCGGTGCAAATCATAGCTTTATACCCATTGTAATTGAAAGAGTAAACCTAAAAAACTTTATTAACTGAATTAAAAATTACTCATCATCAAATGACTGAAAGTAAGTAATGGTCTCTTAAACCATGTTATAGTAATTAACAACTACTTCTGGTGAAAGAGATTAGTTAATTGTATAACATTAATATGTCATATTAAAATTATTACCATAGTAATATTTCTTAATTCCACAAATAGCCCCAATAATATGATTATCTTTAACAATTTTTTTATTACTACACTAATTATTATCATAACAATTAATTACTTTTTAATTCAACCAACTCTAACTCATGAACAACTAAAAATTGAAACCAAGTCAACAAATTGAAAATGATAACTATTTTATTTTCATCATTTGATCCTACATCTAACATCTTTAACATTCCCATAAATTG
This sequence comes from Acheta domesticus, assembly GCA_031308135.1. Lineage (NCBI taxonomy): Eukaryota > Metazoa > Arthropoda > Insecta > Orthoptera > Gryllidae > Acheta > Acheta domesticus. The sequence goes on along the minus strand of JAHLJT010008446.1, from coordinate 280,957,427 downwards.
ATTAAGAACCCATCATCTTATTGATTAATTCCTAACCGAAGATCACTAATATGAAATTCACTAATTAATAAACTATATTCCGAATTTAAAACCTTGCTAATTAGAAATAAAAATTTAAAAAGATCATTTATATTCATTTCCCTATTTTCAATTATTCTGTTCAATAATTTTCTAGGATTATTTCCTTACATTTTTTACAAGCTCAAGTCATTTAACATTCACATTATCCCTAGCATTACCATTTTGATTAACATTTATATTATATAGATGAATTAATAATACACAACATATATTCGCCCACTTGGTTCCCAAAGGAACCCCCCTATTCTAATACCCTTTATAGTATGTATTGAAACAATTAGAAATATTATTTGTCCATTAACTCTCACCGTACGATTAGCTGCAAATATAATTGCAGGACACCTACTAACTTTACTAGGAAATACTGGACCTATAATCATAAATTCAGCCATCTTAATTCAAATTCTCATCTTATCACAAATCCTATTATTAATTTTAGAATT
>JAHLJT010008446.1:280892751-280956803 GCA_031308135.1 Acheta domesticus | reverse complement strand
TCCCGACAGGCGTCTAGAGATTGCTAGACGGGATTTTCGTCCGACTATTATCCAGTATTTCTCTAAGAAATTGGATAAATTTTTGTGATACAAATTTTTCACACAATTTGCTTATTGTATTCAAAATAGAAATTGGCCTATAGTTTTCATAAACTTGGAGACTCTCCTTTATGAATTGGTCTCATAATTGATTTTTTAGTTTTTCCAGAAAAATGCCAAAATTTATGTGGTGGAGCATGCATTTTTATTAAAGATACTACAGTAAAATCTGTCTAAACCGGAACCTGTACAAGCCGGAAACCTATCTTAACTGGAAAATTTCTGCGACCCGTGAAGTTAAATGGCATTTTACACAGTATAAAATGGAATCTGTCCAACACGGAAATGGAACGGTTTTTCATGTCCTGCAAGGGGGAAAACAGTCATAAACCGAATTTCTGTTAATTTAATGCAGTTCGCAGAGACACGCGACATACTCTTAATGTAATGAATGCATCTGCAAGTCTGTTTTAATATATCTGACCATGTTATGAGTTTCACACGTGGCAGCCATGCAATGAAGGAAAGGGGCTTCCGCTGGTATCGTAGAAATTCGACCTTGGGGTCATTTGTGTCTCAAGGCGTAGGCCATAGGGGAATTCCCTCTCTCCCGACCCTCTAAAAATAGGTAGGTGTACGGGAATGGCTTCAATTCACGTGTCTCCCTGCCTCACGTTGACAATCGAAACCCCTTGGACCAGAGCCGCGTTTCTCAAGGCCATGCAAGGATGTCAGATAGTCTTCCCTCAAGAGCGAAGTCGCTCGCCTTTCACCAAGAAGGTCCGGGTTCCATTCCCGTCGATCTCATGTGAAATTTGTTCCAACAAAACGAGTCTACACTGCTTCACAAGGGCTAGTCCAACCCCTGTAAAGTGCCCTAATCCCCATCCACATCCTCATTCCTTCCCAATTGTGGCCGCTGAGTAGTGACGCAGGAGCGCGCGATGTGAGGCACGTATGCGGAGATGCTACCTGGCGGCCCTCTTGAGACGAGACGTACAGTGCCCTCTGTAATAAACGGGCCTAAATATTAATGGAGGATTACTCCGAACACGCGCTCAACGCTCGATCAGGGGCTAAGAGACGCGTTGCGTCGATAATGTAATAATTAAGACGTAACATTTTTTTTAAAGACCTAATACTCTGGGCTGTGACACATTGTGCCCTGAAAGAGTCTGCGAGGAGTCTGGATGCAGCCACAAGCCAGTGAAGTGGTATGTTTTTATGAGTTTCATAACCAGGTTGACAATGATTGGAAAAAAAAACATAAAACTTTAAATATTAAAATTCGACAACTTAGGAAAACAATTGAAAAGGTGTTAATAAGAGAGAAAACCAGAAAGCAAAAACTCTACATTAATGTGGAAAAAAATATATTATATCAATGAACAAGTTGTGAAATATTTCCTTTTAGCGAATCGTCAGAAATAATTATGTTTAATATTCATTTATTGGTGATTTCTTCCATAAATTCGTTTTATGTTAGTATATGTTTTATTATTATAATAAAGTCATGTTACTAGTTTCAGGACAGAAATATCAATATAAAAAAGTATCATAAATGTACAACCTTGCATAAAATGGAAACTATCGTAAACTGGAAAAAAATGTCCCAATCAATTCTGGTTTACACAGATTTTACTGTATTAGTTTTGTACCCTATACCAATCATATTCATCTAATTAAAGAGGAAAGACTGAAATGTCCATCACTGACTTGGCAAAAAAACAAACAAACATGGGTCTTATGCACATATCACAGACCTACCTATATGTAAAAAATCTTTTTAAAAAATTTCGAAGTTGTTTTAACAAAACTAAAAAAATGCAGACAGTAAAAAATTATTCTTTGTGGTGACTTCAATATGTATTGCCTCACACAATCCAGTAATGAAAATGTATTTAAATACCTACTAAAATCATACAGTTTACAAACAACCATAATTACACCAACCCGAATGTTCAAAAATAGTAGCACTGCTATAGATCAAATAATAATAATAATAATAATAATAATAATAATAATAATAATAATAAATGCAAGTAACAGTAGTTTTTCTGTTGATATGTTTACCATAGGTGTCTCTGCCCAGATTTGAAGACTTCAAACAGAATCAAAAATTATAACACAGACAACTTACCAAGAAACCCATTACTATTCCCAAGGAAACATAATAAAATTCAAAAACCTACTCAGATTAGAAAATTGGAATTAAGTATACAGGGTAACTGATACTAATGTTAAGTTTAACTCATTCATCAATATATACTTAAAACATTTCAATGCCACTTTTCCTCAAAAACTCAAAAAGAACCTAAATAAGAAAACCAAATCATGTATTACCAAACACATCAAAGTGTCATGTGAATGAAAACGCAACATGCATCAAATACTAGCACATAACAAATGTAACTCAAACTTTATTACATACTACAAAACATATAACATAATGCTAAAAAAGTAATCAAACAAGCAAAAATTATGACAAATGCAAGTACATTATAAATACAAAGGTTATGTACATTGCAAATCCACGTAACATAACAAAAGCTGTGTGTGACATTATTAAAAATACTACAGCACCAACTAATAAAACAGCAAAAAAAAGAGCTCTACTAGAAAAACAAAACTTTACAAGACCCACAAGAAATTGGTGACATGAATTGATGCTGACTGAATGAACACTTTTCACAAATTGTTAAAAAATTGAAGGTCTTAGTGCAAGGTGTTAGCTCAGAAAATGCCCAAAAGAGATATTTGACGTTTAGTAAACTTGCCTGGAACTTTTTTAAATATTATTGAAAATTATTTCCTTTTTATATTTTTCTTTCTTTCCTTGGTCTAAATTATTTGGTGTACATCTGTGCTCTTACCTCTAATATAACTACAAAATATTCGTATCTCTTTTGGATGAAGGATTATTGCCAGTAAGGAGACATAAACACACTGCAGGAAGGTGTTAACTCTACTCTGGGAATATTTTCTGATGGAATATAATCTGAAAACAGTGCTTATTTTAAAAATGAAGAGCTTAGTGCATAAAGATGTTAACTCAATTTTTAGTTTTGCCACCAAAACTACTTTTCTAAGAGTTTCCTATTAGTTGCTTCACTACTTTTGATGAAAATCACAATGTCACAAAAATACAACAAAACAACATTCAGAATTTGCTGACATCGCACATGCTCTTTGAACAAAAACTAACAGGAATGTGAACTCCGAAATCGCAGTTTTCGGCGACGCCACCAACTCAGTGGAGCCAACTTGTGCACCGCTTCACAATCATGTGCAAAAAAGTGCCAACTGTTAACATCGTCTGGCTTGCAAACTCTGAGATAACACCTTCTTGCATGTACTGTTTCCTACATGCAATGAGTTGACACCTTCTTCGCATCAAATATTTCAAAAAATATTGTGATTTTTATAAAAACTAGTAAAGCAACTAATAGGAAACTCCCAGAATAGTTGTTTTGACGATAAAAGTAAAAATCACAAAATTTTTAGTTAACATCTTCATGCACTAAGTCTTTCAATTAATCTCTCAACTCTCTGTAAACAATAAAACACCAATCAAACACAAATGTTACACAAACTGTAAATTCCATATTTTTATATGAAACCTTCCCCTCTGAAATTTTTTAAATCATTGGACAAATGAAGAATAAATTCTCAGCAGGCCAGACATTCCAGATTTTCTTATCAAACACAGTGCTCAATGCATAGTGCAACCGCTATCTCATATTTGCAATTACAATTACAAATTTGCAATAAAAACTGTCATATTCCCAGATGTATTTAAAATGGCAAAAATTAAACCATTGTTTAAGAAGGGCAATAGCTATGATCCAATGAATTAAAGACCTATTTCCTTGCTATCAGGATTTTCAAAAATTCTGGAAAGGCTTTTCTCTCCTTTTATACTATTCATAGAAATATATTCCCGAGAATATTATTCATAGGCTCAAACACTTTCTTAATGTAAATAATGTCCTCACAAATGTACAACATGGCTTCAAGAGTAATAGATCCATTCAGAGCCATCTTCTCCTTTTTAAAAGGCATATTTGTTGCACTAAACCAGAAGGAAATTCCCATTGGCCTTTTCTTAGATTTGTCAAAAGCCTTTGACTATCACATATTTTAACAAAACTAGAAATGCTAGGTATCCAAGGCATTGAAGATCAATGGATTAAATCATATTTATCAAAACGTAACCAAGTAGTTACCCTCCAGCACATAAAAAAAAACAACAAAATCTCCTCATACTACTCCTTCCCTCAGATGGGGATGGTGCAGTCCCACAAGGGTCCATCCTGGGCCAATATGATTCTTTATACATGTAAATGACATGCCTTTGGTTTTAAGAAATAACAAAATAATTTTGTTACCAGATGACACATTTTACAGATCAAATCAAAAAGACAACAATCATTAGGAAAAGAAACTCTCAGAACTTTGCATGCACTAGTAAAATGGTTTTCAAGACAACTAACTCATTATAAAAACCAGTAAAACAGTCTCCTTAAATTTCATAAATCCCTGATCCAAAGAAAAATTTATTTATTTATTTATTTACGTCAAAACAGTTAAAAACTGTGTGTGACGGGCTATGGGGAGAAGTGAATTTTGTGCATGTATTCATACTTCTGTGATCTCTATCCTAAACCAAATTCTAGTCGAATTTGAATACAGAAAAGAGCAGTTTTTTTCAAGTTTTGTTGACAAAATATTCGCTCCTATATAATAAAATATATTTTCAAATATAAAAAACATATTGCAAATTAGCTATAAATTCAAAAACATATTTTAAATTAGCTATAAATTCCTGCCCTGAACCCTCATGTTCTTCATGAAAGAATTATACTTTTGGCGGCAATAATATGGAAAACGATAATTTGAATAACTATATTTCCCACTGAAATTCAGAAGACGTGCACAAATAATGAAGTTACATTTATGTCCAGAAGCAAAACAAGGGACAATCTCAGCATTTGCTCAAGAATCAGGGAAACTGGACAACAAACCTGATTGAGATGGGGGCCATCAACCCATTAACTGTGGTACAATACTTGTTACTGGTTCTTTAGAATTATACAGTCCAAACGATAAATATATACATTAACTATTATTGTTAAAATTAATGCTACTTTCCTTTTTGATGCTCGGTATAGTCTCGAATTGTATAGAAACAGTTATGCAGCAGAAAAGATTTTACTTGGGACTTAAACTTTTCTATCGAATTTAATTGTTTAATGTCTTCTGGCAAAGTGTTGTAGAGTAATGTACATGAATTGTATGTGAATTTTTTGTAGTGAGCTGTTGATACTGCCACCTGGTGAATATGATTACTACGTCATGTGTTATACTTATAGACATCGGTGTTTGCTAAAAATATATTCCCGCCCTTAAGTAAGTCATTTTTGACAAAAACTACTGATTCGTAAATCAGGAGACAAGGTAATGGTAAAATTCCTAGATTAATAAAGAGTGACTTACAAGAATCACGTGGGTTGGATTTGCTTATTATTCGTACATTTCTTTTTTGTAATTGGAAAATCTGGGAGTTATAAAATGTGTTTCCCCAGAATATTATGCCATATCTCAGGTAGGAATGAACATTGGCAAAATATACATAACGAGCTGTATGAAGGCTTACGGAATTTGAAAGAATTCTGAACATGTACCATAATGAACTTAATTTTGTGTGCAATTCATTTAAGTGGGCATTCCATTTGAGGTTTGACTGAATTGATAGACCTTAAAAATGTTGTTACTTTAACATCAGTCAATGGCACACCGTTCATTTTCAATGGAGTACAGAATTTTTTATTTGAAATGGAAAACTGCATTGAAACAGTTTTCTTTTCATTTATTATTAATTTGTTATTACGGAACCAATTTGAAAATTTGATATTGTACTCTTTACGGTTTCTTTATTGCAAAGAATATTTGTATCATCCGCAAAGAGAACTGTTCTTCTGTTTTGAATCACTAAGGGCATGTCATTTACGTATAATAGGAAGAGAATAGGGCCTAAAACGATCCTTGCGGGACTCCACGTGCAATTGGCAAAGAACCGGAAAGGTGTGTACATAAAGTTCCATCATTCCAGTAAGGTATTTCTACTCTCTGAGATCGTTGTTTAAGGTATGAACATAGTCGATCTAGAACAATACCACGGATTCCATATGAAGGTAATTTTGAAAGTAAAATGTTATGATCAATGAGGTCAAAAGCTTTTGAATGATCTAAAAATATTCCAATAGTTGCTTCATTTTGATCCAATAATGAGGCAACATCTTTAAGAAAAGAAAAAATGGCTGTTTCTGTAGATTTTGATTTCCGGAATCCATGTTGGCAATTTGAAAACATGTTGTGTTTATTGGGAAAAGTTTCCATTCGCACATAAAAAAGTCTCCCTAATATTTTTGAAAAAACTGACAAAGTTTCAGTGTTGCTAAATATTAACTCATTAAAATCTTATAGAAAATTTGTTGAAGTGAAGTTCTGATTAAATCTGCTGGATGATAAAATTGATTGTATATATCTTCACGCCAAATTATTTTGGAAAGAACCGACAAAAAATCTCCGAATAAATGAACCTATTACGTTTGTAGTACCATATACGAAGACAAACCAATTTTTATATGCGCCACTATGGAGAATGTCTAAACTTATGAATGAGTTAAATATCGACAACCATATTGCGAAAAATTGTATTGATCAAGCGAGAACTTTATTACTAAATGATTTTACATGATAAACATCATCCAAAATTTGTAACTTATATAGTATCTATAAATTTTTTTTTCTTTTTTTTTAATAGACTCAAATCACACTTTACACTATGTATATATAATTGGGCGATTGCCTGTTAAATAAATAAATAAATAAATAAAAAGAGAAATTGGCCGATAATTTTGAATTTAATTTTTGTTGCCGTTTTTGAAGAGCAGCTTAATCTTAGCTGTTTTTAAAATATCTGGACAAATACTGGTGCATAAGGATGCATTAAATATGTGAGTTAACGGGTGTATAATGGCTGGCACGCAGGTCTTTAACAAACAATCCGGAAATTCATCTAAACCAGCCGAATATTTATTTTTTAATTTACCGATTATTTTGAGAATTTCGTACGAAGAGGTTTCGGAAACAAACACTGTGTCTAAGATTTTTAGGGAAACGTTAGATGTTGAATTTTGTGGCTGAAAACCCTTAGTGAGATCGACAGCAATTCTCAAAAAGTATTGGTTAAAGAGACTAGCCACTGTTGCTGGATCGTTCACATTTCTATCGCTATCTTTTAAAACAACAATCTCTACAAGGTTTCTAGTTGGTTTGATCGCATTTTTTACTATATCCCACATTGATTTTGTTTTGTTATTTGAGTTCAAAATATCCTGATCGTGTTTCATGATTTTAGCCTGCCTTATGACTTTTCTTAACAATGATTTGTATTTTTTAAAGTACAGGAGGAAATCTTGAGATACGTTATGATGCTTAGAAATGAAAGAAAGAACTCGTTTGTTTTTACATGATGTTCTAATCCCTTGTGTTATCCAAGAATTACTTTTGCGTGAAATATTTAATTTTCTTTTCTGAAGAGGAAAGCAAGTGTTAAAATGAAATGAAAGCATTGAAAAAAAAGAATAATATTTATCGTTTGTATCAATAGTATTATAAACTGCGTCCCATGACTCCTGCAGCAAGTAATCAATGAATAATTTTATTTTACTTTTAGAAAACACTCTACTCATACGTGTATTATTTATTGTGTTATTCTTCGCATTTCGTAAAATGGTAAGAATTTGTGTATCGTGGTCACTGTATCCTAAATCTTTTGTTTCAATTTCATGTTGAGTAGTAGTTTTGTTAATTATAATTTGATCAATTGCCTTCTTTGAATTTACTGTGATCCATGTAGGTATTTTTATTGTAATATCTAAATTGAAGGAATTAATTAAATTAAGAAACTGCTCTTTCTCGCAAGATTTGACCAGAAAATCTATGTTAAAATCTCTGCATACAACAATGGATTCAAAAGAGCGATTGATGACTTTGATTAGTGTTATCCCTAGTTTTTCTAAGAACAAAATATAATCTGCAGCTCTCTTTGTTGGAGGCCTGTAGATGCAAAGCAATATCATTTGTATCAATTCTCACAGCATTTGCTCATAAATAATAACCCTGTAATGATATATCATGAAACTACCTTCCTCAGTCTAACAATCCAAAAAAACCTAAAATGGAATGCTTGTATTTCAAATCTTAACAAAGCTCACTAAATCTTGCTATGCCCTACACACCCTCAAGTCAAGCTCCAACACTGAGACACTTCAATGTACTTTGCAAATGAACACTCACACCTAAATTATGGAATAATATTCTGGGGAAATGCCCCTGAAAGCTCTCGCACATTTATTATCCAAAAAAGAATACTGCAGGACAATGACCAGCACTCATTAGCTGGACTGAAGTCTTGCAAACCCTTGTTCAATAAACTAAGGATTCTTCCTCTACAATGCATGTATATATTTGAAATAGTGGTCTTCAGAAAGAAGATTCTCATGTTAAACAAGACACTTTTACTCTAAATTCTCATGTACACAACTACCACATTCATCAACATGATAACCTACAGGTTCCCCACTCTAAAACTACACTTTTATCAAAAAAGTTTCCTAATACAGGACATTACACTTTACAACAAACTGAGCCATGATATTAAAGACACAAACACAATACATACATTTAAAAGTAAACTAAAATCTTTCCTCTTAACAACATGTTCTGCAGTGTGAAGGAATCTACAGATCACAACACTACTTCCCTTAAAAAAAAAATAAATAAATAAAAATTCTTATCCCATTTGACATTCTGTTTCAAGTTGTCTGTTTCAAGCTGAAGCAAAGAAAAAAGAACTGGCATATCCCATCCTGCCTGGATTAAATTGCATTTTGACTGATGTAGAAAGAGAAAGCTTGACCAAAATTCTATTTCCTTACCCTGAATTTGATAGATGCATTAGGCATTAACACTAATATTGTTAAATCATTTTTCAATTAATACTATTGTTATTACACTTATTATTATTACTATTATTATATTTTTATTATTATTATTATTATTATTATTATTATTATTATTATTATTATTATTATTATTATTATAATATTACTACCATCATAAGTAAAAAGTATAATTCAGCTGTAAGATCAATGACACCAACTCGATCAGGGTTTTGTACAGTTTCCCTTGATCCTTTGAGGAAATGCTGTGATGGTCCCCTTGCTTTGTTTCCTGGACAGTAAATGGAACTTCACTCAGCACAAGTCTTATTGAGCTCCCTTGTGCTAGACATGAGAGGAGTGGAATGTATTCAAAATCAAAATTGAATGTCGCTTGCAGTTCTTCCACATAGAGGTGAACTTTTCTTATATTCTTATATTAAAATGCTGTTTTTTACCTTTACTCATAACAGTGTGTAGTAAGAGAAAGTTAAAAATCTGGAGCTCAGGAAGATATGTACACCTACATACATCATATCCGATTCATCATATATGATTGAACTTGTGTGATACAATAAATCATCATCATCTTCATCTTCATCATTGTCGTCATCATCTTCATCTTCATCATTGTTTCTTCTTCTTCCTCTTCTTCTTTCTCTTCTTCTTCTTTTTCTTCCTCCTCCTCCTCCTCTTCTTCTTCTTCTTCTTCCTCTTCCTCTGTTTGTTACACCTAGCAAATTTATTTATTGTTTTTCAAGTGGTTTTCATATCATATTTGTTATTTTCAATTAATTTTCATATATATTCTTTCTTTTGTGTACAAATTAGAAGTGCTATTTATTTTCTGATTTTTAAAAAATCATTTCTTAGTTTTATGTTAATTCCTTATTTTTAACAAAATCGTCTTCCATCTTTTAAAAAGGATAATTCTATATTTAATGAATTTCTTAATTTCAGAATTTATCCAAGGTTTTAGAATTGCATTTTTCTTGTGTTGTTTGTTTCTTTTGTATCTATTGATCCAGCAATTTTTTTTTATTACATTGTACATTCTATCAGCTAATTTGTTTTCAAAGTTAGTTTCATTTATTGTCAATAACACTTCTTAAAGTTTACTCTCACAGATGAATTTATATTTTCTAGTGAGATTCTCCAAAAACTTTCTTTTAATTATAATGTTACAAGAGATTACAATTAAATAATTATGTAATTTTACTTTCAAATATATATATGGGATTATGTTTTTCAGATTCCCAATTACAGTTATTTGATCCATACATGAGTTCAACAATTTACCTTTTTCTTGTTTCCACTGTACGATGATTTTTAATACAATGTACCAACATTGTGATTTTATAAGGTATATAGACACTATGAAATTTTGTCATCTTTGAAAATGTCCAGGTTACAATCACCAATTAAGATTTTATTTGAGTTTGTGTCAGTAGTAAGTATTTTATCAAGTTTTTATAGATAAAGAACTTTGCTTTTCTCAGATGGTCTATATATTACAAACATACTTTTACATTGTTTCTATATTTAAATATCCTGCTAGCAACTACTTACCAAATCAACTAGTTCAAAGTTATACATTTCCGTTACATCATTAAACCTTCTCCACCATTTTCTTCTCTCAATTTTATGTACTGTACCAATTATACTAAGACAAATGATATCTAATCTAAAAGCAAAGGATATGAAATTTATGATAGTACAATTAAATATGATTTAATTGTACTATCATAAAATATCATATTGTATTAGTGTCAACAATGCCTAATGCAACTAACAGTTCAGGGAGAAAGAAATAACATTTTGGATGGGGATTCTGCTTCTTCACGAGTCCTACTGCAATTTGATGTAGTCAGGACACAGGGTAAGGCATTTTTTTTTCTTTGCTGGAGTCACAACTCCAACAGTCAACAAGAAACAGAAAGTCAAATGGGTTGAACATTTTTGTTTTGTTCTTTTAAAGGGAAATGGAGTTGTGATTTGTATATTTCATCATACTCTAGAACATGGGACATTACATACAAATTTTCAGGGTTTCTGACAGTAACTCTCAGATTTTTTAAATATTTTAATATGTTAATACAATAATAATGAACTGTTAAAAGACTGTGGTTAAGCAACAAATATAGGTTAAACATGGAGGATGTTTAACCCATAATTGTTGCTACCTACTCAATATTTAAAATAATTTTGACGTTCATAAAATGAATAAAATTGCGAAGATGGATACACTACTTTGAAGATAAATCAATTTATTTTAAACGGTTGACAATCTATTAAAGATTAAGGTGTTCAATATAGAAAATGCAAGTGAATTAAACAAATACATAATATATATTTGAAAGCAAAATTTTGTGGATTTTATATTTTTCACACTGCAAGAAGAACCGATTAATAATCATTCTGCCAACTGTCACGATGCAATTTTAAAAAATGAAGTTATTTAAAAAAGTTAACGGATTTCGTCGCAAGGGCACGCGACTTTCAACGAGCGTAATGGGGATGATGTCGAGGTTAACTTTAGGGATGATGTCGAGGTCTCTGCATATCGTCTTGTTTGTCACGTACCACGGTGCGTTGCATAGTTTTCGTAATGTTTTAGCTTCGAATCTTTTTATAATTTGTAGATTCGATTTACTGGACGAGCCCCACAATTCAATACCATTGGTCCATGTTGGTTTGATTATAGTTTTGTAAATCTGTACTTTGTTATGCAAAGACAGCTTTGATGGTCTGTTTATTTGCCATGAAAATTTGAGGACTTTAAGCTGCGCTTCTTTTCTCTTAGTTTTGATGAGGGTTTTCCAAGTCAGGCGTCTATCCAAATGCAATTCTATGAACTTGTTCAATTTATTGCCGAATGTCGTTGTCGGGATCCAAATTCATGGTTTTGAATCAAGTCGTTTTCTTTGAAGTTTGGTAGTATTAGTTTTGCCTCCATGGGTAGCTCAATGGTCAACGTGCTCGCTTCCCATGACATGATCGATTCTCGATCTGGGCATATTATAATGTTGTCTCTCCTTGCAATGGCTCAGTATCTGCTGCTGTGTGACGATGATAAATTTCTCCTTCTCCATCTTCCGGCGATTGATCCGAGGCATTAGGTTTGAATTCATCTTGGAATGGTTCGACAAATAAACGTTCGCTTTGTCTTCTTGTGATATAGCTCACTTTTTGTCTGGTGTGAGGATTGGAGGCATATGTTGTACTGGTTTCTTTATTCTCTTTAACGTCTTGTACAAGTAGTACTCAGCTGCTTTTGTTGGTAAGAGTTCTTGTAGAAAATACCTAGTTTTGACGTCTATTAGTTCTTGAAGCTTTCTGCGAATTTTTTGGTTCACTCGATTTAAATTTGTTTTATCATTAGGGTGGTGTGTTTTTTGCCATACTTTTTAAGGTAGCGCTTCTCTTTTGACAGCTCTGTAATTAGTTTTGGGTACGTATTATCCCGATGCATTTCAAGGTCTCTTGTTGTCGAGTACCACGCAGCTTGTTGAATATAGTGAGTTAGGTACTCGAGTGCTTTTTCTATGTCTACTTCTGTTTTGAGTTTGATGTTTGTAGTGATATTGTTCTCAATCCATTCTTGAAATCTATCCCGATTAGTTATTTTATTATATAATGTGGTTGGTTTAATTTAATCTATTATATTGCAGCTAGCCTTAATTTTTGTGTAATTTCTTTCCAGTCTTTCCAGGGCGCGACGTCCGAGGGGAATACCAATTTTCTGTCTTCGTCTTGCAATAGCTGCAAAGTATTTTTTATGAATTTCACGTGTTATTGAAAGTACACAAGTTCAATCACTTCTTGACGGTATTGAATACATTATTTACTCGTATGTTTGGAGATGACTCATACCGTTGCTTTCCCTTAAAGGTTGTTATTCTTGGTCCCCACAGTGGGAGCTTTGTGTTAAAATCGCCGTTTGTATGTGTGTGTGTGTGTGTGTGCGCGCGTGTTTGGTGATCTATAAGCAGCTGTCACCGTTAAATTGCCATATCAGTCGGACATTTGCACTGACGTTACCTGAATAATATACGGACAATATACATTATATTATGATGTTCTTCAAAGGAAGGATTTCCAATTGAAGTTAGGTTTGTTGATTCAGCCCGTTGTTTAAAGTCGGCCATTCTGGAAGCAAAATTCTTTCTTTTTCTCACGGTGTGTTCATCTTCATTCATCATGCTGCTGGGAAGATAGAGAAACTTTTTCTGTATCTTCTCGGCAGCAATGACAGTCTTTGAGCGTTGTTGTAAATACGAGTGTGTATGGTAAGACCTTTCATTATTGCAATACATACCAGGGTAGTAAAAATTCCAAAAATTGAATTAGCTTAAAATGTGTTGAAACAATTTTGTTTTGTGTGCATTATTATTTATATTACCATCAATTGTCTTAATGCATAACTAATATTAATTACTTAATCCAGAAAAACTCGAGTGCTCAGTGGAAATCAAAGACAGAAACATGTCGGGAACGAAAATGTCTAGTAATTCAAATAAAGTTGCTAATTTCGTTTCTTTTGTTTTTTTTTAAATTCTAGACCTCAAGAAAATGTGCGCAGATCCTTTCCCATACGTCATATACAGTTTTCTTACTGTTTTTTGACCAAATAAATATCAAATATCGAAGTACGCAGTAGGTGAACATATCTGACTCGGACACTACACATAAAATTATATAAGTAACATTTCAATATAGTCATTTATTAAACTTAATTTAATTACTTTACACGAATTACCTACGTATTAGTGTCCAGAATATCTGAAACTATATTTCTGTCATTTGATGGAGCTGCAACCTCCAGTTTGCTGGGGCACCAGCAGCCACATCTTGTTATTGGTTTTAACTGCACTAGCGTTGTTTGGATTACTGGTTGACGGTTTACTGTGTATTTCTGACACTCAATTGCGGATAGTCTTGCGAATGTTGTTTGCAGCATTAAAAGTTGGACTCAAGGGCGTGTTTTGCTCGATACTGTGTATCGAATATATTCATCTTGTCATGTTTTCATAAACTGCACGCCCTCTGTAACATGCTGGATGATTGCATCTACAATTTGCACATTTAAGTATTGCATCTTGTTTGCTGTATTCTGATGTTTCGGTGTAATAGTGGTTCCCGGCACATTTCACGCCACTGTACGGTTTTTCACAGCATTTTCAGGTGTGTTCAAATTCTTGACATCTTTTGCACTGAGGCATTTCTAGATTCTTTTTGAATGATGGGATTCAAATATGATTTTCATATGCAGCATTTCTTGAATGATCTAAATTTCTTTCTTCTTCAGACTGGGTTCAATGTCTATAAACAAAGGCGTATCTACGGTATGGCATGGCAAGTGCCACGGGCGCCACTCACAAGGGGCCACAAGCCAGTCAAATTAGACAAATCTAATAAAAAAATCTCGGAGTTTTGAAACTTGGTATTATTGTTTGTTGGTACCTACTGCATAACATACCGAAAATCCGAAGTGTAGGGGCTGAGCCGGGGGTGGGGCGGCCGTTTGAAGGTATTTTTCGACGTTTTTTGGATATATCTTTATAACTATCAATCCATAAGAAAATTGCAAAATATATTGTTGATTAATGTTGAACAAAAATAAAATTAGTTCCACGCATTGAAATATCCATATCATAAGTTTTATGAGATAACTAGGACCTTCTAAACAAAAACAAGAAATTTTCAAGCCAATAACTCTAAAATGGTTAATTTTACAACAAAATCTTGTAGGAACTTTTTTGTAGGAAATTTTATTTACTTTAATTTGGTATTGATTATAATTTTCTGTGGGATTGATAGTAATGGAGATATATGCAAAAACCGTCGAACAAGCACTTTCAAACGGCCGTCCCACCCCCGGTTCACTCCCCACACTTCAGGATTTTTAGTATGTTATGTAGTAGATACCAACAAACAATCGTGCCCACTTTCAAAATTCCATTTTTTCCCGTTCATCGCCATTTTTGGTCTAATTTGGCTGGGCTAATAACCGCTAAAACAACAATCCTAATTTGAAGTACCCCGACACGGCTGCAAATTCTATGCTTGCCATGGGCGCCTGAATACCTAGATACACCTTTGTCTATAAAGAATAGCGGTAGAGGTCGTTTCATATTATAGATTTGTCGTACGTGACGCCACGCATGTTCAAGTTCCTTTATTGTCTAATGTTTCTACTGTTGGGTGTATTCCTCTTAGAAATACTCTAAAAGCTCTTTCTTGCTTTAGTTGATATGTTACCTTCATAAATTTAAATAATTTTTAATTTTTTCACATCTAAACAGGTCACAATAACTTGATAAAACTAGTGGTGCTACAACAGTAGATACTTTTCCGTGTTATTAGAAACAGCTACGTAGTATTGAAATCTTGCACTTTCTGCGCTACTAACATCTTAGCTATTATTTGAAAACGTCCAATTCAGCCAAGAAGCGAACTCTTTCCATTGCAGGATTGTCAGAACTGTGAATTCTACAACTGCATAAAAATATAATACAAAAGTTTTGTAAACTTGTATTGGAAAAAGATGCCTGATACCCCGGACAATATGGAAATGAATTATAAGAATTATATGAATTATATTATAATGAATATAGAAAAGAATTATAACTCTTTTTCCACAGTTACATCAAGTCACAGCAATGACACGTAATTCACAGAAATTCGCAAAAACGAAACGGAATTGTTGCATTCCCTGCAATGTCAATACTCCCTTAAAGAGCTAGCAATTTTTATTTCAAATATTTCAAAATCAATAATTTGTAAAAGATTAATGTGTATAGGTATAACAAAAGGTCAAATGTAAGAAATGAACAAAGAAATAATAAACAAAATATCAAATTCTAATTTACGACGCATCCGACAATCTCAAGAGCAGTAAATTTGCAGCGGGCTATTTTAATTTTAATTAATTAATTTCGTTTGTCACGAAATTATAGAAAAACTACTCGTATAAAAAATTTAAGCATGACCTTATTTGAAGATGTAGTTTTGATAAATAAGTTTTAAAACAGTTGAATTTGAAGACATTTGAAGCACTTACACTCACAAATATAATAATGTTTACAAAATGCTGGTAATATGCATATTAAAGATGTGAGAGATCTTTCAAAAAATTACATTTGTGTAATTTTTGTGTAAAATTGTGTAAAGTTCTATGCGCTCGAAACGTTTGAACAAAAAAAATTTGGAGCCATTTTTGAGAAAATGGCGTTTGAGCGTTTCTGAAAATGCAGAATTTTGTGCTAGTTTTCACAGAAAACGGTTGCGTTTTCGCGAAACTTTACTTGATATTATTTAAAGCACATATATTCATTAATATAATAATGTGAATAAATCGCTCCTAATGTAAATATTAACGACGTGGAGTAAAAAAATTACATTTTTACATTTTTGAAAAATCTGAAGAATAGAGCAACATGGGGTTTATGTCATCTTATAGAGTACATTAACACTAACCCTACTAAAAGTTTAAAGAAAAAAATTGGAACCGTTTTTGAGAAAATCTTGTTTTTATATATTTTTAAATTGCACGTTCCACGCAATATTGCCCGAAAAATACTAAAATTTTCAAAAAAATGTACATGACCTTAAAAAAGAACTCAATATGAAGAACTAATTTTATTTGAAAGAAAAACTGTATCAGCAATTTTGTAGTTGTAGGAAGACGTCGAATAAAATTGTAACTTTCGCAATTTTCGACAATTCCGAGTTAACCGTGAAAATCGGACCTGTGACACCATAATAAGAGTATTTTACTCTTTTCTTACAAGAAATTTAAAGAAAAAAATTGTAGCCGTTTTTTTAAATTTTGAAAATGTCCTTTGGGCTTCATGTAAAGTACCCCCCCAAAAATTAAAATATCGGTTTCAAATTCAGGGGGCCATGATGACAGCCAGATCGATCGAGGAGAATCAATTTTGGAGAAAATCGGCTGAACGATTTAGTCACTAGCGTTGTTCACAGACAGACGGACGGACGGACGGACGGACGGACGTGTTGCTTTCAATTGGTTTTTCGGTATCAAGGACCCACAAAACAGGGATTCTGGCTGCTCCACGTGTTAGGAGTTAGTTTTCTTAATTTAGCAACTGGATTTATCCACGTTACCAGGCCCTTTAATATGAGTTTTTCTGCCGAAAATCCGCCGTTTTTTTCGCCCTGCATTACATTACTATACTATACGTACTGTAGCGTCATGCACGCTCAAACGCGCAGACGGTAGAATTTCACCGGAAGCTGAACAAAGGGCTGGACATCTGGCGTGGTGACGCGCAATGACGCATCGGTTTTTCCGAGCGCGTAGCGTCGTTCTCAGGTGCTGGGACGGCAACGGTGGCGGGGGAAGACGCCAGGGCGCCTTTAAAAGCCGGGTGACGAACGCCCCACTTCCTTCTTTTCGGTTGTTCGAGCTGTGTGAGCAGGAGGCTGTGCGACTAGCACGCGGAGGGGAAGCCGGCATTAGTTTGTCGTCAGTCGTGAGACATGTAGGTTTGTCTCGGCAGAGCGGTGCATCACACCGAGGGGAAACGTTTGTTGTTTGGCGGTGTGGTAGCCGCACTGTAATATCACTTTTTGTGGTGGGCTCTATTTATTTAGTTAGTAGAAGGCAGTGTTATGGTGTTTTACGACTTCGGTCAGTGTTTTTTTTAATAAACCAACTGTTTATTCTACCCACCCTCGTCTGTGTTTTAATACATCCGTATGACGCCACAGTACGTATAGTATTTTCCAACATGATGCACCAATAAGAAAAATCGGAAAGCAATCAGTAGTAAAGAACACCTTAATGCGAATTAGTAGGAATTTTTTGAGTCGTCGCCTAGGAAATAAAACAAAAATATTTTTTTAAATATTGTATTTCCCACCATTTTATTTTTATTTATTTGTCAAAAAAACAGTAAAAACTGTATATGACGTGTGAGGAAAGAAATTTATCTGCGCACATTTTCTTGAGGGCCAGAATTTTATATATATATTTAAAAAAACGAAAAAATGAATTTAGAAAATAATTATTTTAGAAAAATAAAGATATTTGAAAAATGTTTTTCCCGAGTTATAGAAAATCGATTTCAACTGTAAATGAACTACAAGCAAAAGGAGTGCTCAACAAAACGTGCGCACAGTGAAGCTACATTTACGTCCAGAAGCAAAACAAGGGGCCATCTCAGCATTTGCTCAATGGATCAGGGAAACTGGACAAAAACCTGATCGAGATGGGGGTCATTGACCCGGAAGCTGAAGTACATTACTTGTTACAGGCGTACTAAATATTTTTTAAAATGTATACAATGTAAACATAAACTAATTCATTATATATATTTGTTTTGTTACATTAAACATTATTTTTCTTTTTCACAATCAGTATAGTCTCTAATTGTATAGAAACAGTTTTGCAGCAGGAAAGATTTTACTTTTAACTTAAATTTGTGTACCGACTTTAATTGTTTTATGTCATCTGGCAATGCGTTGTAAAGTAACGTACATGTATTTTATGTCGATTTCTTGTACTGAGCTGTTGATACTGACACTTGATGCACGTGATTTCTACGGCGTGTGTTGTAATTATAAATATCAATATTGCATGAAAATATGTTCCCTCCGTTAAGTATGTCATTTTTGACAAATATTACAGATTCGTAAATAAATAGACAAGGCAATGGTAGGGTTCCCAGCTCAATGAAAAGAGGCTTGCAGGAATCACGTGGAAGGTATTTTTTCATTATTCGAATAATTTTCTTTTGCAATCTGAAGGTCTGAATACTACAGGATGAGCTTCCCCAGAATATTATGCCATATCTCAGGCGGGAATGCACATTTGCAAAATAAACGCAACGAGCTGCATGAAGGCTGACAGAATTTGAAAGAATTCTGAATGCATAGCACAATGAACTTAATTTAGTGTTTAATTCTGTTATATGTACGTTCCATTTGAGGTTTGATTGAATTGAAAGACCTAAAAATTTTGTTGCCTCAACATCAGCTAATTGCATATTGTTCATTTTCAATGGATCATGCGATTTCCGATTTGAGATGCAAAAATGCATTGAAACAGTTTTTCTTTCGTTAACAATTAATTTGTTTTTATTAAACCAATTTGAAACTTCTGAAATTGTACTATTTACTGCTTCTTTTTTGCAAAGAACATTCGTGTCATCAGCAAACAGAACCGTTCTTCCATTTTTAATAGACGAGGGCATATCGTTTACATATAACAGAAAGAGAATAGGACCTATGATCGAACCTTGCGGGACCCCATGCACAATTGGAAAAGAATTAGAAATATAAGTATGTAATGTCCTTTCCTGCCAGTATGGTATTTCTACTCTTTGAGTCCAATGTTTAAGGTAACAAGTTATCCAATCTAGGGCAATACCACGAATTCCATACGAAGGTAATTTTGAGAGCAAGATCTTATGGTCAATAACGTCAAAAGCTTTCGAGAGATCTATGAATATTCCAATGGGTACTTCATTTTGGTCTATTGTTGAAGCAACATCTTTGAGAAAAGAAAAAATGGCAGTTTCCGTAGATTTTGATTTTCTAAAACCGTGTTGTAAGTCTGAAAACGCTCTGTTTTTCCTGAGAAATGTTTCCATTCGTAAGTAGAAAAGCCTTTCTAATATTTTTGAGAAAACTGACAAAAGAGAAATTGGCCGGTAATTTTGAATATCATTTTTGTTCCCTTTTTTAAAAAGTGGCTTAATTTTTGCTGTTTTGAAAATATCTGGAAATATTCCTGTACATAAAGAACCATTGAAAATGTGAGTTAACGGATGTATAAAGGCAGGTGCACAAGTTTGAAATAAACAATCCGGAAATTCATCTAAACCAGATGAATATTTATTTTTTAGTTTACTGACTATTCTGAGGATTTCGTTGGGAGAAGTTTCGGGAATAAACATCGTATCTGAAATTTTTTTGGGAAGTGTAAAATGTTGAATTTTGTGATTTTAGTCCCTTCGTGAGATCAGACGCACTTCTGGAAAAGTGTTTGTTGAAGAGATTGGCAACTTTTTCCGGATTACTCGTTTCTCTTTCATTATCCTTTAAAATAACATTCTCTACAAGGTATCGAGATGATGTGGTTGTATTTTTGACGATATCCCATATTGCTTTAGTTTTGTTACTAGCGCTCAAAATGTCCTGACTATTTTTTTTGGAATAGCTCTTCAGGATATGTATTTATAGATGTCAACCATGTTTCGTAATTTTTTTCAGAATTTTATCTCCGAATAATCTAGCAAAAATTACTTGTTCTTCAAAAAATTGTTCAGGATTTTTTTAAACAACTGATTGTTTAGAACGGATTTTGTTTACAACAAAAATTCCTTTCTTCAATTTTGTAGTTTTGAAATATTAATTTTATGGAAGTTCTTAAAATAAGGAGTGTTCGCCCAAAATAAAACACTCAACGATAGCACCATATCACATCTTTGATACATACGAGGAGAAAATTTAAAGAAAGAATTTCGTGCTGTTTTCCAGAAAAAAATTGTTTCTTTAAATAAGTTTATTTCGATGTACAATTAAAAATTGCTTTTATTCCACACAAATTACGCGAAAATAACTCAAATTTTCAAAATATTGTACATGACATATTTCAAAATGTGTATTCAGAGAGCGGAATTTATTACGGAAAAATCTCCATCTTCAATATTTTAGTTGTAGGAAGACGTCGTTAAGAACTTAACTTTTTCAATTTTCAAAGAATCAGGAATTTCAACGAAAATGAGACCTGAACCATTCTCTTAAACGTCCTTGACGCTATCCAACAACAAAAGACTGTAGCAGGTTAAGGGGGTAAAAATGCCCCCAAGCTTAATTCAATTTTGAATAGAGGGCATGTTTAGTGTTATTTTGAAAGTCATTTTCCCAAAATCTCAGAAGGGAAGCCTGATTATTTTTTAAGTTATTATAAAAAAATACGAATTTTCGGTTCTTGATTTTTTCTTGAAATTACTTATTAGAAAAAGCTTATTCTAAAAAAATTATTTTCTCAATAGCTGCTCCAAATTTTTTCTTCTATTTTTTCCACAAATAGAACAAAAAATTCTTAAAAGAATGGCACTGGTCTCATTTCGTTGAACTCTCCGCATTTTGGAAAATTGAAAAAAAATTAAAATTTGAAAAATACAAAGTGGAAGATTTTTTTTGCTTAAGACAAAATAACCTCTAAAAATTCATCTCATTAAAAAGGTCATATACAATTTTTGGAAAGAAACAAGTAGTTTTCGCGAAATATCTATTTGAAATTGATGAAATATATACTATACGCGCACTTTTTCTTGATACTCCAAAGCGGGGGGAGGGGAGGCAGGTTCTGTTTACGTCACGGCAGTGCAGTGCTGTCAACATCCACAGAAAACTCAACCGAAAAGCGCGTCTTGGACTAAATAGCAATGAGAAACAACTCAAGTTTTTTTTTGAAATTATGAAGAAATAATTAATAATTGTAGAAATTATTGAGTAACGAAAAGATGCACGGTACGCAGAGGTCGTTAGAAAGAGAGAGCGAAAATTGAGAAGTCCGATTTGAAAAGGAAGAAGGTGAGCAGCACTGCAAACTGAGCCGTGACGTTCCGAGTGGGGCTCATGTTTTCTGCCGAGCCGAGCTGTGCCGGGCTGAGCGAGAACTAGGGAGCTGGAGGATCAAGAAAAAGTGCGAGCATAGTACAGGTGTCCCACCAACAATAGTGGAAATTAGTATAACAGCACTAATTTATGCAAAGAAAATAATTTATTATCAGATATATTATAAAAATTATTTAACATACCAGTACTTTGTTTCACGTAGAATACATTTTGTAAAAAGGTATAATGAAAAATCTGTGTTTGTGAAATAAAACAAAATAAAACTTGCCATCTTCCTCCAACTAAAAAATTGTTGATAGAGATTTTTCCTTCAAAGAAAATTGGTTGTCCAAAGTGAGTTCTTTCATGAAGACCATGTACATTTTTTTGAAAATTGTAGTAGTTTTTGCGCAACATTGCACGCAATATTTGTAATTTTAAAAATTACAAAAACCAGATTCTCTCAAAAGCGGCGCCAAAGTTTTTCTTTAAACTTTTAGTAGGGATAGTGCTAAATGTGCTCTATGAGATGACATCCACGTCATATTGCCCAATTCTTTTGTTTTTTCAAAAATTACAATTATGTAATTTTTTTACTTGTCTCACACGTCGTTAATATTTACATTAGCGGCGATTTGTTCGCATTATTATATTTATGAGTACATGTGCTTTAAATAATGTCCAATAAAGTTTCTCGAAAATTGAATGGTTTTCTGTGAAAACTAGCTCAAAAGTCCGCATTTTCAGAAACGCTCAAACGCCATTCTCTCGAAAATGGCTGCAAATTTTTTGTTCAAACTTTTCGAACGGTAGTGCTAATTGCTAAATGCTAAATGAAGCAAATGAGCATTAAAATAATATAATTTTAATTATAATTTACTATTGAAAATCCCAATATTAATTCAATTTTTACTCTGTTCTACAATTTATATCCTCAATGCATTGATGTATATCCTTTCAAGCAATCCGCAGACCTTAATTGAAATTAGCCCAATTAGGTTTACTCTCTTAAGCATACGATTTAAATGTAATACGGAAGAAAAATTGAAAAAATTGAATATCAATTTTGTAGAAATTTTTATTACGATAATTTGATATTTCTATCGTACTCGGTATTGTTGCCATACAATATAGCGATGGATGTGTAAGAAGTTATTCCGTTAATTTCATTGTTGAAAGACGACATTGATGGGAGAGAGATAAGATAAGGTGGCTTTATTTACTTAACGTTAATGTTACAATGTCTCTGTATTCAATAAAGTGGAATATCTCGCTTTATTAAAGTCGGAAAGAAAATGTATACAGATATGCATAAAGTAATTATATTGTAGTTTCGAATGCATTCATAATTAATATATTGGATGGTCTTTAGTTCTGTATGTTCAATTTATATGTGAAATTATCCTTGTTTGTCTGTATGATGTGGTGCAAATAATGCGAGCAATTACAATTAATGCCAGGAAGTACATACAGTTCAGTTCCTTTTGTAAATCTTTTTCATCTGGTAATAATAGAGGTGGACTTTTTAGGAGTAATCACCTTTTGTTCTCATGGTTCAGGGTCTGAGTTTTGTTTTACAATGCTAGACACTACCAGTGTTGCCAGATGTCTTTGGAAGGCTTCCGCCATGTTCGTTTCCGTTTCCGCCGTAAATCCGCTGAACTGGCTTTAAATTTCCCGCTTAAATCCGCTAAACGTAAATTAAATTCTTTTTCCATATTTAAATGTATTAATTTATTCTATTAAAACAAAAATATGATTGCGAAATATAGTGGCTTCATTGAACCTGCAATTCAATTTTTAGATAATATAGAATACATTACCTGGGTGAGAATTTGCAAAATAATAATTGATTCCAGGTATTATATAATTTATTATATAAGTATTATATTATTTATTCTTGCTAGTAACATGGATTTAAACATTTTAAAAATATACATCTGTGCAAAACAACTTATTAATATAGGTTAACGAAAACTGATAACTCATCATCGTTCGCATTATCACTATTAGTCTTCTTGGACTCGTACTTTTCTTTTTGAGTAATCTGCTTTAAAACTTCAGGTGGGAACGAGTAATTATGACATTTACCTGCTCTTTTTAGACCAAAATGTATTGACAAAATCGCGTTTAATAATTCAATGTTCATTTTGTTTCTATGCTTGTTTTTTTTACATTTACTTGGCAGATTTGAAATTCCGCTTGTTTTCCACTGTCTTTATTAATTTCCGCTGTTTGTTCCGCCGTCCGCTAAACTATTTTTTTTCAGCCGCGAGGCTCTTCAGTTGATTAGCCGAGAAATTTTGTACCACCAGAGTATGAAGTGGGTAATTTGTTGTCACCTCCCTGATAGCAATTTTATTAGCTGAAACCTTCAACCAAGGTTATTGCAGGAATAATTCTGGGAACAATCGTTACAGGGCGATGACAAGAGTTTAGGAAATAAAACGGTAGGTGAGAATGATTGTTAAAGATGAACACAAGGAGAAGAACCTTGCCCCTTGTATCAATATGCAACTTGCCCCTTGTATCAATTGAGAAAGAATTCTTGGAATTCACGAGGGAGAAAGGATTCACAGGATTTTTCTATAATACACGAAAATAAATGCACAGAACTCTTGCAGTCGTTTTTAAAGTATATTTCAAGTAATGGTGATTTAAATACGGGAAATTTTAACATTTTTTAAATGCAACCCAGCAGTCCACAAAATCTGAAAAAAAAAATCACAACGATTTGTCTTTTATAAGGAACTTTTGGGATTTTTTTGAGCCTGTTCCAGGATTTTAAGACACAGTAAATTTTTAATTTTTTTTTCAAAAATACTTATTTTTGCGGTTGAATTTGGATTTGAGAAAATGACAATAAATGTTTTCTGAAAGAATAAATTATTTTCATATTTTTTCAATCAACTAAAATAATGTTAATTTGACGAAAAGAATAAAATAAAAATCAAGTTTTTGGCTATAATCGAGGGTGGACGGTGGGACGGGGAATAAGAAATCTTTCAAAAATCTTATTTTTATGTTATAGTTATAGTGTCGCTACTCATGTGTCATTTGGTTCAGGTTTTTTCACCACCTAATCTGGGGGTACCTTTTGTTCCTACAAAAGGAGGGTTCAACCCTATATATTTAGTAATGTAGGATGATTGGGAGTTTATTTATTTATTTATTTATTTATTTGTCAAAAACCAGTAAAAACTGTATATGACGTGTGGGGAAAGAAATTTATCTGCGCACGTTTTCTTGAGGGCCAGAATTTAAAAAAAAACAACCAAAAAATGAATTTAGAAAATAATTATTTTAGAAAAATAAAAATATTTGAAAAATGTTTTTTCCCGAGTAATAGGAAATCAATTTCAACTGTAAATTAACTACAAGCAAAAGGAGTGCTCAACAAAACGTGCGCACAGTGAAGCTACATTTACGTCCAGAAGCAAAACAAGGGGCCATCTCAGCATTTGCTCAATGGATCAGGGAAACTGGACAAAAACCTGACGAGATGGGGTATTTACTTATATTTATTTTATAGTTTCATGAATTCCAATTCATCAGTGTCACGACATTTTCAAACGTCACCCACTGTTTTAGAAGAGAAATGATATATATTCATATTTTTATGAATGAAAATAATTTACAATCTAAATGTATAATGTCAAGATCATGTACGGATGAGAAGAACTGTGTAACGCGCTTGATTCTTTTTAATTCGTCTGATTTGAAAGTTCTACAATATATAGTTTTCTCAAGTCTAGTGGAGCCGTCGCGAAAGATTCCGATGAGTCGGAGAGGGTTCCTAGCACTGATTAGCTGATGCGTTAAGTACGGCAATGAGAGTTACATCTAGTGGCCACGGACACAACATCCGAACGTATGTCACTCAACCCGTGTTTACTTTCTCTACTAAACTTTAAAATATTAAAAAAAATGGCTCCGAATATTTTGATTAAGTTTTGTTGAATAGTGCAAAGGACGTTTAAGAGAATGATGCGGGGATCATTTTCGATGGTATTCCCGATTTTTCGAAAATTTCAAAAAACGATTCAAAACTACAAAATTGAAGATAGAGATATTTGCCTCAGATAACGTCTGTTGTACAAAATTAGCTCTTTAAAAAAGTTCGTGTATAATATTTTGAAAAAACTAGTCTCTTTTGCGTAATTTGTGCTGACATTTACGAAAATTTTGTTTCTCAATTAACGCACCAAATTGTTTCTTTAAATTTTTTACACCTAAGTCATAAGAGGCCGTAAAATATATGACGCCGGTCCAATTTATGGGTATCGCCCGGTTTGTGCGAAATTTGCAAAAAAAACATTCAAAACTACAAAATTAATAATAGAGATTTTGCCTGAGACAAAATCTGTTGTATAGAATTAGCTCTTTAAAAAGTTCATGTACAATATTTTGAAAAAACTAGTCTTTTTGCGTAATTTGCGCTTGATATTTATGAAAATTTTGTTTCTCGAAAACCGCTCCAAGTTTTTTCTTTAAATTTTCTCCACTGATGTAATAAGAGACTGTAAAAAATATGACGCTAGTCCCATTATTGAGTATTGCTCGTTTTTTTTTCGAAAATTGCAAAAAAGATCAAAACTACAAAATTGAAGATAGAGATTTTTGCCTCAGACAATGTCTGTTGTACTAAATATGCTCTTCAGAAGAGGTTATGTACAATGTTTTTTTAAAAGTTAGTAGTTTTCGTGTAATTTCGGTTAGAAATTAATGAAACATAAATGGGCGTCCCGGCGTACATCACGATATTGTATTATTGTGAGAAAGTATGTGCTGTTGTTGCACCACTAGTTTTACAAAGGACATGCCAGTGTTTCGCCTCGTGTGTGGCGACAGTTCGGCTCCTAATTGTTGGGATATAGCGATCGTCATGTCCCGCCAGATCTTTTCGATGTGTGCACACATGTATACACTGTATGCTCATTTTGATTTTTGCGTGGAAGAGGTGCGCTTTCTTCCACAACAAGCACTGCTCACAATGATTGATAATCGAATACCATGCGAATTTGAAAATAATTATTTCATTTCACGTTTTCATGGAATTTTAGTTTCGCAGTCCTACCAAACATTTGTAAAGCAATTTCAATATTGCCTTCAAGGAGCCCGGGAGATTTATTAAAAAAGATGAAAAGAAATCATAAAAATTAGCGTGATTTTGAGCACTTAAAAAAACAGAGCGACTTACGATGTTGCGTCACCTTTCCTCCCCCACTCTTTAGAAAGAGAGACCCAGACTCTGAGCAAATCTAGTGATGACCACGCAGAAAAGGCACGCCCTCGTCATTGTAACATGAGTTGCTCTAGAGACAGTAGACAGTGACACTGCAAGCTAGTTGTCGGCTACGGGATTCTCATAACAACCAGTTTAAAGAAACAAGAAAAATGAGCGTGATTTTTAGCATTTATAAAACAGATCAGCATATTGCGACATCCTTCCTCCTCTCTCCCCCATCGCTTCAGAAATATAGACCTAGACAGTGGGCATATCTAACGATGATTACGCAAAAATGTCTCGACTCGTAATTGTACCGAATGTTTTCCATAAATCATTTGAGTGACGTAAGCCGTTTTATCTGCATGTGTTATTATCGGTTATTTTCAACTCTTTTAGAGGCATTTAGATGAGTGCAAATATAATCTACGTATGAATACTGTGATACGCAGCTCTCACGTGCAGAAAATCTTATAGTCACATTTCACCGAAATCTGTGAAAATTCAATTTTTTTTTGTTAATAATAGAAATTTTTTTCTCATGATCATCATGGATGTATTTGTCATTGCAGGATAAATTAATTTTCTCCTTCGATATTTTTGCTTGGTCATCCACATTTATTTATTTATTTGGTCAAAAAACAGTAAAAACTGTATATGACGTGTGGGGAAAAAGATTATCTGCGCACAGCGCATAGCAAAGGGTACCCCCGGATAAGACAGTTCCCTTAAAACAAATGACATAGGAGTAGTTACACTATAACACCAGCATTAACTTGTGATGTTACAGAATGACACAGATTTTTCCGTTTTCGTTTTCTATTTCCTTTGGTCATTGCTAATTATTTGGACTTGCCACAGATACTTGTCAGCTGGTATCTGTCGCCGCCCAGAGTACATTTTTTTGACATTATCTTAATTTTTCGGTTTCCTAATTGTAGAACGGAAATATTATTTTAAGAATATTAAACAACAGTAAAACCTCGCCCTAAATGGCAATTTTCTTTGAAATATTTGGAGCCGCTTTTTAAAAAATGACATTTAAGCGCTACTGTAAATTCGAAATTTGAAACTCTTCACACACATTTTTTAGTTTTCGAAAACCTTCATTGGAAGTACTTTAACACACAAATACAATAGTGTTTACAAATTGCTGGAAATGTTCATATTAACGATGTAAGAGATCTTTCAAAAAAATTACATTTGTGTAATTTTTGAGAAAAAAAATACCCCGAAATGAACTTTATGTCATATTAAAGTGCAATTAGCGCTATTCGTTTGAAAAGTTTGAAGAAAAATGTGGAGCCGTTTTGAGAAAATGGCGTTTGAGCTTTTCTGAAAATGCGGAATTTTGAGCTACTTTTCACAGAAAACTTGAGTTTTCGAGAAACTGTTGAGTTTCGAGATCGATAGAGGACGGCTCTATCGATCTTCTGCGCATTGGCAGATGCACGAAACTGAATCGAAACTTGAACTGAGCATGCGCAGAAAATCGATAGTGCTGTCCGCCATGGCGTGCAAAATCTCTCTAGTAACGAAGTGAGAAGCAAGTCAGAAAAAATTATTTTGGTAATTTTTGAAAAAAAACTAAACAATAGAGAAAACTGATGTTTAAGTCATCTCATAGAGTACATTTAGCACTATCCCTACCAAAAGTTTAAAGAAAAAATTTGGAGCCGTTTTTTAAGAAAATCGTGTTTATATTGTTTTTTTTATATTGCACATATTTCACGCAACATTGCGCGAATACTACTAAAATTTTCAAAAAAAATATACGTGACTTTAATGAAAGAACTCACTATGGAGAACGAATTTTATTTCAAGGAAAAACCTCTATCTTCAATTTTGTAGTTACTGGAAGACGCCGAAAAAATTCACAATTTGCAATTTTCGAAAATTAAGAGTTATCCATGAAAATCGTATCTTTGCCACCTTTATAAATGTATTTTACTCTATTCTTAAGAAAAATTAAAGAAAACATTTGGAGCCATTTTTGAGAAAATTTTGAAAATGTCCCGAGGGCTTCATGTAAAGTACCCCCAAATTTTGAAGAAAGTTTTTCAAAATCGCAGCGCCTCGAGTCAAGCCCGATCGGGGAACATCCATTTGGAAAAAGCCTCCGTATGGTTTTGGCCAGGCCTTTTCAAATGGCGGCCCGCCGGATCTTTTTGTGCTGTCCGCCAATGCTTTGAAAAAATGTATTATACCAACCAAGTTCCACAACTCATCTTATTTTTATTTAACGATAGATTAATTTTCCGGTTGTATGTACATTAATCAATAAGTATGGTAAATAGAAGTCGTATCTGATATATATTTGTTTCAGTATAATTTCAGTAGTTACGGTAAAAAACATCTTAAATTACAGTGCGGCCCGCGGCTTAACTATAATTTGCTATGTGGCTCGTAAGCCCTTCTATGTTGGCAGAGGCGGGATTTCGGATCTTTCATTGGGGGGGCAAATTTGGGCGCTATTGTGAACACGAAAATATTCGATTATATAAATGGTTTTAATTAATTGTGCTGTAACTACGTACACTGTCTTCAATTTTGTTAATTATTTAATTGATTATTATTGAATATTATTAATTAGATTAGTTGAACACAGAGGTGACTATCCTCATTGTTATGTGAACGGTTCGAACTGTAAATTCAACAATGCATTTTTCTCAGTGAATCACATCGAAATATTGAAAATATTATTTATTATGATCAAAAATGTTTATACATAACTGTAGGATACATACTTTGAGATCTACATTAATAAATTATTTAATTAAAATGGAATCTTCTGTGCAAGTTGATAATATGAGCCTCCACTTTTATTTCGACTTGTGTGCGCATGTACATTAAATTATGTCTTATAAAATTTATTGAAAACTCAACAGTTTTCTGTAAAAATGAGATCAAATTTTCGCATTTTCAGAAACAAACACCGTTTTCTAAAAAACTGCTCCAAATTTTTTCTTCAAACGTTTTGTACGGATAATGCTAATTGCAGTGTTTAAGATGACATAAAATTCATTTTGCTGTATTATTTTGTTTCTTAAAAAAATTACACAAATGTAATTTTGTTGCAATTTCTCTCATGTCTTTAATATGCACATTATCGGCGATTTGTATATATTATTGCATTTGTGAGTGGCAGTGATTCAAAAGACTTCCAGTAAAGCTTTTCAAAATCGAAATAGTTTTCTGTAAAAAAGAGCTTCAAATTTGCATTAACACATTTCGTAACGCTTAAATGCCATTTTCGTAAAAATGGCACCAAATTTTTCAACGAAAATGCCCATTTAGAGCGAAGTTTTACTCTTCAATAATATTCTTAAAGTAGTTTTTGGTTCTGCCATTAGGAAACTGAAAAAATTGAGCAAATGTGAAAAAATGTTCGGACTGCGATAGTTGCTGGCATAAGGACGGGGCACCACCAAAAAGTCAGCCCCGACCAAAGAAACTAGGAAACTAACTACAACGGAAAAATCTGTGCCATTCTGTAGCTCTACTAGTTTCTTTTTGTTTCGGCCCTAGAATCGTTGGTGGCATCTAAAACAAAAATAGTACGAACACAACTTGTAGTGTATGAAATACAAGCCAGTTAAAGTTTGGGGCACATACGTATATATACGCTCGTATACGCACCATATTTCGGGGCTCGTTTTACAACCATCGCCAATTCTGCAAACTAAAACCGGTATATGATTGTTCGAAATAACATATTGAATGCATAAAAACAACGTTTAGAACATATTGTATTGCATTCGTTAAAAATCAGAATCGGTCTAAGCGAACTTAAAAGCCAAAGACATACCTTCCAAAGCTTTTAGAACCGAGAAAACACGAACACCTGTTTCATATCAGCTCGCATATACAACTGAACCACAAAGCTATATTGGCAACAGGAGTTATTAAACTAGTTAAAATTGTTCCTGCTAGAATGTTTGCGAGATATGAAAAGATACCAAGGTGGCTCATTTTATATAAATGGTTTATATCACCACCTTTAACTCCATCTACATCTAATAAACGGGAAAGACTATTTCTTTTGAGAGTTACTCACAAAATTTTACTCACAAAAAAGTTTGATTTAGGTACCTAAAATAGGCAACAAATTACGAAATTAAGCACTAATAGTTATTAAAATCGACGTTTGAGGCACTGAAAATAGGTTGCAGAATGACTAAGCCAGGCAAAAAATAGACATGAAAAAGGTACATTTCTGGCATGTAGAACTTATAAGAACTTTCAAAATATTAAATTAAGCAATTAAAGTATGCAGGAAAAAGTATTTTTACATTTATATGAGAGACTACAAGCATATTTTACTCACTTTCATAATTAGGAATATACTACATAAAATCAATATTTTCTCCAAATTTTCTACAATAAGACTGTCTTGTCTATTAAAATCGTTTTTAAGGCAGAAAATGAACTTTTTACTGACAGATTTATAGGAGCAAACAAATTTAGTTACATTTTTTATGCTCACATCTGCAACTTTTTCACTCGTCCCTTCTCCCCACCCCCCCAAAAAAAACTTGTACCACACGTCCCATTTAAACAGTGAACAGTATTTTATAATATACGCCTGTCCGAGAGTAGGTTTTTGCCTAGCCTGTCTGTCGCTTTCCTCCGCCTGGACTCGCAGACGACGCGCTACGGCGATAAGCCTCAAACTGCGAACAGCGCAGCTGCATCACGAATGGGAGCAGTTGCCCAAGAAGAGGCGTGCTGACGGAGGACGAGCGTGAAACATCCTTATTATGTTACTTGCAGGGCTCCTTTTGTTCGGTATTTTCAGTGAAAGATTTCGGTGCGTTGTTCGATCACACAATATTTGCATTTCGGAAAAGTTTTTGCGTTTTCCGTAAAACGAAGGACATTTTAGGCATATTACATATATACTATATTTAGGCATACTGAACTAAAGTTCACCATTTATTAATGTATATTATTCACTCAGCGTAATAAAATTATTGTTCGCTTAATTATTATACATTTCTTCTCAAAATACAGAAACAATAAATCTTTAATATATACATTTGAAGATCTGCGAAATGAAATGAAATGCATTTTTTTTACTTTCTCGCCTTACGATACTTCGTAAGAAGAGAAAGTTATGTAATCGTGAGGCGGTAAACGGGGAATTTTCGCCAGAAAATCTCTTATAGCAGGGGTCTGGTGACAAAAAGTGGATAAAACCTGTTGCTAAATTTAGAAAAAAAAATCCTCTATCTCGTGGTGTAGTCAAAATCCATGATTTGTTGCTTCTTCATACTTCAAAATCGATTGACGGCATTCCGTCCGTCTGTCCGTCTGTGGTCAACGCTAGCGCCTAAACCGTTCGGTCGATTTTCTTCAAAATTGATATTCCCCGATGGTTTTTACTCGTCTCAAGGCCTCTTGAATTTGAAACCGATATTCAAGTATTTGAGGATACTTTACATGAAGCCCATTTTGAGATTTTGTAAATTTAAAAAAATGGCTCCAAATTTTTTGATTATATTTTGTTGTTGACTAGTGCGAAGTACGTTGAAGGGAATGACGTAGGCATCATTTTCGTTTATAGGCCCTATTTTTCGAAAATTGCAAAAAACTGTTTAAAAACTGGAAAATTGAAGATAGAGGTTTTCGCTTCAGATAAAGTCGGTTGTACAAAATTAGCACTTCAAATAAGGTCATGTAACATTTTTTGGAAAAACGAATAGTTTTTGCGTAAATTGCGATTCAAATTGACAAAAAAATTCTCAAAAACCGCTCCAAATTTTTTCTTTAAATTTTCTGCACGTGTGTAAGAAGGGAAGGCAAATATATAAATAAACTAGTGGTGCTATAGAATGGCACATACTTTCTCGCAGTAGTTATTTTCCAAATGCCGATCATCCGATAAATTATGTGGAGTAAGCCATTCACCGCTGCCTTTCTTGGTCATGGTTTTTGAAAGACATGTTTTTCGCATGTTGACAATTACCGGCTTCTTAATAAGAGAACTGATACAAGATCGTTTTGACTGAAATATTAGCAGTTGTTCCGCAAGTCGGTCTCGTAGCGCGGTTTGTTAATGCACCTTCGGGTTGAGATCTTCAATAAGGAAGGTTACCGAGTTCGATCCCCCGAGGGGAATTTTAATTTGATGAATGTGATGTTGCAGAAAAAAACATTGAAAAGTGTAGATACTTTATTGAAAATCATTTGAAGTACTTCTACTCACGAATAGATTCAATACAGATAAATAGACAGGACTTGTCTGTGTTTTCTCTAACTGCGTCTTTTAAACAATTTTTTCAACTCTGTTATTCGATTTTCTGAAGCGTATGACATGTCAAATCAACCGTTTGTCTAGTATATATCTCTATGAAACCAATTTAAATAAAATTATGAGCATTTTAACGTTAAATTGTAATACAATATAACCAGAAGGCATGCGATAAACTTACAATCCCTAACGGTTCCGAAATGATTATTACTTTTCTAGCCTTACGAATACTTCGTTAATGCGGTTTATCGCTGCCTTTCTTGGTCATGTTTGAAAGGCACGTTTTTTCGCATTTGAAAATTACCGGCTCCTAATGATAAAAGCGATAGAATACGTTTTGACTAAAATATAATTGCGATAAATGTCTGAAATGTCTGTATATATTTGTTCAAATAATTAACTTTTAACAATTTTTTACTTCTCTGTATTTGTAAAGCGTTTTGCCATCGTATCAATTGTTTCTTAATCATGCATTTACCATTTTATAGGTCGGTTCTATTCTTTCATGGTTCTGTTCAACTGTGACGGTGTTGGTTGCTGCGTAGTGGTATAAGTGCCGGTGCGTTGAATTTGAGTTTCGGTTGTCGGGCCTTGGTACTGAAGAGGTTTGCTGGTATAATGCATTTTTTCTGGTTTATGAAGTAGTGGAATAGCAAAAGGACCGTATAGAAGCAGAGCGAGAAAGTATGTGCGTTGGAAGCACCGCCAGTTTTAATTTGTCCCAAGATTGGGGGGGCATTTGCCCCCCCTTGCCCCCCCCTGAATGCCGCCTCTGTATGTTGGGCATTCCTGGTATTGGCGGTAGTCGTGTTCACAGACGGACAGACATCCAAACAGACGGACGGATGTTTTGAAAAAGCACTTTTTCGGTATCAGGGGAACCCAAACGTGTCTTTCCGTTAAAATCTCGAAATCGATTTTCCGAATCGTTACATAACTTTGCCTATACTATGTATATTACTCCGTATATATGTGTGTATACGGGGAAAGTAAGAAAATAATTTTGAAATGTTTTGTAACCTCGTCCCACCCACCCACAAACCATATACTGCCAAAATCGCATTTTTTTTATTTATTTTTGTTAACTTAACGCTGTTTTATCCTATCGAAAAAGTTGAGAAATAACAAAATAATTTATTTTATGTGAAAAACATTTTTGGTGTTTTCTGAGTGCCAAATCAAAAAGCAAAAATTATTTTTGATAAATTTAAAAAAATAATTTTTACTGTGTCTTAGAACCCTTGAATAGGCTGGAAAGAATATGAAATGTTCCCCTCAAAACACAAATTGTTGTGATTTTTTCCGATTTTTTCTACAGCTGGGTTGTTTTAAAAAAATTAAAAAGCATTTTTACCATTTTCCCTCGTTTAAATCACCATGACTTTTAAATACAGTTTGAATATGACTGCATCAGTTCTGTGCATTTATTTTAGTGTTTATTCTACATTTCTATACATTGTTGTAGCATTTTGATATTGTAACATTTACAGTAATATTTTGAGCTTAGAATGTCACAAATCATGTTTTTAAAGCTTAATTATCCTCTGTATATCTTATGCTAAGATGATGGTTTTTGGCAGGTTATAAGCAACGGTGGACACAAAACACGAGTGTGTTACTGGTGGATAGAGAATTAGACCTCAGTCCTACATCTAACAGATTTCAGAAGGAAAAAAAGGTTGCAGGTTACAACATACAAAGGAGATAGTTGCATACATTATAATTACGCATAACTCTGAAGCGATACATCCTTTTAAACAATTATTTACAAAGTGCATATTTTTCCGACGTGTCCGAATAGTATAGGGGCCGTCCATAAATACGTAACGCAAATTTGAATTATTTAGAACACCCCCTCCTCCCCCTGTAACGCACCTGTAATGTGCGCTTGAACCCCCCTCAAATAATTACGTAACGCTTACGACAAGACCCCCTCCCCCGGCCATTGCAATAAGTAAATCAATTAAAAGCAGAAAACGAATTGTGTTAATTATATTTGTGTTACATATAAGAATTTATGATAATTAAACTTAGAAATAGTTGGCGATGCGGATTGCATGTATACTTCGGTTTTTTCTTCTTGGAGCGTGGGGGTGTGCCATCAAAATGGAATATCTCACGGTATTTCGCGTCGTTCTCGGTTGAGCCGCTTGGATTCGCATGATCACGACTGTATCGAGCAGTGCGGGCGATCATGCGACTTTTCGTTGTCAAGGACCCACAAAACTGATTCTGGTTACACCACGTGATAAGGGATTGTTTTCTAAATTTACCAACTGAATTTGTCCACTTTTTCGTTACAAGGACCTGTAATAATAGTTTTTTCTGCCGAAAATTCGCCGGTTTTTTTCGCGCAGCATTACATCGCTTTCTCTCTCCGCCGTGGCGAGGAAGTAAAAAAGGGCTTGGATTTCATTTAAAGAAGTTATGCCTACGTTTTTTGGGCAATAACAAAGATCCAAACCATAAAATCATTGTTTAAAATACTGTTGCAGAGACCCAAGCAAAGGTGGCTCAGGGCATGAACTGAAGTCACTGCAGTGCTTCTGTCAGGGAGGTCTTAGGATTCTAGTCCCGACAGTGGCAAGATTTCTAGCTAAACTAAACACTAGCTAAACAGCTAAGTCAAGTTCAGCCGCTGTCCGGAAGAGTATACTAGCAGACGGCTGTTCTGATCCGGTTTTCCGTGGTTTCTTCGATCAACACCAGGCGAATGCCAGAGCAATACCCTGACAAATGATCCTCGAACCTCGCGCGATCTTCCCTCCCCCTTCGATGTCCTATCTTCATCCCTTTCTTACACACAATTACATTTACATGCACAACATTATCACACTTGTCGGGAGCTTGGAGCCTGTCCCGACTGGGACGGTGCCCTGCTGGTGGGAGATCCCTGATTGGGGAAAATCTGCACAAGCCGACGCAGGTCGGCGCTGGATCTCGCCATCTAGCGTGAGATCACTGCCACCTCCCGCGATAAAAAATGCACTGCACTTACATGACTAATGTCCGTAGATGTTGATGCGTCCGAAATCACTAATCGATGAATCAACTTTTGCAGTTTCGTGGAATTAGGATGCAACACGAGCGTAAAACTTCATTTTCTACATCGTCATATTGATTTTTTTTCGCTGCAAACTTGGGCGATGTCAGTGAAGAACAAGGAGAACGATTCCATCAGGACATCAAAGATATGGAAAAGAGATACCAGGGGAGGTGGAATAAAAACATGATGACAGATTACCGTTTTGTGCTAAAGAGAGAGGCATCTAATGAAGC
This sequence comes from Acheta domesticus, assembly GCA_031308135.1. NCBI lineage: Eukaryota > Metazoa > Arthropoda > Insecta > Orthoptera > Gryllidae > Acheta > Acheta domesticus. Next base: position 280,920,403 of record JAHLJT010008446.1, on the reverse strand, counting down.
AAGTCAATCAAGAAAGAGAAGTTTAACATCATGTCATGAAGTCAGGAACATGAAGTGAATTAAATGGAAAAGGTAAATGAAATTTTCTATACCTATATATTTGTTTTTGTTATAATAATCTGTTTTCATAATAATTAGGATTTTACGTAAATAAATGCTGTTGTTCACTTGAATTCAATGCATTTTAATTCTATGCAAGGTTACCTAACACCGAAATTACTTTTTAATGGAAAAAGGAGTTCCCCCTGTTAAAAATAATGCGATTTCAAAGAAAAATTGTACAAAAACCGTACATGCAATAAAAAAATAAAATCAGATTTGAAATCAGAATGAAAAATAATTTTCGATCACTTTCTATCATAAAATATCGTCCCAAAATTTATAAAATGCAGCATAGTGTATTCCGTTTCTGGTTTGAATTAAGAGACCCAGAAATTGTATTACCTTAACATCAGCCAATAGCATATTGCTCATTTTTAATAGCCTGTGTTTGAAATGCAAACCTGTATTTGAACAATTTTCCTTCGTTACCTATTATGTCATTACGAAACTAATTTGAAACTTCTGAAATGGTACTATTTATTGTTTCTTTTTGCAGAGAAGATGCGTGTCATTAGGAAGGTGGATCTTTGTCTTGTTTCTAATGGACGAGAGCATATTTTTACGAATAAAAGGAAGATGTTAGTACCTAGAATGAGACCCTTCGTAACCACACAGTCAATTTTCAAAGATTTGAGTGCAAAAGTGATGTAGGTCAAAAAGCATCCGGAAAACGACTTGTAACGAAAAACGCTGTAAAACTTTAGTGCTGAGAAATAATTGGCTTTAAGTGTTATGAATGTGCCGAGAAGATATTCTTTTAACTTACTACAGATATTTTGGACTGAAACATTCTTCATTAATTGAATCAGCATGAAGAGATGGGGGGAAGTCAAAAATGCAATTTTTTAATTTTATTTTGGAAACTTGTTTTTTAAGGCAATGCAAATTGTAGTGTGAAGAAAGGAATCGCATTATAAGTGTTTAATCTATAAATTGCAAGATGGAGAAGCGGAAGCAGGGATCTGTTCTGCGGAAGTAGGGATCAATTCACTGACATGTTCCGTTACTCCTCAGTACCACAATGTTGGTTTGGAATGTTTGCAATGCATATCACGGCTAATCTGTACTTTGTGGCGCATGAAACTCACATTCACGCATGTGAAATAGTTACTTGAGGATTCTTCTGTTGTGACGTATTCTCATGTCCTGGGCAGAATAGAAACCATGCTCTTCTGAGACTGTTTTGGATAGTAAATACTTGGAATCTACACAAAATATTACACAAACTTCCTAAAAGGAGAGGGGGCATTCTTTTCTGGCATGTGACCGAAACTGTGGTGTATTTAAAAAGAAAATAGCAAGGTCTGATCGAATATACACTCCAAAGGATTATTTGGAAATAATCTGAAATGCTTTATACTTCACATCTTACTATGTGCCAGATTTATACTCATGACCTTCATAGCCAATTAAATTCAAATTAAAAAGTGTCAAACGGATTCAGTTTAGTCAAAAGTGTGAAACGGAATATTTATACGAATAAGAGTTTGTGTTACAATTAATTAAATTGATACTTCTTTTACTTCACTTTAGAGACACTTTACATCCTTAATTGACCTTTTCATAAAGAAATGAAACTAGGTATTTTCTTTTTATTTATTTATTTACGTCAAAAACAGTTAAAAACTGCGTGTGACGAGCTATGGGGAGAAGTGAATTTTGTGCACGTTTTCATAATTCTGTGATCTCTATCCTAAACCATATTCTAGTCGAATTTTGAATACAGAAAAGAGAGTTTTTTTCGAGTTTGTTGACAAAATATTCGCTCCTATATAATAAAATATATTTTCAAAGGTAAATTAGCTATAAATTCCTGCCCTGAACCCTCATGTTCTTCATGAAAGAGTAATACTTTTTTGCCGCGATAATACGGAAAACGATAATTTAAATAAGTATATTTCCCACTGAAATTCAGAAGACGTGCACAAATAATGAAGTTATATTTATGTCCAGAAGCAAAGCAAGGGACAATCTCAGCATTTGCTCAAGGATCAGGGAAACTGGACGAAAAACCTGATCGAGATGGGGGCCATCAACCCAGAAACTGTGGTACAATACTTGTTACAGGTTCTTTAGAATTATACAGTCCAAATGATAAATAATTACATTAACTATCATTGTTTAAAACTAATGCTACTTTCCTTTTTGATGCTCGGTATAGTCTCGAATTGTATAGAAACAGTTATGCAACAGAAAAGATTTTACTTGGGACTTAAACTTTTCTATCGAATTTAATCATTTAATGTCTTCTGGCAAAGTGTTGTAGAGTAATGTACATGAATTGTATGTGAAATTTTTGTAGTGAGCTGTTGATACTGCCACCTGATGAATATGATTCCTACGTAGTGTGTTATAGGCTACTTAAAGACATCGGCGTTTGCTGAAAATATATTCGCTCCCACAAGTAAGTCATTTTTTGACAAAAACTACTTATTCGTAAATCAGGAGACAAGGTAATGGTAAAATTCTTAGATTAATAAAGTCTTACAAGAATCACGTGGGTGGGATTTGCTAATTATGTGTACAATTCTTTTGTGTAATATGAAAGTCTGGGAGCTATAAGATGTGTTTCCCCAGAATATTAAGCCATATCTCAGGTGGGAATGATCATTGGCAAAATATACACAACGAGCTGTATGAAGGCTGACGGAATTTGAAAGAATTCTGAACGCGTAGCATAATGAACTTAATTTTGTGTTCAATTCATTTAAGTGGGCATTCCATTTGAGGTTTGACCTGAATTGATAGACCTAAAAATTTTGTTACATTAACATCAGTCAATGGCACACCGTTCATTTTCAATGGAGTACAGAATTTTTTATTTGAAATGGAAAACTGCATTGAAACAGTTTTCTTTCATTTACTATTAATTTGTTACTACGGAACCAATTTGAAACGTTTGATATTGTACTATATACGGTTTCTTTGTTGCAAAGAATATTTGTATCATCCGCAAAGAGAACTGTTCTTCCGTTTCGAATCGCTAAGGGCATGTCATTTACGTATAAAAGGAAGAGAATAGGGCCTAAAATCGATCCTTGCGGGGACTCCACGTACAATTGGCAAAGAACCGGAAAGGTGTGTATATAAAGTTCCATCATTCCAGTAAGGTATTTCTACTCTCTGAGATCGTTGTTTAAGGTACGAACATAGCCAATCTAGAGCAATACCACGGATTCCATATGAAGGTAATTTTGAAAGTAAAATATTATGATCAATGACGTCAAAAGCTTTTGAAAGATCTAAAAAGATTCCAATAGTTGCTACGTTTTGATCCAATGATGAGGCAACATCCTTAAGAAAAGAAAAAATGGCTGTATCCGTAGATTGTGCCTTCTGTTTTTTAATTATATCATTGTTGTAATAGTCCTCTTTCAAAATTTTGTTCAGCGTTGATAAAAGTATAAACGTATCGTTCTTCACATTATCATTAGTCCACTTAAATAACTTCGTGGGTAAATTAATAGGTTCCTGTCAGAATTGAAGGCTAGCTTTTATTAAGAATATTATAATTGCCCCCCCCCACTACGTCGCAAGGTCCTTTTCCACAAACGTTGCGAAGCTAAGAAATGCCATTCAGCACTCTCATTGAAGACATCTTTGTGGAAGCATAAATTCGCATTGTTTTGTTATACTGGGCACTGACTACATCCGAAAATTATGTCTGTTTACACTGTCATAAACTTACTTGAGAAGTGTTATAAGTTTACACCGAAAAGGGTGAATTAAATTCGTGCCGTGTTTCAGGTATCCACATTAAAAAAAAAAATAATTTCTTTTGCTTTCTCTGAAGTGTAGCACAAAGAATGTAGAGAAGCTATGACATTAATTCACAGCAGTCCCCTACATTACATCTTCCTGTATGTAAGAATAATTTTCTAAAACAATCACACTCAGGGGCGGATCCAGCCGATCATTTTGGGGGGGGGGAGAATGTCCTGCAATCGCAGATTTATGTTAAATAATAAACATTGACGAAGATTTCCATTTGAGACCGTATGCGTGTTTCTGGGATTCACAACATGGCATAAATCTCACGGCTGTTTAACGTTTGGTCGTCACGATGCGTCGTGTCAGTGACGTCCCGTAGTCGAGCTGTGAGTCCGGCAGACAGCGGGCTGCGTATGTGCGCCGGTGAACAAACCATTTTTTAAAGTTATTTATGTGTATCCCTCTTTGAAATTTGGCAGGTCTATACAAAATTTGTGTAGAAATACATGAGTATATTTTACAATTAATTTAAATGTCGTTGCACTTTAAAAATTAAAATATATCTTAAATATTTAAATAATATGTTTACAAAAATTATATTTATATCACATGAAAGAACATCTTTTTAAGTTAAATTTAAGTGTCATTTTATTTTTCTGAAGGAAGCGATATTTGTGCAAAAAAATTAAACATTAGCACGGGCATGATTCTTCGGAAAAAGTAATTGGTAATATTTCTGAAAGGGGTGGGTAAACAAAGAAGAAAAAATACGTGTCACCTATTTTCAACCTAGAACACACAAAAAAGTTTCAAGTCGCTGGAAAATAGTGATGTTTTGTGAGTGTGCGATTTGACGTGGAATGACTCTTCTGCATTTTTCTGGCCTCAAGCAAAGAAATATTGAAGTTTGAATCACACCATTTTAGCCCGCGATGGAACAATGTTTAAACCACGTGCCAGTGCATCTAACTCAAATCTTACAAAACTTTGTCTACACCATTTTTTCTCTCAACGGCACAATTGGAAAGATGAGTAAATAATTTTGCAAGTGATTTTGGCTGTCTGGGTGACACCCCGTCGAAGGCTGTGATGCCTTCACATGATTGACATGACTATCTTCGACGCGTTGTCACCGGGACAGCTAAGAGCATTTGCAAGATAATAATAATGTCAATTTTTGGCGAGGCTCACGCCGTAAGACCTGCTCTTAATATATACACATTTATAACTTAAATATTTACATTTCCATAATTGCTATTGAGATGTTCGGGCGGAAACAATGGTAACTGACATTTCACGTTACTGTCTAAAGTGCAATGATTGTATTAGCTAATGGAAATGTGCTGCACATAATTAATGACACATAAAGTATGAATGTATTTTCACTGTCAATTTTCTGTACTCTAAATCTAACATGATACAAAGAGAGCACATGTTTCTTATTTACAAGAAGGACGTAGAAAGTCAATAATTTTACTTTCGCAAAATGTCAGAAATTATCTCCTACACCCGAATGACTCAATTGCGAACAAATTGTAAGAAAAGGAGTGCAGATTTTACATTACAAGACTCTGGCCGCGGAAGCTACGACATCACAAGTAAATAATATTTCGTGATAGTACGGAATTTCTACTCTAACACGAACGCTTGTACACGCATGCTTATCGCGTGCTAATCGCTGATGATTATGCTGTAGTAAGTGGAGGCCCAAGATATGGCTGTAAGACACCCCTCTCAGTGAATTAATGAACGTTTTTTATTAAACTTTTATTTACAATCAGTTCAAACATGTGAACAATATGTAAATTTGTTGACTTACATAACTAACATTGGTTCAAGGAGATACTCGTATCTCTCCATTTATGCACGTATACCAACACCTCAAAACCTGTAAGGCAAATCCAGAGACTTGAATTTTTTAAGACGTCATATTTCTAACAAATTTATGGCTGAAGTATTGATACGGAATTTTAATTTTTGAACGTGTTTACAACTATTTTTTTAATTTCTTCATTATCTTTTGGCATTTTAAAATCATCGTTCGATCACATCGTTTCGAACATACGAGGGGGCATCGGCAATGTTTGCTAATACTTTGGACAGAGACCCTTAGACGATTTGGACATAGAATTTGCTACTGGTGTCCTAGAGCTGTGAGCGCTAAGTCCAAAAAAGCTGTAAGAATGATTTATAAATGAGTAATTTATTGTCTAAAACTAACACTGAGTTTCTACCTGACAAAAATTTGTATTTTCTTTCTTTTTGTTTACATAAAATATATGTTTTCCACCTGAGTCTCGTATGCACATGAATATCTAAATATCACACTGAATCTGTTTGTGGTAGGTTAGTTCGGTTCAATTGCTCTGGGGAATAAATGCTTCTTTTCATGGTGAAAGTAATAAGAGTTGATTTGCCTTCATTTGCCCTTTTTCGCCACGCCATGTTTGTAGTTGAGATGACGTTGAAGCAATTTGAAGCTAGTGCTGATGTATCGTCCGCAAATGAAGTAGCTGTTATTGTTCCTTGGGTTGTAGGCAAGTCGGAAGTGTGTAATACATAGGGCACTGGACCCAGTGCACTTCCTCCGAATGGGTGGGGTAAAAGGACGATAGTTCGTTATTACGTATGCTTAATTGGGAACATATATTACTTAGGTAGAAATTTAATAGAACATTATTAGGGTATTTAAGGTGTTCCTTCAGCTCGTGCAATAACCATACACGTCATACTTTGTAATCAGTGAACTTGGAAGCTAAATTAGAGTTTTTCCACTGGTTTAGTCTCGACAAAACAGTCACAGAGGGCGAAAATGTTTAAAAACATGTGCTAAATATTTGTAATCCAAAGTCGTAGAAAAAGTATTCATGGAACAACAGTGTGTTTGCTCCTCCGGGTGATGAGTAGTGCTGCGTGAAAAACCAGATATGTGTGCGTGTGTGTCAGTGACGCTCAACAAGAGTAAGCGCAAGTCGAGATGGCAGACTTTAAATACAAGACCTTTAGTTAGTAGGATTAGAGCCTGTCTCAAAATAAATGTATTTATTTACTTTCTACTCGCGCATAAAAATAATATTCACTTCTAGAAATTAGGACACTCCCTCCTACGTCGCTCGTGTTGTAAACAAAAACTCGTGAATAATAGCTATCATTATACGCTCGTTGAAAAATATACAATATATTGCCAGATTATATTTCGTTCGATTCCCGTCTATTCCCGTCGACCTCATGTGAAATTTGTTTCGACAAAACGAGTTTGGCTGCTTCACAAGGGCAAGTCCAACCCCTGTGAAGTGTCCTAAACCCCACCCACATCCTTCTTCCTTCCCAATTCTGGCCGCTGGGTAGTGACGCAGGAGCGCGTAGTAGGAGGCGCGTACGCGGAGATGCTACCTGGCGGTCCTCTTGACAACTGACAGACGAGACGTGACATATGACATTGTAAGCGCAGATTAACGGAGGATTACTCCATTGCGCCGATTAAAGGATGATTATTCCTTATTGCAAAAGCGATCAACGCCCCAAGGGGTTTAGAGACGCGTTGCGTCATTATAGACGCAACAAATTTTAAAAAAAGATGACATTATAGGATTAAAATCCACACACAAGTATGCACATATGCAAAGAAAATCTTATCGGCTGCATAATTGTTTCTGTGAAGTGAGAGACTATCAGTAAGAAAAGGAATATTTATTTTAACAATGGTATATAATACATTAGTTAACATTTGCTCTGCATAATTTTAAAATAGATAAATACGCCTCTATCAAAAATGCATTTCACTTTCTGTAACACTGACCTCCCACGGCAATCATGTTTTCGTCCAGTTTCATTGATCCTTCGAGAAACTTATGAAATGACCTCTTTTGTTGCTTCTGGGCATAAATGTAGCTTCACTATCGGTGCACATTTTCTTAAGATCTTTGTTCAAGTTATTCAAATAATTGTTCTCCATTTTCTCGCGACAATAAGTCAGTTTCGTCACGGGAGCTAATATTTTCTTACTAATTTTTGCCAAAAAACGCTCGTTGCTTCCTGTATTTCTGCATTCATTCCAGAGCTCAATAAAACGTCCATAGATTGTACTTCTCCCCATAGGCCACACGTAGTTTTTATGTTTTGACGTTATATAATTGAAATAAATTTAACGAATAACAGTTCAGCTATTTCTTCACAACAAGCTGAGATTGTACTGAAAATACCGCCTATGAAACCACCAAAAAAAGGAGAAAGTTTTTTTGATAAGAAACATTGAGCCTCTCGCGTACATAACCAATACTGTGAAAACAAGAGTAGTATTGCCGATCCGGTGGCCGAGATCGCTAATGCAGTAGTGCCGTAGCGATCTCGGACCGAAGGATAGCGAGCTCGAGACCCGCCTCGGGCATGGTTGTGTTTGGGTTCGTCCTTTCACCCCCTGTCATCACCATATTATTTCATCTTTACAGTTACCATAACGTTAAATCCAATAGTGTCGCTAATGACCTAGATGTTGATGCGACCTTAAATACCCCCCCCCCCAAAAAAAGTGTAGTATTCGTTGCCTGGATGGGTGATACAGCAGTTCAAGAGAGCCGCGTTATGTGAGACTGACGTGGTAGCGATATGCGAACCTAAACCATAAAAGGGATATTGTTTTGGTCCCTCCCGTCGTAGCTCATTCAGGCCGTGATGGATTTTGTCCCAGCCAAGAGGAGTTAGTGTTTCCTGCTCTAGAAACTTGCGTTGCATTCTCGCAACGAGTTACATACTCTGCCGCACCCTCCTGCTGTTTGTATCTAGCATCGATTTTCTCTGGGTTTTGCTTGGTCAGCGTGGCTTTGCTTGTTGAATTAGTTCATGAATGACGCTCTTTATGAGAGTTAATACTTATCGCGAGACTCCCCGGCGCAATGTTCAAGGGCGGGTGCGGGAGGGAAGGCGGGGTCGACAGAGGCATTTGGATTATCAGCACAGTCGCATGCACTCATTCCGGGACGCATATAAGGAAATTGCACATTCATTTATTACCAGGTTACTGTGATTAGCTGGTGGGTGGGGAGCAAGAAACCCCGCGAAATTTGATGAAGGGCTTATGTCTGGTACGAAATGATTAAGTAAAAATTTCGTTTCAGGCATTTCGCTATAACTTTCTAAATTAAACGTGCAATTCTAGATTAATTCTTATATCAGAAATGACTCACTATTTTATTCCAAGTATTGTCTACGAGTTATTTGAAAATGGCGTAACTTAAATGATAAAATGAAATAGAAACTTTCACCACACATACCTGTTTGAAGTGATTTTAATCTAATTTTGATGTTAATGAATCAGTGTCAATTGTCTTGATTCGTTCACATACAAATTTGATTATGACATTTATAAGCTGCATAAATTAACGTAGAGTCAAGGAAATTTTCTCTTCATTTCTGCATCTTCATAAGTTGCAAGTTAAGCTTTAATTTGTTGCTTTTGGAGTATAGAGACAAAATTAATATCTCAGGTGATTCCTTAAGTTATAATTACTCCTCTTTACATTGCCTCAAAGAAGATATTCTTACCTGCAGAGACATATAGATTATTATTATTCCTCTATATCACGACTAAAGATGTTATGTGTCGGCTGAATATAAAATATACTCCAGGTTGCAACCAGCTACCTAAGGAGTAGATCTAGAACTTTCGGTGCCTCTACAATACTTTGCGCAAAATGTGGGCTGTTCCAAATAAAGCGATTTCTTGCACTTCCCAGTCTTTTGAATTACCAGGGAGTTTAGACACGTTCTTACACAAATTTTGCGGAACAAATCCCAGAGCTCCGATAACTATCGGGACGACCTTTGCTTTTACGCCCCACATTTGGCTGATCTCGATTTACAAACTCTTGTATTTAAGACGTTCCTCTGCCTCCTTGTAGTGTTCTCAAGACCGAATGTCGTGTTCTCAAGGCCTGATCTTGGGCAGCTATTACAAGTGCTTCCGATTCTGGCTTCATTCTTCCCCCTTTTAAGCCACATAAATGATTGATTTTTATTTATCTGTATCTTGTCCAATTTTTTAGATATTGTCCGTGGCGTGGTTTGTCTCTCCACAATTTCTTTGACATTTTTTTGTGTCTCAAATTTCATGTTAAGTAGCATCAGAAGCTCAGTGTCTCTGTCATTCTGAGTGTCTTGCATAGTCTTTTTTTTTAACATTCGTTGCGTCTACCTTTCGACGCAACGCGTCCCTAAGCCCCATTCGGGGCGTTGAGCGCTTAGCGCTTTAAACCTCTACTGATGCGCTTTCTGGGAGTAATCCTCCATTACAAGAATCAATTGAAGTCATTGTCACGTCTCGTTAGTCGTCTAGAGGACCGCCAGGTAGCATCTCCGCGTACACGCCTCCTACTATGCGCTCCTGCGTCACTACCCAGCGGCCAGAATTGGGAAGGAATGAGGATGTGGATAGGGCACTTCACAGGGGTTGGACTAGCCCTTGTGAAGCAGGTGGACTCGTTTTGTCGGAACAAATTTCACATGAGATCGACGGGAATCGAACCCGGACCTCCTTGGTGAAAGGCGAGCGACTTCGCTTTTGAGCCACGAGGCCCCTCTAACCTAGTCTAACTAACCTAGACTAACCTAGTCTTGTTCGTAATGCTTCTTGCTACACTTACAATGCCTCTGTTTCCCATTCTTTGGTCAGATTTCATGACCTGCCTCATTAGTGGGTTATCTTGATGGCTGACTACATACTTTCACATCCCGGTTATTGCATTGTGCCAGGAGGCTTCAGTTTGTCTCATCCCTCTTCCTCCTTCCGTACGTGGCACATAAAGTCTATGTACATAAGCTCTAGGGTGGGCAACATGATGCATTGTAAGCGGTTTTCTGGTTTTTCGATCCATAATGCGAATTTCCTGCTCAGTCCAGTCTACTAGTCCGAAACTGTATTCGACTACAGGCACCGCCAAACTACCTATTGCTGATATTTTTATTCCTTGAGTTCAGAGCGGACTGCAGGACAAGTCTCACTCTTCTATAATACTCCCTGTACATTCTCTCTTTCATTGTGTCGTTCGAGATGGTCTCAGCTTATTTTCTCTGTTCAGATCAGAAGAAGATTATAGAAAATATTTGAAACTACTAGAAATAAGTAAATTGTTTAAGGTAATATAATAATGATGCAAATTTTGTAATGATATATTGATATAATGCTTACGGTGTAATGATACCACTGTTTGTAACCTTATGTAATGTAATGTAATGTACTGATGTAAACAAAATGAGGTCGCTGATGACCTGAGCTGTTATAAAGCGACCATAAATAAATAAACAAAAAAGTCCCATTTCATATGCAATAAAAATATTTTTGTGTTCAAAACCCTAAATCATTTTAAGCAATTTTGGTTTCCACTTATTCACGACACTTTAATTCATTTCACTAAATACCCCACAAATTTCGTTCCACACAATACAATGTCTTTTTGAAAGCTATCCAACCAACCTGAAGATAACTGTTCAACTAAACTGTTCATTTCTCAGAGCTTTCGCTACAACTAGAGCATGATTTTGAAGCATTGGTTCAGAAACATGCAGATTTTTTTTATCTTCCACTGGTCAACCACTCCTACACTATTTCATTTACTTCTTCATTGCCAGTTTTCTTCGCTGTTCCCTTCATTTCACCATTTCCTTGCATCCACTGTTTTATTATTCTCTCCTTGTGCTTCAGTCTCTCATAAATTTGCGTTCTGCCACATTTGAACTTCGACATTATTTCCCGCGCTGACAGCTTGTCGCTTTGTTTAGCTTCAATTATTTAAACATTATCGTTTAGAGAGAAAGACACATACGATTTAGCCATCTTCACACTACGGCTCTTCAATGTTTACTGACAATTTTTCCCTTTCTACTGTGACGATCAGCTTCCTCTGCCCTCTCACACAATTTAAACCTTCTGCCTTCTCAATTAAAACCAAGCACGGTCATTATCTTCTCCACGAAACAGTCTACAGAAGATATTTGTGCCCGTTTCCACGTTGGACAGATTCCGTATTATACAATGAAATACTGTAGAATTTACTCATAAGTTCTCCAGGATCTCGGTTTCCGTTCACATTGGACAGATTTCCGCATAACACACGTTCCGCATTGAACAAGTTTTACTGTATTTATTATATTCGTGTTAAGAATGTAATGGCAAAACTATTACCATTTTAAAAAATACTATATTATTAACTACTTAATGAACATTTACAATAATAAGTTAATATAAATTACTACATAATCTAAAATGACAACTATCAATAAGAATTTGTAATTACTTATACATATAAAACCGTGAAACTTCCAATTGCCATAACATTACAATTTTTGTGTAGACTAGAATTTTAACTTGCTGAAATATCTCTCACAGCTTGCAATAGGAACAGCAACAGTTAACATAATTTGAATAGAGGTATATACTATATTAATAACTTTTGTATCTATGTTATAGCACAGAACCTCAATTTCGAGCAAGGAGCCAAATGTTCCATCAGTATCTTGTAAGCAGATAAACCTCACATGTTACAATAAAACTATACAAAAGTTTACATTACGTCAGCTATTGAAATTGAACCTAATAATTATTTTACAGGAACATTTTCTACATTAAGTTTTAAGTCATGCATCATTGAATCATGCATGCATGTATGCAAAGTGGAGAATATTGAGAACAGATTACTGAAGGTAAATAAAAAGGTTGTAAATAATGTATGTTCAATCATTGCACGTAAAACATGTTAACCAGAAAAAATTGGGAGAAACAGTTCCCTTTTTCCTGTAGCTCTTTGTCTGTAAGGTGAAATATAAGTGTCATTACGTATTTAAAGTAGTTATGTTCTCATAATGTGAGTATATACGTAATCATACGTTTGACAACAAATTAGAATATGCTGTGAAAATCTTATAATGTCTTCTTCTCGAATGTAGTTCCCTTCAAATACTTATGACGTTCCTAATTTAATGGACAACGTTTCAGTTGCGTTGTAAACAAAAATGCAATTAAAACTTAATATCTTGCATATCAATGAGACCTCTTTTCTCCTCGTTTGCTAAATCAGCTACATAGTCTGTGGAATACAATTTAACTTACCTTTAGCATTTTAACTATGTTTCACATGTTCATAATTCTCTTATATCATGCCATCTGATGGCACTAATTATAAAGCCTAAGGTTTTAGTTTGCAGCGCCACGAAGTGAAATCCTCCATCGTAGAAAGAATGTTTCCAATAGAAAAGTGCGCCATGTCTTGTAAAAAGAGTGTTTGGAGGTCTTTGGACGTGAAATTCAAACGAGGACTTAATAATAATGGAGTGTAAAAACAATAAAGAAAGCCTTCGTCAATGGCCTTGGAGCTATTTGCTCTGTCAAAAAATGCAATTAAATTTTCGCCTTCAAGTCTTGTAAAATACTGCATTACTTTTAAACGCATATTTTTTAAAAAAAGCAGCTACCAAAAAAGTAAATTTTCTTGTGTTGATTATAAGAAATCCTAACAAAATGAAAAAATAAACGTCATGACGATTTCAATGGAATTTTGACACGTTACCTACATTCGGCTACTTCTTCAAGTGAAGTTCTTTATATTTTTCGATAATATTCGTTTTATTTTGTAGGTATTTTATACATTTAGAACATACAACATTGTATTTTGCAATTGATAACTATTTTTGTTCGTAATTTGAAGCATTTGTTTTTCGACATTTAATGGCGCAAAAGTAAGCGTATTTTTTCACAGGTCGAACGCTCCAAGGCCCTTAAATGTTTAAAGAAAAAATATTTATTTCGTCTTTTGTGTAAAATTTACTTTCATAATTGAAAAATAATTCATTCAATTTATTTTTGTAAATGTTGAAAGCTAAATAGCTCCCCTTGTGATTGGCGCCCATGGCACGTGCCATGTCTGCCATAACCTAGATACGCCTCTGGTTACAATCTTTAACCAACTACATTACTTTTTTATCCATCCACTACTTCCAAAACATTTCAAACATACCAAATTTAACCGCTTTTACACTTTGCCAACATCCAATCCACAAAGCCCGTTTTAACAACAAATTCCCATTCCCCTTTCCTGAACAAATTATGAGATCTCATTGGCAAAGATGGCTCAACATACATTTGTTGTCACTGGAGTTTCTCTGACCGGGGACTCCTAGAGTTCGAATCCCGACGGTGGAAGGATTTTCGACACTAGCTAGACGGCTGGGTCGAGTTCAGCCACTGTCTGGAGGAGAATTCTAGCGGCCGGCTGCTCCAATGTGTAGTCCAAGTTTTCCGTAGTTTCTCCGATCAACATAGGCTAATGCCGGTGCATTACCTTAACTAACGGGCCAAGAACTGCGCACGACCTTTCCTTCCTCTTCCTTGTCCTAGGCATAGGTGGGCGCCGTATCTCGCCATCCAGCGAGAGAAGATCACCGCCACTTCCAGCGATAAAAGCCATGCATTACACTTACGGGAATTATGACCTTCGCAATTGATGCACCTGGAATCACTAATCAATCAATCTTCAGATCTCGATCCAAAGTAGAGTTTAAATATTTGATAAACCTTTACCACTCTAGTAGCAAGTAAGACCATTGTAAGTTTTAAGTAGATTTGTGTATTCACAACAAATGTAGGGAGGTTTTATACGCCTATCTCTGTATTCAACTAACCCAAAGAAAATAAATAAATTGAAAATGACATCCTAATGCTTTCAGAATGAATGTTATTAGAAGGTCGTAATTGAATTTTTTATGTTCCAAGTAAAATCATTATTTTAAAAAATGTATTATTTAAAAAACATTTTAACAATTTTGGTAATTGTGAAATTGACAATAACTAGCAACTTGATAGAACAGAAGCTGCACATCGTATTATAAATACTAACAAGAGAACTTTATTCATTTCTTACTTTTCGATGACTGCCGCGTTGTTCGGGTCTTAGTCTAACATCTGCGTCATCACAGTAATACTAGCGTCATTCGGTCTATACAGATTAAGTTCTTCATTTTGCTCATCCAGTGGAGCAACGACGTAACGTAGAAAATGGAATTTACTGGAGACGCAAAATTCTGGCATGGATTATTTTGAACTAACATTATGCCCGCAGTAATAGCCATGGTGCTTTGTGTCGTGGTCAAATGTTTCTTCTTACCAAGATCGTGTGAACTATTAATTTTAATAGATTTTTCTGGTATTGACCTTCCCATTCACATCGTTTCTTACAATTGTGTAACTGCTCCCTGAAATGTCTGGGCCTTTTGTTAAAATTAACAATTATTAGATGATTTCGGTCAGTCAGTTACGTAAACAAAGTCAAAAAAGAACAAATGAAGCATAATAGTATTTAATTGAATATGTAGCAAAAATGACGCAATTGTACATTTACGGCCGTAATTCCGCTGTAAATTGCCTTCTGTTCATTTCACAGAAGACACTTGTGGCAATGTTCTACCGAAAACGAGAGAATTTCTGGCACTAAAACCACACAATCAACTGATGCGTTGTTGTACTTCTCAAATGGTTGCAATCAAGTGACATTTTCAACAACGTCGTAACATTCCCCTGGCAGACCAGAACAAATAACAATTCAGCCGATATTTCAGCAGATGTGTTATGTTTCTGCAACAGTTCTGACCTTCCTTCTTTCGTACAATTTAGCAGTTACATCATTCTTCCATTGGATGAGCGATATGAGATATAAAGATAACCTCAGACTGACAGCATTGATTTACATTGTGTAATTAGTATTATAGTCAACACAAAAGTAATATTTTAAAGAAATATAAAGATAAATATAAAAGTAATATTTAAAAATTTTAGAGATACGTGAGACTGAGAAACGTCAGTGAACAGCAAATGGTATCATAATTCCGAAAATGAGATGTGAACCATAGCTCACACAAGGCTACAAAAGTCCTATTCAATTCTTTATTATTACAGACCGAAAATGTGGTAAGTGCATTTTATTATTGTTTTGATTTTAAGATTTTTTGACAACTGGATTCATGTTTATGTACTTCTGGCGTTATTTTACAAGATTTTCGTATTGCTTGCTTTCTTCCTTCCTATTTTAGCTTGTCATGTCTATTTTTAGTATTTTACTTTTCAAATTATCAGGTCTCACAGGCAAAGGTGGCTCAACACCAATATGATGTCACTACCGTGTCTCTGACCGGGGGGGTCCTCGGTATTTGCCTATTTTGACCTTTTCCTTCCTTTTTCGTCACTATTTTCCTTTTTTTCCTCCTGGCACGGATCTCGACCAAGCTGGAAACATACCTGCAAGTCTGGACAACACGACGGCACTCTCATGTTTTGTCTTTCTCTGCAGGCGTGGGCACGATAACAGGAAAGAAGTGTCAAAAGAGGGATCCAGAGGCAGGAAGTGTTAAAATCGTTACGAGAAATTGAGATGATGCCAGTAGAGGTTTTGAACCTCTGTCATTTATGCCGTCGGACTTTTGCTCATGAGGAATTACAACTACCTCTGAGTTTGACCTCCGATCCCATTCGAGGACAAATATCTGTACATGATTGCCTTTCATTTCCCGCGATTACATAAGTTCGAAGAACGAATACAACAATTGCCTTTTTACTGAGGCCATTCAGGAATTCAAATGAGTGCACAACAGCATTTAACAGAGACGGTGTCGCGAGTAAAAGAAATTGTCATCATTCAGAAATTTAGAGTGCCACTGATAATTTTCAGTAGTGAAACTGGAAAACAATCGTTGTGAGTGAAAATCAGAGTGTGAAAAGAAACTGGCCACATGCAATAAATATTACAAGGAAAAGATAGTGTCCATTTATGTAAGTGCTTATGTTAGATTTAGAGTTATAATGAAAATTTTTAATTATTCTTATTGTTATTACAAATGTTTACAACAATTTCCTTTGAGTATTTTTCATTGCTTATTTGACATGTTCCGTCCCATTTTAGTCCGTCTGTTTTAGTAAAAAAAAATCCATTCTTGCCTTTCTAACTATGCACATGTCTTTAGATCATCATAAGTGTTATATTCACTAAACGATTGATCTTTCTTTAAGTGTTGATGTATTTCTAAAAATTGAATTTAATGGCTGAGATTTTTTTATCATATCATTTTCCTAAATAATCTTTGAAGACTATATTTCTTTCCGAAAATTAGTCAACTGCTACGAAAATTGTAATCAATATTAGAATAGCAACCGGAAAAGTATGTGTGTAGTCCATAAATGGTTACGCCACTGAAAATGAACAATGCTTCTGCTTTGATTACGCATGAGGAAAAAGATAGAGAATAAAAATATTTATTTTTCCCCTTACATTGAAAAGTGTTTTATTTCCATAATCAAAAACGTGTACATTACGAAAATATTTCATTCACTATTTCACCAGTTTTCTTTGGTTCTGTTTGTACTCTTATTTACAACTGTAGATCTTCTATATTAAAGGTAAATTTATTTTCGCTTAATTCCATTTTTTTCTTGTAAAGATCAGTATGACAGTGGCTTCTCAATGTAATAAAATCCTTCATGAGTTCTACATTCATATCAACCAAATCCTTGTACACAGGAGGAAGTCTTTGAATCCCCACTGCGTCAGCAATCTTATCTTCATATTCCCATTGCAGAGCTCCCAGTTTATGAGCATGTCTGAAAAACAAAAACATTATTAAACTCTTGCTGTCATAATGTGTCAAAAATGTACCTTTACACGCGAAATCTTAACCTTTCTGCCAATTACTCACGGCTAAGAAACAATCAGGTTCCAAAATTCAGAGCTTTACAATTAAATTTTCCAGAAATCTACTGAAGCAGCCCATAAATTAATTTCGAATAGATCCAGAGTGCGATACTGCGTCATATAGGTCTTTCAATACAAAATTCTAGACTTTTAAATGGTAGGTTCTTCAATCTTTTTCATATTTCATTGTATTATTACCTTCTCACCCTTACTTCGTAAGAAGAGAAAGTGTTGTAATCGTGCGATGGAAAGGGCGAATTTTTTAGAGTAGGGCCCTAGTAACAAAAAGTGGATAAATCGTGTTCCATATGTGTGTATGTGTGTATATACATATATATATCTATATATATATATATATATATATATATATATATGATAAATTACATCCTCTAACACGTGCAGTTACAATCCATGGTTTTGGGTACTTGATATTGAAAAATCCATTGATGGCAAAACGGTGTCTGCCTGTCTGTCCGTTCTCAACGCTCGCGCTTAAACTGTTCAACCAATTTTCTCCAAAATTTATATTCTTCGATCAATATGAACGATCTCGAGGCTTTGCGAGTTTGAAACGGATATTTTCAGTTTTGAGGGTACTTTGTATATAACCTCAATAACAATTTCAAAATGTTCTAAAAAATGGTTCCAGATTTTTCCATTAAACTTTATCCACGGGTAGCGTAAAGAACGCTGAAGAGAACGCTGAAGAGAACGGGGCACATCTCATGTTCGTTGAAATGTCTGATCTTTCGAAAATTGCAAAGTTCAAATCAGCTCTTTAAACAAATCGTGTACAAATAAAAGAACGAGTAATTTTTCCGTAATTTATGATTGAAATGTATGCAATTTATTAAAAAACATTTTCAAAAGCCGCTCCAAATTTCGTCTTCAAATATTTTCCATTGTTCGATCAAGAAACACATAAAAGAATGGCGCTGGTCTTATTTTCGTCTGAATTTTTTGAAATTGCAAGTCTAAATATAATGGTATTGCTTAACTTTTTATTCTAGCAATAGGTAATTATTTTGCAAAAACGTTGAAGGGATTGGCTACAACAAACAAAAAAATATTTAGATACTGCAGTGCAAAACGTTTTAAAAATAGTTCCTAATAAATACACTGTTAATCATAAAAGAACAAATAATACTCCAATTTAAAGGATATAGACGAATAAGTGGGTGAAAAGTGCCCGCAAACCAAATCGATTGTCGCGATACTCATATTAAAGAGAATATAAAATGACGTAAATTCCAAACAATCAGCCTCCTAGAACAACCTGTTGCAGAGATACAATGAGAAACGTGTTTTTCATAATTTTTTTCTCAGCTTCTATTGCATGTATCAGGTTGAAAAAAGTGTAGAGACAGGGAAATAGTTGAAATTGAAGATATGTCTGTCAAGAAATTTTTGGCTCCAAATTTATATAGAAAAAAATAAACAGTTTTTTAAAATTGATTTTCGACATGACAACGTTGGAATATTCTCTCAGTTTTCCCCCTAAAATGGGCCCCATAACATTTTATAACATATTTTTCAGATTTTTAAACAATGTGGACGATAGTGAAAAAAGTTACAAACAATTCTCAGTTTATAAATTAGAAATTCGCCCCAAAATGTGATTGAAAAAAATATTTTACCAATATTTAAACAAAGGTTCGATCATAACATATGAACTCGAAATCTTTAATGTGTTACATCGATTATGTACCAAACTGAATCGGAATATCGGGAGTGAAAATATATTATTGTGAACGTGGGAACAGAAGTTGCACCCTGGGAAGCTGCTCCCACATAGCTGCGATAATTTATTATTTGGTACACATACGTTACTTGGCGAAAATTGTTAAACCGTCTGAAATTTGGAGTAGGCTGTTTATAAACGAACGAATGAATCCATTTATTGAAGACAGTGATAATTATTAATTGTCTATGGTTGTTTCAGGGTTAATTATTAATTAACTTACAACTGAATAGTTTGATTTATTAGAAACAATATATAACTAAAAACAAAAGGGATTATTTGATTTTATTTTCATAACATAAATTCAGTTGAATTTCGACAGCTTGTTTACTGTTATCACGTTTTCCTGCTTAGTGTTATAATATTTTCAAGTACCGGTTCCAATTCCATCACATTATTCGTTAACATGTTTAGCAATCCCGCTTAGCACGTTCAAAGTAAGCAATAAGATTAATAACTTGTTTGTGAGGGACGCGCGTTTTCCGGTGCCCAGTTCCATCTTCAGTGTGTGTTGTTCTCATGGTACTTTCGGGCAATATTTTCACTATGTCTGATTCCAGAGCGAGAGAAAACTTGTTTCGCTGCGCCATTTTTTTCTGTTATGCCTGTCATACGAGCGTTGCGTTAACGAGCGTCACCTAACGCTGATGACGTCAGCTGCGTCCGTCAGCTGCAAACGCACGTCGTCAAGAGCGCTCGTATGCCTTTTCACATAAGATAGTGCTAATCTACGACGCGCGTTAAGGGACTCGTGTGCACAAGCATCAAGACAGATATGATCAGCCGTAGGTGACGTCAACGCAACGCTCAACTTGCACAGGCCTTAATGTGCATTTCTTCGAGTGCTTTTTTGGGGTAAGTTAGTTTCATTCAATGTCATTTATGAATAAATTATGTCATTCCATGGATATTTGCGTGTTCTTTACATATCCATTAGTTTTCTCTATTATTGTGGTTTGCAGACGGGAATGTGAAAAGTAAGAATAAATTAAGCATGTTTTGTTAGCCCATTTTTCCGCTTAAGACGTTCAAAATTTTGGGTCAATTAAAACATACTAATGAGATTTCACTTTGCTTTCCACATAGAAAACAAACATTTGTCAGCAAAAAGTTGTAAATGACACTGGAAATGAGAATTTTCAATAATATAAATATAAATTGTTTAACCAGAGGTGAAAAAATTTCCAACCGCATTTTGACGTGAATTTCAAATTTTTAAACTTATAGAATTGGTTTTAATTTTTTTCACTGTCGTCCACATTGTTTAAGAATCTGAAAAAAAAATATGTTATAGAACGTTTAGAGTTCCATTCTATGGAATAAAAACTGAAACAGTACTCTAACGCTATCACATCAAAAATCAATTTCAAAAATTTATTTATTTTTTCTATTTGAATATGCACCAAAATTTCTGCACAAAAATACCTGCAATTTCAACTATTTTCCCCTGTCTTTGCAAATTTTTTTCAGCCAGATAAATGCAATATAAGCTGAGAAAAAATAAAACTTGAAAAGAACGTTTCTCACTGCCCCAGAACGCTGATTTTTTGAGAATCTGTGTCATTTTATATTCTCTTTCATAGGAGAGTTGCGATCATTGATTTGGTTTGGGGGCACTTTACGCCCTCTTATTTGGCTATATCCTTTGAGACCTGGAAATTAAATGGAGGTAAATTTAAGTAAATTATCGTTAACAATATTTACAAACACTGATGTAGAATTACGACAAATATTAATTATTAAAATGCGATGTTTAGTTTATGATGGTTTTTACGTTCTCGCCCCTTAATTCGTAAGAAGTGGTAGTATTGTAAATGTGTACCAGAAAACGGAGAATTTTCGATAGAAAACTCCTATTGCTGGCCTCTGGTAACAAAAAGGGGATAAATTATGTTCCTGTATGTATTACATTACTTCCACTAACACTTTCTGTAGGCAGATTATATGTTTTGAGGGTTCTTGATACAGAAAATTCTATTGGGCGCAAAACAATATGTATGTGATTAGCGTTAGCGCCAAAACCTTTCAGTGGATTTTCTCCAAAATTGATATTCCTGGATCGATTTAAAGGAACCCATCTGAGTTTGAAACAGATATTTCGATTTTGGGGGGTACTTTACATGAAGCCCCAAGATTTTCAAAAATTTCCTAAAAAAATAGCAGCAAATTTAAGGTTTAAACTTTGTCATAGCGTAAAAAAACACTTAGTAAATGGTGCAGGTGTCATTTTCGTTGAAATCCCTTATTTTCCGGTTATTATGAGTCTATCTGTTTCATTTGTTATTTCTTCGCTTTGTGCACCTCAGTATTATAGACATTTAAAACATTTATTATAACTCAAATTTGTCAACAATCACAACTGAAGATATGTGATGACACGCTTGTGATATAATACATTTTGAAACTTCTCTATAATATTGAAATGTACCCTGGTTTTTCGAGAGTTACAAAAGTTAAATATATTTTCAACGTCTTCATATAGAATTAAAGATAGAGATTTTTTCCTGTAAAAAATCTATTGTAAAAAGTCAGATCTGGAAATAACATATGTACAATTTTCCGAAAATATCAGTACTTTTCACTTAAATTTGCGTGAAAAAAAGGAAAACTTTAATCAGTGCCATTCTTTTAAGCGTCTTTTGTTTTATCCGTGGAAAATTTTAAAGAAAAAATTGCAACGGTTTTGAGAAAGTTTTATACATTACATTAATTTTAAGCAGAAATTAAGCGAAAAGCACTCATTTTTAAAAAATTTGTACATGACTTTAACGTGAGAGCTGATGTGATAAAATGTTAAAAGATTTTGTGTCAGGCCAAAATCACTATTTTCAGCTTTGCAATTTTCAAATGTTAATTTGATTTTCGAAAATGCAGAGTGTTTAATGAAAATTATACTATCACCAATTTTTTACGGCCCTTGAAGAAATCATTTAAAGAAAGGGAGATTTTTACGAAAAGTTGTTTAAAAGATAAAATTGCCTATATTTCACGCAAAGTTACGCAAAAACTACACATATTTTCAAAAAATGCACTTGATTTTATTTCAAGATCTGTCATTAAAGAATAGATTTCATTAAGAAAAAAATATCTCTCTTCAATATTGTAGTTGTAGGAAGACGACGAAAAACATTGAACTTTTCCAGTTTTTGAAAATCAGGGATCGCAACGAAAATATGGCCTGTATCATTCATTTAAACATTATTTCCTCTATCCCAGGACAAAATTTAACAAAATATTGTGTAGTTTTTTTAAATTTTGAAAATGTTTAGCCTACAAGTAAAGTATCCTCCAAAATCAATATACAGGGTGTCCAGAAGCTTCCGTTACAAAAAAATACCACAAATTCTGTGTTGCCAGACATGAAGAATGGCAGGTCCAGTTTTTCCAAAAAAAAATTTTCTTTGAGAAAATTGAGTTTAAAAATCACTTCCGGGGCGCGAAATTCAAACCGGCCGCAACGACACTGCAGACAGTGGCGTCACCTTCTGCGCCGAGCATTTCCTCGTTTCTCCGCGTAAACGGTGAAACAGTCGAGTAATATTCTGGAAAACATCGCGTTGCTTACACTAGAATACTTAATAGTATCAAGTATTTGCAGGTTCTATTCAATAAATATTTTAAATGTGCGTTCAGAATATCGATTTTTGTTCAAAATGATAACCACGGTACACGGCGGCGTAAACATAAATGATGAACACGATCCAACATTTATGAAAAAGATTGAATCTCCTGGAATGCTCGAATTGTTATTTTTAGCACATATTAATATGAACTAGTGCTTTGGGCTTAAGATTGCCACGTAAATGATAGTCTCCTGAAGATTATTCTAAATATCGTGATATACTAAAACAGTTTTGGAAATGAAATATTTGTTTCCTGAATTGCCGTTCCATGAAAATACTGAGTTATCTCTGGGCGCGGAATTTTAATTGATGCTTTTACAGTCATTTTGTGGTGATGCAGACCGAACAGTGCATTGAAGAATCTTTATGGGGGCACGTAGGCCATTAACCTAACCCACAGGTCAATATCTTCAGAGATAAAATAGCTTCGCCGTATGTGCCATGCAACAATGAATAAAAAATACAAAACTCGTATATTACTGCTGTGAAAGGGCAAAAGACTAAGAAAAACTGTGATGTTGCATTGCGTGATGTACAAATACTTCAAAAGAACTCAAACATTCTAGCAGGCTAAAGTTCGACCGTGGTTCACTGAGGTTACCGGACCGCTGCCATTCGCAGCTCGTATTATGGTCGGTTGTCCTTGCATTTGTCACTTGCTGGGCCGCATCACATTGTGGTTTATATCGTATGGCGAACCTCCTACCGCCGTCTAGTGATTCGCCCATCAGACGCATGTGTCATTCCATATTAAATCAACACAGTCATTTTACATCACCATCTCAGATTCTGATGAAACTTGACACTTAGGTAGTATGAATGGAGAATAAGAAAACAACAAACTTTGAGTACAATATTTCCACCCGTTTGTGAAATACAGCCATCTAAAATTTTGCAAAATTGGGTTCCAGAAAATTTTTAAATTGATGTAGAACCTCACCAAATTAAGATAGGGAGCTGGAACAGGTGTCATTTTGCAGCTTTCTTTATGGCCTTTTATATGATATACAACTCAATAGGAGTTGCGTTCAAAAAGTTTTTTAAATTTGAATTTAAAATTTTGATTTTGAGTTTTTTCAAAATGCTCATCTTCAAAAAAATTGAACAAAATCTAAAATAATCCTTGTATATATCCAAACTGATGGTGCAAGATTAAAAATGGACTGCAATGGGTTCATATGGTAATCTTTATTTAAAATGCACAATATTTACTTACTCTAGATTTTACTGAATTAAAATGCACATTTTTCTAAATATAAGCTCTAATATATACAAATTATTAATTTAATGTCTTTATTGGCGAGTGTGTTATGATTTATTGTTATGATTATTATCATTATTATTATTGTTCCACTACATCACGACTAAAGATGTTCTGACTCGGCTGAATATAAAATCTACTCCAGGTTGCAACCAGCTACCTATGGTTCTGTTCCAAATAAAGCAATTTCTTGCACTTCCCAGTCTTTTTGATTACCTGGGAGTTTAGAAAAGTTCTTACTCAAATTTTGAGGAATAAATCCCAGAGCTCCGATAACTATCGGGACGACCTGTGCTTATACGCCCCACTTTCGGCTGATATCGATTTTCAAACTCTTGTATTTAAGACGTTTCTCCGCCTCCTTGGTAAGGACGTTTCGATCGCAAGATACAGCACCACCGACAAGTAAACGCGATTTTTTCCCCAAATCCAGGATAACTATATCTGGTTTGTTTGCCGCTATCGTGCGATCAGTTTGAATTTGTTTGTCGTACAATATCGCACACAATCCAACAGACCTCAACCGGTTTTAGGGAGTGTTCATACCACTTGGGGCATGTGTTTGGAATTTCAAGGGCGGTACAGATCTGCCAGTGGAGGTAGCTACACACCCTGTTATGTCTTTTCAAGTATTCGGTCTTTACTAGGATTGGACAAGACTTGGAAAATTTTGAGAACAGCTCTTTCATAATGTCGTGTTCTCAACGCCTGATCTTGAGCAGCTATTGGAACTGCTTCCGATTCTCGCATCATTCTTCCCCTTTTAAGACACATAACTGATTGATCTTCATTGATCTTCACCTGGTCCATTCTTTTTAGATATTGTTCGTGGAGTGGTTTGTCTCTCCACGAGTTCTTTAACATTTTTTGTGTCTCATAGCATCAAAAGTTCAGTGTCTGTGTTATTCGACGTGTCTTGCCTAGTGTTCTTCTCTACACTAACAATGTCTCTGTTTCCCATTCTTCGGTCACTATTAAAATAACTTCGGTCATTATAATGATAATAATAATAATAATTATTATTATTATCGTTATTAGACAGCGGAACTTCATGCAATTGCATATTTTTACTGACGGTGCATATCGCAAGGAAATGTATATTACTTTACCTATCACCAAAAATAAAACAAATCTACCCTTTTTTTGCATTGTGCAATTTTTTAGTTTAAATGCGTATTTTAATTTATGCGGTATATTTTAGTGCACATATTCCAGTTTTTTGTGGGGAAGTGGATCGAAGTCAGATCTTTTGGGTATTTCTCTTTTAACTTAGAAGTGGCTTTCTTCTGACAACGCGGGTATGGAAATTGAACCTCCTTAGTACCCTTCGCACGGTTTTCGGATTTACTTTCTTGCCAATGCCAATTTATAACTGTGGAGTAACTTTTGGTGCATTAAGACGAGGGTCCTTCTTTATTATTTTCACAACAAGATTCTCTTCTCGATCAGAAAGTCTTCGGACGTTCTCCTCTGGGTTGCAATTCAATCGCCTATTCACTGATGTACCATGAGATTATGTCTCTCACTGGGTTTTTTTTCATTAATGGCATTTTGCAAAATTTTGGGCATCATTAACCCTTTGCATGATGGTAAATAACCGGTTGACGCTGCTCAAAGTTGGTGTTCATTCCTCAACGATCATTTCGCTTAAATGTTTAGGTTCCCACGTATCTGGTTCATCAACTGAAAGGTGACCTTGATTTGTTTATTTTTAGTGATAGGTGAAGTTATATACATTTCGATATGGACAGTCAGGAAAAAATATGCAATTGCATAAAGTTCCGCGGTCTAATAATAATAATAATAATAATAATAATAATAATAATAATCATAACAATACAAGACAACACACACGCCAACAAAAGCACTAAATTAATAATTTGTATATATTAGGGCTTATATAAATCTAATCTAATCTTATAATTTGAAATAAAATGCATTTTAAATCAGTAAATCTAGAGTAAGTAAATATTGTGCATTTTAAATAAGATTACCATATGAACCATTGCAGTCCCATTTTTAAACTTGCACCATCTGTTTGGATTTATACAAGGATTATTTTAGAATTTTTTTCAATTTTTTTGAAGATGAGCATTTTGAAAAACTCAAAATCAACATTTTAAATTCAAATTTGAAAAACGTTTTGAACGCAACCCCTATTGAGTTGTATATCATATAAAAGGCCATAAAGAAAGCTGCAAAATGACACCTGTTCCAGCTCCCTATCTTAATTTGGTGAGGTTCTACATCAATTTAAAAAATTTTCGGGAAACCCAATTTTGCAAAATTTTAGATGGGCTGTATTTCAGAAACGTGTGGAAATATTGTACTCAAAATTTGTAGTTTTCTTAATATCCATTCATACTACACTATGTGTCAAATTTCATCTGAATCTAAAATGGCGAGGTAAAATTTTAATTAAAACTGTGTTGATTTAATATGGAATGACCCGCATGTCAGTTTTGCCTCAAAACAACACATTGCGCAGTTCGAAACCCGGCCGGCACCGTGGTCATCGCTGAAAAAGCACCTGTACGGGAGTCATCTTTCCCCTTCCCTCCCCCCGTACCACCCCCTGCGTCACGCCGCCAGCGGCGTATACTAAAAGCTAAGTGCCGTCAAGGCAAAATTAGTAGAAATATCGAGTTTGAGTGTGAGAGGCCAGAATAAGCATGTTTTCAATAAATGAGTACTGCGACATGTACTTAGTCTTCGGCGAGTGCCGGAGCAAACGCTCGTGCGGCAGTTAGAGTGTACGCCGACAGATATCTGAGCAGAAGACACCCTTCCCACTGCGTTTTTCTGCGCCTCGACGCAAGAATACGTGCTTCGGGTCAGTTTTTACCGGGCGGAAGTGTCGATGCAGGTGTGTCTCGCTCATCTGTTGCTACAGAGGAAGCAGTATTGAAACATTTCGAAACAGGAGCCTTCGAGCAGTGTACGAGATTTCGCGCCAATTTATATTAATTTTTTTCCTTATAACTAAAAGAATTCAATTTCTAATGTGCTAAAAATAAACAATTCGAGCATTCCAGGAGATTCAATCTTTTTCATAAATGTTGGATCGTGTTCATCATTATGTTTACGCCGCCGTGTACCGTGGTTATCATTTTGAACAAAAATCGATATTCTGAACGCACATTTAAAATATTTATTGAATAGAACCTGCAAATACTTGATACTATTAAGTATTCTAGTGTAAGCAACGCGATACTTCGAGAATATTACTCGACTGTTTCACTGTTTACGCGGAGAAACGAGGAAATGCTCGGCGCAGAAGGTGACGCCGCTGTCTGCAGTGTCGTTGCGGCCGGTTTGAATGTTCGCGTCCCGGAAGTGATTTTTAAACTCAATTTTCTCAAAGAAAATTTTTTTTTTCGGTAAAACTGGACCTGCCATCTTTGTCTGGCAACACAGAATTGTGTATTGTTTTGTAACGGGAGCTTCTGATACCCTATATACATTTAAAACTCATAGGGTCTCGAGTTTC
>JAHLJT010008446.1:280788677-280891751 GCA_031308135.1 Acheta domesticus | reverse complement strand
ATACCTTCAAATTAAGAACACCAGATAGTTGAGTACTCTATAGCAATCATTTTTTCACACTAATGCATGGAAACTAGTACTTCCCTCATGGTTTATTGATTTGAAAGTGTTACTTTGCGGTACCACATACAACAAAATAGACTTTGCGTACGCGTTTCCACAAATAAATTATAAATGTGGCGCTATAAAAATTGGTACTGCAAATTCAAGGAAACGCTGGCGCGATATGAATCAACATGAATGCCGCATCGCATATTGAGAACAATCCGAAGCGTATGCAAGTGTCTCAGAATAAATGTTACAAAACTTCTAGAGAATGCGGAATTGAAAATATTAGTTTTTGCTAATGAACATGTCGTGGATAATTCATATAACAGTTATATGCATTATACCTGAGGTATTTGCCTCTAAATGTTAGGCAACCACGTATGCACAGATATTCTTCCGGTATATAAAATCCCCTTGCCTGTCAGAACGTGCCCTATCAGAGCATTCGGGATAGTCTAAAAATCAAGACATGGTCACATCACTCCAGAAATTTTGAGACCTCAACTTTCTCACGTCTTCGATTTTCATGAATTTCGGTTAAACAAAACGTGATGTTTTTATGATCACAAGCATATTTGAACATGACATTTTAAAAATTGATTTGACTTTTTCGTAAAGATTTTTTTTCGTCGTGAAAATTAGGATTGAAAATGTTGGATCACTTAACCCTTTAAAACAGTTTGGCATAAATGAAATTTGAGTGATTGGTAAAATGAAATGTATATTGAAATAAATACCTTGGAGGATTTCCCATGGCGAGAAAATCTTGAAATTCTTTTTCCTCACTTTCGTACATTTCTTCTTTGCTGGGGAGAAAGGACGGTGTTCTGAGAGACTTCAAGAAGTATGCTACTTGATAAAAAAGAATGGGAAATAACCAAAAAACGAATGGTACTCCAAATAGTGCCATTGTTGGATACTTGATGTTGATTGAGTGTTTGTACAGGTGTATTACTCTGTTGCCTCTGACGGAGATTCCACAATCAGAATTTAAAAATGGCATATCATACGTATAGCCCGTGCAGAACAATAGAGCATCAGTTTTAATGGACGAAACCATCTTCCAAAATGAAGCCATCCGCTGTTGCTTCTTTGATAATTGGAACTTGCTGGATATTACTTGGCATTTTGAACTCAAGAGGTTCCAAATTATGACATAGGTACACTTGCTTTGCAACTGTCGCTATCTCTAACGCCATATCCTTACCAGAGAACGAGGCTCCAACAACTGCCACAGTTAGATCTTTATAACGTTCCGGATCTCTGTGATCATGACAATGCATTAACATTTCCTCTGAATGCTTCAATCCCGTTATATTTGGTATATAAGGACTTGAATTGTAGCCAGAACAAATCATAACAGCATCATAAAATTTCACAGACTCCTCTTTCGTTTTAAGATTTTGCGATAGCACAGACCAAAGCTTGCCAGAACCCTCAGGACGTGGTCTCACTGCCTTTACTACAGTATTAAATTGAATATATTGACGAAGCTTAAAATGAGCAGCGAAATCTTTGAGGTACTGAAGGACAAACTTGATGTGGAGGGTAGGAGGTACCGACGGCCTCCGGAAACGGGTAATCCGGGTAGGCCATCACCTCCTGCAATGATGTTGGTGTGGAGGCTCTTGTATATGCTGGAGTGCACGGGCAGGCCGTTCTCGTCGATGCCCGTGCGATCGGTGTACAGCCACATGCCGCCCAGCTCGCCGGCCTTCTCGAGCACGTCGAAGGCGAAGGCGGACGGGTGCGCGGCCAGCTGCCGCGCCGCGCACAGCCCCGCAGGGCCCGCGCCCACCACGCACACGGACACGCGCTCACGCTCGGCCATCGACCGACGCTCGCGCACGCTCCGACGCGGAGAGACGGCCCGCGCGCGCGGGCACGCGCCTTTTATCGCCCGCTCGAGGTCTCGAAGCGCACGCAGGCGCGTCGCGTTGCGTCGCGGCGCAGATAGCGCTGCGCCGCCGGGCCACGCCCCCCTCGCGAAGGCCACACCGCCGGAGGAGCCGCGCCGAACTGCGCGAGCAGCACGCGAGCGCGGTGGGGGAGGGGCGCGGGCGGGGGGCGGGCGGAATGAGCGCCGAAACCGGCGGCTGCGACGAAAGCCGGGGCCCCAGGACAAGGCCGTTTCACCTTCTGGGAGTTTGCTCGGAAATTCCGGAGCCACCTCGGAAGTTTGGAGATCCCTGGGTAAGAGTGGTTCCCTCTGAAATGGGGCGCCTCCTTCAATACACGTATGTTCCTCTGGATAACTGAGGTTCTCCTGAAAATAAAATCATTCGGTAATTGGGGATCTATTACCTAGAGGTAAATGGGGTCCCTCGGTAAATGGAACGGCATTGGTGGCTCAGACATCAATTGATGTCATTCAGTGCCTCTGACGGGAGGTCCTAGGTTCGAGTCCCGAAAGTGACAGAATTTTCGACATTAGCTCATAACTATGTCGATTTCAGCCGCTGTCTTGAGGATAATTCTAGCGGCCGGCTACTCTGATCTGTAGTTTTCCATGGTTTCTCCTAACAATGCCAGGCAAATGCCGGAGAAGTATCCTAACAAGCGGGCCACGGACCGCGCGCGATCTTTCCTTCCTCTTCCTTGTCCTATCCTACCCCTTACACACACATGCACTAACATACACTACACTACCACACATGCCGGGATACCGGTCGGGAACTTAGTTTGTCCTGGCTGAGACGGTGCCCACTGTTAGGAGATACCTGGTTGGAGGAAACACCGCTAGTCAATATTTAGGTCGACGCCAGATCTCGCCATCCACCAGGAAGATCACCGCCACTTCTTGCGATAAAAAGCATGTACTACACTCACGGGACTAATGATCTCGGCAGTTGACGCGCCCGAAAACACCAGTCGATCAATCGGTATAGAAACTCCCTGGATAGATGAGCCCTTCGATAAGCGAACCTTCTCTGTGATTGAGGCCCTTCCGTCGATGGGATTCGATGTACGAGAATTGATAAGTAGAACCTCGGTAAATAGGGAGTTCTTGCCACCTCGAACGTTAATCACTATCGATCATCTGAGCATGCACAGATGCACAAAAGTGATGCGAAACTTGAACTGCGCATGCGCATAAGATCGAGAGTGCTGTCCGCTATGACGTGCAAAATCTCTCTAATACGTCCAGTCGGTAGGTACGGTTAAAAGGTGGAAGTTGAATTCGCTCTCAATGCATGAATTTGCTCATAGCAAGAAATATTAAGGTGTTGCTGAAGAAAAAGTAGTTCCGTAAGTAATAGGTGCTACATTAGTGTGAGACCTCTATACGAAAAGGTTTAACGATTTTAATTGTTAGAGACTTCAAGCTACCTCACAGAAAACAGTGACTTCGATGACAAACAACATATACAACTTATGTGTGACATGCAACTTTACGATTAGGCTATATATTTGTATATTTGCTCTCATTTCCGTTTTTCTTACTAACTTATGTTACCTCACATTTTCGTCATTTTTCTTAAATGGTAGGGTTATTTACGTTTTGAATTTGACGTGGCAGTGATCATGGTCACAATTCTTCTAGGTTCATGGAACCAAATTTAAGTGAGAATCACAAAAATATATTAAATTATAAACAATAAATTAAAACAATAGAATCTCTATATCCTGATTTCTAAGCTAGAGAAAGCTCGAGTTACCGAATGTTTCGATTACGAGATCCGACAATATTGTTCTAGAAATTGTGATAAGAGTCGCGCCATACAAGCTACTCAGTAAGATTCCATAACCTTGGTATTCTGTGTCACATCTACGTTCGCTTTTTAACACGTAGCGGATTGATACTAGTGAACTGCATACTTGTTTTTGCCTGTTTGTGTGCGATGTCGTGAAAATGTTTGAACTGGTATTCTAACAGCGAGAAGCTTCACCTTTCTTACAGAGTGAAATGTAAGAAATGATAGCGTAGACTTATGATGAATTGGTGAAACTACAAAGGGCCCAATGGAAGACACCTCATACTTTTGGGATTCAAAAATTTAATGAGTTTCCGTTTTTGTGGGTGTAAATGATTGAGGGTGCATATTTTACTCACAAATATTCCTTACACTTAAAATTAAAATTAAAAGAATGTATAACCTCTTATCTCGGAAGGATTGTTCACTATGAATTTGTACCACTAGGACAAACGTGACCAACTGCAGGAGCGAAAATATGGGAATCAATCAGGCAATTCTGGCAAATAATGTGAATCAATCAGGCACTTTTAGTATAATTCTTTTTTGCAATAAAGCAACCGTAAATAGTACAATATCAGATGTTTCAAATTGGTTGCGTAATAACAAATTAATAATAAATGAAAAGAAAACTGTTTCAATACAGTTTTCCATTTCAAAAAAACAGTTCTCTACTCCATTAAAAATGAACAATGTGCCATTGACTGATGTTAAAGGAACAAAATTTTTAGGTCTATCAATTCAGTCAAACCTCAAACAGAATGTCCGCTTAAATGAATTGAATACAAAATTACGTTCATTATGCGTTCAGAATTCTTTCAAATTCCATCAGCCTTCACACTGCGCGTTGTGTATATTTTGCGAATGTTCATTCCCGCCGGAGATATGGCATAATATTCTGGGAAACACATCTTATAGCTCCCAGACTTTCATATTACAAAAAAGAATTGTACGCATAATTAGCAAATCCCACCCACGTGATTCTTGTAAGACTTTATTAATCTAAGAATTTTACCATTACCTTGTCTCCTGATTTACGAATCAGTAGTTTTTGTCAAAATGACTTACTTGTGGGAGCGAATATATTTTCAGCAAACGCCGATGTCTTTAATTAGCCTATAACTCTCCGTAGGAATCATATTCATCAGGTGGCAGTATCGACAGCTCACTACAAAAAATTTACATACAATTCATGTACATTACTCTACAACACTTTGCCAGATGACCTTAAACGATTAAATTCGATAGAAAAGGTTAAGTCCCAAGTAAATCTTTTCTGTTGCATAACTGTTTCTATACAATTCGAGACTATACCGAGCATCAAAAGGAAAGTAACATTAATTTTAACAATGATAGTTAATGTAATTATTTACCATTTGGATTGTATAATTCTAAAGGACCTGTAACAAGGACTGTACCACACCTTCTGGGTCGATGGCCCCATCTCGATCAGGTTTTTCGTCAGATTCCCTGATCCTTTGAGCAAATGCTGAGATGGCCCCTTGTTTTGCTTCTGGACATAAATATAACTTCATTATTTGTGCACGTCTTCTGAATTTCAGTGGGAAATATAGTTATTCAAATTATCGTTTTGCATATTGTCGCGGCAAAAAGTATTATTCTTTCATGAAGAACATGATGAGTGTTAAGGGCACAAATTTATAGCTAATTTACCTTTGAAAATAGATTTTATTATATAGGAGCGAATATTTTGTCAACAAAATTTGAAACAAAAAGCTCTTTTTTCTGTATTCAAAATTCGACTAGAATATGGTTTTGGATAGAGGTCACAGAATTATGAAAACGGGCACAAATTTCATTTCTCCCCATAGCTCGTCACACACCGTTTTAAACTGTTTTTATGTAAATAACTAAATAGATTATAAGGGCCTTCGGAGAGTGGGGCGGTGTTCCAACAGTGCAAGAGGCATTTAAGGTGTCAAGAGTGCATTTCGATACTTAGAGACAGAGGACTGCAGAATCAAGAATGTACTATGAACTCTCGAGTAAGGATCTAGAGAAATTCCGAATGAAAAATGTATGAAGCAAAAACAATTGAAAATATTTTTTAACTACAAATGAAGGTATTGACATTTTCAGTTTGTATTATAAATGAATTTTGCTGTATCTTTATATTGATAAAATCCATCATTTTGGAGAAATTCCATTTAATTTTGACATCATTGGTTATAGTGAACCTCTGGTATAGTGAAGCAAACCTCTTAGTGCCCAGAAGATCATTATAACCGGAGTCGACTATATTGAGGACACCATCGACAAATAAATCGCATTATTTGCCTCTACTAAAAATATGTATCTCTTCTTTTAAAAATATTCTAGACTCCTGTAACCTTTACTTTCCTCTTCAAAAGCGCGTCAACTTGCTTATGACAACATTCTTTCAATGAAATTGTACTCCTTAACATTAGGTATTGTGAGAAGCACTGCGTTTATGCACTGTTTGGCTGACTACTCTCTTTTCTTTTCAGCTTTACCATAGAAGTAAGCTATCTCATGTATACTTTCTCGCCTTACGAATACTTCGTAAGAAGAGAAATTTATGTAATCGTGCGCCCGAAAACGGGGAATTTTCGCCAGAAAAGTTCTTATAGCTGGGGTCTCGTAACGAAAAATTGGATAAAAACTGTGGCTAAATGTAGGAAAACTAGTGGTGAAAAAAATGGCACAGACTTTCTCGCAGAACTTAGTTTCCTAATCTCTAAATTGAACTAGTTTTTCTGTTATGAATGATGATCTTCCCAGATACCTTCTTTGAGCGCCCAAAGGACATTTTGTTTACATTCTCTGGATTTTTCGGCTGCCTAATGGAGAAATGAAACCACCATACATTTGTTACTATTATATAAGTGTAAATGTTATGCATAGCACTTGTGGTCGCAGTGGTATTCCGCGAGCATTGGCACAAGCTCTTCGGGCGGAAGCCTCTCCAGTTCGAGTCCTGGTCGTGGAATATTATTACTCACAATTTTCTGTTGCCACAGGAAGTAATTGAGAATTCTATAAACTTTATTTACAACCATGTAAATGTGAAACCATTTTAATCACAAATATTGATAATTACGATAAATGTACTGGAAGTGTATGTATATATTTGTTCAAATTTTTAACTTTTAACAATTTTTTACGTTTCTTCCTTGGATTTGTAAAGCGCATGTACCATCGCAATCAATTGTTTCTTTATCATGTATTTACCATTTTATAGCTCGGTTCGATTCTTTTTATGGCACTGTTCGTCCCATACGGTGCTAGGGTGGCATAGTGGTATAAGTGCCAGTTCGTTAACTTTGAGGATCGGATTACGGAACGGAAAAAATTGCTGGTAAGAAACATTTTTGCTGGTTTATGAAGTAGTGGAATAGCATTAG
This sequence comes from Acheta domesticus, assembly GCA_031308135.1. Lineage (NCBI taxonomy): Eukaryota > Metazoa > Arthropoda > Insecta > Orthoptera > Gryllidae > Acheta > Acheta domesticus. Next base: position 280,884,622 of record JAHLJT010008446.1, on the reverse strand, counting down.
ACCCATATATAAGCAGTGCGAGAAAGTATATGCGTTGGAAGCACTACTGGTTTTCAAAATGGAATAAATATGTTTTTTACACATGTCTTAAAATATACCATAGTCACGCTCATATAAACAGAGTATGGTATTGTGAAAAGTAAATGAGTACCTAGATTGAAATTGCACATTAAATCTAGCTTAATTTTAACAGTGTATAAAACATAGAATGATATACGTATCGTCCCATTGTATTACAATAATCAACTTGTTATCAAACTCGAATAGAAATAAGATGCATTACGGCACGTTTACCTTATTACGATCACTTATTATTTACGTACAACTTAATCATTATTAAAAATTCAAGATAGGTATCCTTTTTTTCTTTTTCTGACAATAATAAATCAAGATTTCAAAAAGAGCTGTTAATATTTGCTTCCTGAAAGCAAGAATGGATGCATTTACAGAGGGAAATTTTTCTCTTATTTGTGTTTTTTGGATTTATTCTTTTAATTTTTTATAGTTTTCTATAACTTTTTAATTGTTTAATTTAACATGTTTGTAAGTTATTTTCCATTTATATATTTTGTACTTACTACATATTTTTACTTACACTTGTTTTTTTACCTTCCCGTATACTATACGTAGGTATATACGTTCCCGTATATTACATGTACGTATAGTCGTATACTATACGTAAGTATAATAAGTATATGTATAGTATACGTAAGTATAGTATTAGGAAAATTATGTAATGCTGCGCGAAAAAACGACGGATTTTCGGCAAAAAAACTCTTATTACAGGGCCCTGGTAACGAAAAAGTGGATAAATTCAGTTACTAAATTAAGAAAAATATCTCCTAACACGTGGTGCAGCCAGAATCCCTGTTTTGTGGGTTCTTTATACCGAAAAACCAATTGAAAGCAAAACGTCTGTCCGTTTATCTGTGAACAATGCTAGCGACTAAACCGTTCAGCCTATTTTCTCCAAAATTGATACTCCCCGATCGATCCGACGGATCTCGTGGCCCCTTGAATTTGAAGCCGATATTTTAATTTTGGGGGATACTTTACATGAAGCCCCTGGGACATTTTCAAAATTTTCAAAACAGTGGTGCCAACAATTTTGATTAAATTTTGTTGTTGGATAGTCTAAAGGTCGTTTAAGAGAAGGGCGTTGGTCTCATGTTGGGTGAAAACTCTGCTTTTTCGAAAACTGAAAAAATTCAAAATTGTTTGGCATCTTCCTACAACTACACTTACGAAGACACATTTTTTCTTAATGAAATGTGTTCATAAAACACAGGTCTTCAAATAAGGTCATGTTCAATTTTTCAAAAACATTAGTATTGTTTGCGAAAATTTGTGTCAAACATACACAATTTTTAATTTTCTTTAAACCATTTTTTCTTAAACCGCACAACGTTTTTGATTAAATTGGTACCTGAGATAGCATAAAGGAAGCTTAAGAGGATGGCGCAGGTTTCATATTCGTTGAAATGCCTGATTTTGCAAAAACGTTTAAAAATTTAAAAAATTTCGGCGCCTTCTACAACAACAATTGTGAATATACAATTGTTTTTCATAATGAAATATGCTCATCAAAACAGATCTTCAAATAAGGTCATATTGAATTTTTTGAAAATATGAGTTGTTTTTCTATAATTTCCTGACAAACAATAGCCCGCTCGGAATTCGCTGCGCTTCGTTTTGGCGTCTTCTTACTACTACAATTGTGAAAATACAATGTTTTTCTCAATAAAATGTATTTATCAAAACTACATCTTCAAATAAGGTCACGCTTAATTTTTTCAAAATACGAGTAGTTTTTCTATAATTTCGTGACAAATATAGCCCGCTGCAAATTTACTACGCTTCAGACTTCCGGATGCATCGTAACCTTAGAATTTGCAATTTTTTACATTATTTCTTGGTTCGTTTCTTACATTCGACCATTTATTGTACATTTACACATTAATCTTTTAGAAATTATTTATTTGAAATATTTGAAATAAAAATTACTAGCTCTTAGAGAATATCTACAATGTACGGATTGCAACAATGGAATTCCGTTTCGCGCGCACGAATTTCTGTGAATTACGTGGTCATTGTTGGGACGTGATGCAGCTGTATGAAAATGAGTTATAATCGTCAAATTTATGTTGATATTTGCATGAAATAATTTAGTGTTTGCACCAAATGCTGTACCATTTGTAGTGAGTAGAGTATTTTTGCATGGTTTTAAATACTCTTCTCTAATCATGGCCCTATGAAATGCTATAGCTATAGTTATGGGTCCGGGATATTAGGCTTCTCTTTCCAATACAAGTTTACAAAACTTGTGTATTATATATTTATGCAGTCGTAAAATTCACATAGTTCTTTCCATAGTGAAATGGAAACAGTGAGTTGTTCGTTTCTTGAATGAATTGGACATTTTCAAATAAAAGCTAAGATGTTAGTGCGAAGAAAGTGCAATATTTCATATTTCACTATGTATCTGTTTCCAATAACGCGGGAAAGTGTGGGCTATTGAAGCACCACTAGTTGATAATTTCATCTCTGATTACTGTGTGTTCTTATTTGCAATTCTTTATTTTAAACAATATAATCAAATTTGTTTGTATATTCTTTTTTCATTTTCAGACATGAAATATATTAATAATTGTTTCTTCACACCTGATTATGCGAGTAAATAGTAGGCGAAACGTCGGGTTGTAGCTTTTTATAGACTATAAACACTATTTTTGAAAACTTGTTTTTGATTGTCAGAAAAAGAAAAAACTGTCTTAAATGTTTAACATTATTAGTGGCAATTATAATATTCTGATATATTTCATTGTCTTGATCATTATCACTTCATAATTTCGACATCGCAAATACATTGCAAAGGGCCCCCCCCCCCCGATAAGATGATAAAACGTTCCCCTCAACCAAATTACATATGAGTGGTTACACTACAATTCTAACATAAAAATAATCTTTTTGAAAGATTTATTAGCCCCCGTCCCACCACCCACAAGCCCAAAAATACAGCCAAAAAGGTGTTTTATTAATTTCAATTTTTTTTCGACAAATTAACACTATTTATCTGACTAAAAAAATATGATCAATAAGAACACAATTTGTTCTATCAGAAAAACATTTTTTAATATTTTCTCAGGCCCAAATTCAAACAAAAAATATTTTTGAAAAAAAATATCAAGAAATATTTTTGTACTGTGTCTTAGAAGCCTGAACAGGCTCGAAAAAAAATGTCAAAGGGTTCCCCTTACAACACAAATTGTTGTGAATTTTTTTCAGATTTTTTCGATTGCTGGGCTGCAGTTAAAAAAATTCCGCCTTAAAACACCTGGACTTTCAATATACTTTGAAAACGGTTCTGTGCATTTATTTTAGTGTTTATTATACATTTGTGTACATTGTTGTAGCACCCAATAAAGTTTTGATTTTGGAATGTACTTTTAAATTATATTTTTTAAAGCTTTCTAATCCTTAGTATGAGATTATCATACGCTAAGGAAAGTTAACAGTGTTTGGCAATTTATTAAATAATAATTCAGTCGTATTTGAGGGAAAATTTTGGGACATGTGGAAAAAATGAAGAGGAATAGGTTAGATCCAGATTTACAAGAACTGTTTTACATGTCTTAGATCACCGACAATGGCACGAAAATAATCGAAAGGCGGGAAAATGGTTTTTATTTTTTTAACTGCAGCCCAGCAATCGAAAGAATTCTGAAAAAAATTCACAACAATTTGTGTTTTAAGAGGAGCCTTTGACTTTTTTTCGAGCCTGTTCCAGGCTTCTAAGACACAGTACAAAATATTTGATATTTTTTTTTCAAAAATATTTTTTGGTGTTTGAATTTGGGTCTGAGAAAATATTGAAAAATGTTTTTCTGATAGAACAAATTGTGTTCTTATTGATCATATTTTTCAGTCAGATAAAATAGTGTTAAGTTGTCGAAAAAAATTGAAAATTATAAAAACACGTTTTGGCTGTATAGGGGTTTGGGTGGTGGGACGGGGGCTAAGAAACCTTTCAAAAATATTATTTTTATGTTAGAATTATAGTGTAACCACTCATATGTAATTTCGTTGAGGGGAACTTTTACCATCTTATCCGGGGGGACCCTTTCCATCGGTTTCTTCAAACGTGGAGAGGACTGCTGTAACCTATATCGGTGTTCCAATGCGTACGAAACTATTTGGGGAAAATTTAACAGCCTTTGCACCAACCACTCTATCTCGATGTTCTCTGAGGAAGTCCGGTCAACATGATGCTCGAAAAGGGTAAATAGCGGAAAGGTTTGGTGGCAGTTTTGAAATGTGGTTTCATGTTTTTGCGTCGCTGAACACGAAAATCATGTTTGAAAACAAGAATTGATTTCATTTGATTAATTTTCATCAAGAACAGTATAAAACAATATACGATACAATACACGTTTTTCTGAGCTCCAGAATATTTTCCCCACCATTTTACTATGCATTGTTGAATGCAAAATAAATGTAAGCGAGGTTATCAACATTCCAAAACAAGACATTTCTGTGCCCGAGTTATAGAAAACTTATTTGCAACGGTAAAAAAAATACACACTTCATTTTTTCGTATTGCTAACAAAATAGCAACCCACACTACGGTTCTACTCTTACTGCAACTAGCAAAAGGAAAGCTCAACAAAACGTGCGCATAGTGAAGTTACATTTAGTATGTCCAGAAGCAAAGCAAGAAACCATTTCAGCATTTGCTCAATGCATCAGAGGAACTGGACGCAAAACCTGATCGTGATGACTGTTGACCCAGAGGCTGAAAACATGTTTGCCTTGAAACACGTTTTTCAAACAAAACAACGTGTAACGATGCGATGTCTTTTCAGTTAATTCAAAATAAATAAAAAACTATCTACTTTTCGTAAATAATGACTATATGAAATATAAGAAGATACAATTCACATTTAACGTCTTAATGTTTTTCTACTCCAATCAACGGTTTAGGCGCCAGACCACCGCGAAATTTCGTGTTAAAAGCAAAAGTCATGTAAATATGGGAATTATCCCACTGGATTCCAAAATAAAAAATCTATCCCCTTTTTGTTATTGTTGACTTGATATGAAATGAAAGATGACATTTTTTCACATTTTCAGAAGTTGTTATAAGACAAGAAAAAGGATTGCAAAATTATACGCTTGCGCATACAATCAAGAAATAAGTCCTTCCGAAAGAAGCCTGTTGACTGTTACATTTATTGTTATTCAATTGCTTCTAGCAATGTTATCCCGTTTGTAATGGTAACTGTGTTGCGGCAATGCAGAAATATAGAACATTCCAGGAACTGCTGAGTAAACTAGTTTCAAAAAAGTGGTTTTCAGGTAAGACGATACAACAATATTTTGTTGGAAAATATTCTACAAGAGCTGACGAGATCGGAGAACTGACGACTCTACCAGTTCAGGAATCAATGTTTTCAACTGGTAGCAGCAGCGCGCTCGCTAGAGGACCGACTCGCGATGAAGGACAGCGCTGCCGTAACGTGGCCTTGGCACTAGTTACTGTCAGGGTGGGGCAGGAAACGAAGTCATTCCAAGAAGTTTCGCAGTGAACCTTAAGACTGCTAACAAGGATCATCAACTCAAAACACGCGAAGCGACGCTTGTGGAAGCTTCTCCGGAATTTTAATAACTTTCTGAAGCTGGCTAGCAACCCACAGCGGACCACAACCAAACATACACCAAGATTTAATACTTCGTAATTACTCTGATTATAAATTAATTAAACCAGTCATTTTCTAAAAACAAGGGGTCAGCTAGCTCCAGATTCAAGCTAGCTGTCAATTTACATAATTTTTAAAAATACAAAAAACTGCTTAAGAGCGTATATGAATTATTTACTAATTCATTACTCAGTTTTAAGATTTTTTGAACAACTAAAGTTTTATAAAATTAATAAATACAACTACACAATAAAAATTTTAAAAAATAAATCTTCATTTTATCCATTAAAATATTACTCGGAATGTCAACAAACACACTGATTATTCAAAAGAAATTACACTGAACATTCCACTCGTGAAATGAATAACCAATAATGTTTAACTACGCATACAAAATGTCCCAATCACGGCGGTGTATGAAAAAGTTTATGGCTTTTTACTTTCCCGTTACTTTTTATGTATATACGGAGTAAAATACGTAATATAAGGGAAGTTCTGTAAGGCTGCGGACATTTAATTTCGAAATTTAAACGGAAATACACGTTTTGGGGTCCCCTGATACCGAAAAAGTGTTGTTTTTTTCGAAAATGTCCGTCCGTCTATCTATGAACACGACTACCACCTAAACTATACGTATGATTTTTTCCAAAATGAATATTCCCCAGTCTATCTAGCTCGACTCGAGACGCTGCGATTTTGAAAAACTTTGTACAAAATTTGGAGGTACTTTACATAAAGCCCCCCGGACATTTTCAAACTTTACTCAGAAACGGCTCCAATTTTTTTTCTTTAAATTTCTTGTAAGAATAGAGTAAAAGACCCTAATGAATTACAACAAATTTGAAATCTTTTCGGCGTCTACCTACAACTACAAAATTGAAGATAGACATTTTTCCTTCAAAATAAAATTTGTTCCCCGAAATTAGGTCTTTCATGAAGGTCATGTACATTTTTTTGAAAATTTGAGTAGTTTCGCGCAATATTGGGTACAATATGTACATTTAAAAAAAATAAAAATAGAAGATTTCTCAAAAAACGGCTCCAATTTTTTTCTTTAAACTTTTGCTAGGGATAGTGCCTAATGTATTCTATGAGATGACATTAACTTCAGTTTGCTATATTCTTTTGTCTCCTACACGTGGTTTTATTGGTTCTTGATACCGAAAAATCTATCGTGGGGTTAGGAGTTTCAAATGAATATTTTGATTTTTGAGGATACTTCACATTATGCCTCAAAAAACATTTTCTCATAATCGTCGCCAATTTTTTTATGAAACTTCGTCTTCGTAAAGCGATAGCGTAAAGAACTCCTGTAACTAAATAAACCAAAAAAATCCTTTAACACTTGGTGTAGCTAGAATCCATGTTTTGTTGATTCTTGATACCGAAAAATCAATTGACGGCGAAACGTCTGTCCGTCCGTCCGTCCGTCCGTCCGTCCGTCCGTCCGTCCGTCCGTCCGTCCGTCCGTCCTTCTCTTGTCAACGCTAAGCTCCAACGCTATAGCTCCTGAACCGTTCAGCCGATTTTCTTCAAAATTGGTATTCCCCTATCGATCTGAATGAACTCGTAACTTTGGGTGTTTCAAATGGATGTTTTAACTTTGAGGGTTATTTACATTAAGCTTCAAAAACATTGTCAAAATTTTCTTAAAAACGACGCGAAATTTTTTGATGAAACCTCGTCTTCGGGTGGCGCAAAGAACACTTAAGAGAATGGTGGTAGTCTCATGTTCCCGCAAATCACAGATTTTTTGAAAATTGACAAAGCGCAATTTTTGGGGCGTCTTCCTACAACTAGAATATTGAAGATACAGATTTTTTTCTTAATCAATTCGTTTCTTAAAAAACGGATCTTTAAATAAGGTCATGTTCAACTTTTCGAAAATTTTAGTAGTTTCCCTATAATTTTCTGCGAAATGTAGGCATTTTTTCTCGAAAACCGCTCCAAATTTTTTCTTTAAATTTGCTCCTTATATCTACATGGACTGCAAAAAAATATGGTGTTAGTCCCATTTTAGTGAACTCTCCGTTTTTTCGAAAACTACAAAAAGTTACCATTTCAAAACCACAAAATTGGAGATAGCGATTTTTTCCTTAAAAACGTGTTGTAAAAAATCACCTCTTTAAAAAAGTCAAGTACAATTTTTTTATAAAAACGAGCTGATTTCGCTTAATTAGTGTCTGAAATTGAAGCAATTTCTAAAAATATTTTCTCAAAACCCGCACGAAATCTTTCCATTAAAGTTTATCCTCGTATGTAATAGCATATAATAAATAAATAAACTAATGGTGCTATGTAATGGCACAGACTTTCTCGCACTAGTTAGTTTTCTAATCTCTTTAGTCTGAACTAGCATTTCGCTTATGCCTGATTCTCTTCCAGATAACTTCTTCGCCCAAAGGACATTTTTCCCAGATTTTCTCAATTTTTCAGCTTCCTCATCTGAAACTGAAACAATTACGTCTTCACTAATACGGAAGTATATAGGTCGCGTCCCTTCCAGATGTCCGAGGTTGTTAAATGGCGTGTACGGATTCTGTAGTTGGAATCGAAAGGTCACCGGTTGGAGTCTCACACGAGGATTTAATTTGATGAATGTGTTGTTGCAGAAAACCATTGAGGAACTTTATTGAAAATCGTTTGAAGCACTTCTAATCACAAAACCAATCAATAAATATAAATAAACCGGACGTGCTTTTCCAATTTGCAACTTTTAAACATTCTTTACTTTCCCGCTTATGAACGTATATACGGAGGAAATGTACGTAGTAAAGGGAAACTTATGTAATGTTGGCCCCGTGACCGTGATCGCCAAGGCACTGGTGCCGTAGTGATCTTGAACCGTGGGGTCGCGGGTTCGAGTCCCGCCTCGGGCATGCAGTGGCGTAGCGTCAGGGGACGCTGAGATGCTGAGCATCCCCGTATATAAGAACCTTAAATACTGTATTGATAATCTTACAAGTGGTCTGTTGAGTGAAACACGTTTTGTATTAATTTTAAATTGATTTCCTATGATTGAATTCGGCGGGCTGTTGAAGCTGGCCTCTGATTGCTTGAAAGCTAAAATACTTCAGCGTCTGCCGCCAGATTGCGACGAGCAATGACGCATGCGCAGATGGCGAGGTCCCCCTCTCCCCTTTTCACCCCTGGCCCAGAGAAACCCGATTGCTTTTCGCTAGCGTCTACTGCGGAAAGAACCTCGTTTGTGCACGAGAGCGCAGCACACTTCAGGCGTTCAGTAAATTATCTTTCTCTCTCTCACTCGGGAGTCCCCGCTTGGTCATGGGTACAAACTGTAGAAATAGTGCCTGACTACTATTTCTTAATTAATATCCAAGAAATTGTATTATCTCTTAAATAGATTACATATTATTTAAGTCTGCAATGTATAAATTAACAAATGGTCTTATTTGCCATTCGCGTATAAGAATTAAAGCTGAGCCATTGTATAATTTGCTTTCAAGACATCGGCAGCCCTGACTGCTGTGAGGATTTTGTGGGAAGCGCCTACACCGTCGTAAGCAATCGAGATCGTGGAAGTAGTCTCAGCCTTGTGTTGCGTTCGCCTGTTAGATGAAGTAGTTGATAGTGACATTTTGTGTGTTATTGTTGAGCATCCCCAAACGTGTGAGTCACGCTACGCCACTGCGGGCATGGTTGTATGTGTACGTCATTTCACCCCCTACCATCAGCATATTGTATCATCCCAATACCATAACGTTACATCCAATATTGGTCGCTAATGGCCTCTTAGGTAATGCGATATTAAATAACGAAAAAAAACTTACGTAATGCTGCGGAAAATCGATTTCGAGATTTTAACGGAAATACACGTTTTTGAAACGTTACTGTTCGTCTGTATGTCCGTCCGTCCTTTCGTCCGTCCGTCCGTCCGACCTTCCGTCCGTCTGTTCATCTGCCCGTTTTTCCGTTTGTCCGTCTGCCCGTCTGTCCGTCTGTTCGCCTGTCCATCAGTCTGTCCGTCAGTCCATCTGTGAACAACACTAGCGCCTAAACCATACGTACGATTTCTTCAAAATGAATATTCCTCGCTCGATCTGCTTCCTCTCGAGGCACCGCGATTTTGAAAAACATTCTTTAAAATTTGGGGTTATTTTAATGAAGCCCCCTGGACATTTTTCAAAATTTTGTCAAAAACGGCTCCAAATTTATTCTTTAAATTTCTTGTAAGAATAGAGTTAAATTACACTTCTTAAGGTGGCATAAGTCCGCTTTTCACGGTTAACTCTGAATTTTCGAAAATTGCTACAGTTTGAATTTTCTTCAGCGTCTTCCTACAACTACAATATTGAAGATGAGATATTTGAGATTTTTCCTTCAAATAAAATTGAGAGTATTGAGATTTTTCTTTCAAATAAAACTTGTTCTCCAAAGTGAGTTCTTTCATTAAGGTCATTTTTTTTGACAATTTTAGTAGTTTTCTGACAAAATTGGGCGAAATATTTGCAATTTTAAAAATTAGAAAAACAAGATTTTCTCAAAAGCGGCTCAAATTTTTTCTTTAAACTTTTGGTTGGAATAGTGCTAATCGTACTCTATATGATGACATAAATGTTGTATTGCTCTATTCTTTTGTTTTTGAAAAAATACTCCTTTAATGCATGAAGTTCCGGGATCTGACATTTCGAAGAACATACGACGTGAGCTTAACATAAAAAGTTTCCTGTGTATCGGAGTCTCGAATAAATAGTTTTAGATTTGACGAAAGGGAAGAAAATACGCTTTCATAAAATTGAAAAGGTTCGAGACAAACTACTTGAATGGTTTTCGATGAAACTACTTGAATGCTAAACTAGCGCTCCGCCCCATTACGGGATTTCATCATCACCATCGAGCACGTAACATTCCATTCATACTATACAGCAGAAAAGCGCCACGTTTGGCATCACTGTCGTCATAAGAGACCGTACTTCATTCTTAACCTCGGACGCGCCATAGGCTTTTTTTTTTCAAATTTTTAATTTAAAGTCCAACGTCTAGGTCGTTAGCGACCACTATTGGATTTCACGTTATGGCATGTTGATGAAACGATATGGCGATGATAGGGGGGTGAAATGAACACATACAACCATGCCCGAGGCGGGACTCGAACCCGCCTGTCTAGTCGTTTCGTGGCTTCCAGACAGCAGAAAACTGATGATGATGGCTAAGCCATCGAAAGCTGCTCTTAAAATTAAAATAAATAACATTGTTGGCAATGACAACACCTGTGATCATTTAATTTTAAATGCCAACGACATTTCGCCACTAAACCAACAGGAATTTATAGCTAATTTACCTTTGAAAATATATTTTATTATATAGGAGCGAATATTTTGTCAACAAAACTCGAAAAAAAAACTCTCTTTTCTGTATTCAAAATTCGACTAGAATATGGTTTAGGATAGAGACCACAGAATTATGAAAACGTGCACAAAATTCACTTCTCCCCATAGCTCGTCACACGCAGTTTTTAACTGTTTTTGACGTAAATAAATAATTAATTAATTAATTAAAATCTATGCTTATTGCAATGTCATTTTCTACTGACAATAGAGCCAAATCAGCTAGTCTTGATTAATATATACATCTTTAAGTAAATTATTTAAATTATATAATTCCAACTATAAAATATTTTAATTGGTGTCACCCGGGGTGCGCCGCCTCCCTGCCCCCCCCCCCCCGTAGCTACACCACTGCTATAGCCTACTCTAGTTTTGTATTTATGTCAATTTAAAACAACTCATTTTTCTCAAAAGGCAACATTTCGGTGGCCTATTGTTTTACCTGCATCAAGGCTTTCGCATACAGAGAAGAAGAACGTATTCTATTTACCAATACGTCCAATATAATTTTCTCTACTACAATATACACTCAAATTTTTAAAAAAAATCACTAATACACTCACGCGCACGCACGCAAACGCGCGCGCGCGCACCGAGCGAAATAGCTTAGTGCGTAGCGCGCTGAATGCGCAATCAGGAGATCCGGGTTCGATCCCCGTTTTTTTTCGTGGTTTGTCCTTGGTCATAAGGCGAATGCTGGGATGGTTCCAAAAGCCCACGAATACATCCCACTTCTCACTACCCCACCTAACACCTCCCACCATCATCCTAGTCCTTTCACCCCCCGTCATCACCCTATCCAACGACAACATCCAGAACCTCATAATTGACTATCAAGGATAACAATCTTGTCTTAACCAAGGGATGCGGCCGAAACTGTGATCCCCATAATTCCACACATTGATCTCTCCAGGATAGCATACGACTGGGCATCGGAAGAGAGAAACGTACTGCCTGCTCAGTAGTGGCCCATACGCGAATTATATATATACAGAGTGTCCAGAAGCTCCCGTTACAAAAAAATACCCCAAATTCTGTGTTGCACGTCATGAAAAATGGCAGGTCCAGTTTTTCCGAAAAAAATTTGTCTTTGAGAAAATTGAGTTTAAAAATCACTTCCGGGCCGCGAAATTCAAACCGGCCGCTACTACGCAGCCGACGGCGGTGTCTCCTTCTGCGCGGAGCATTTCCTTGTTTCTCCACGTAAACGGTGAAACAGTCCAGTAATATTATCTAAGGAAAGCATTGCGTGGCTTACACTAGAATACATTACTAGAATACGTTAGTATAAAATGTTTGTAGGTTCTGTTTAATAAATATTTTAAATGTACTTATTGAAAAAATGATAGCCACGGTACACGGCAATGTAAAGGTAAATGATGAACACATCCAACACTTATGAAAAATATTGAATCTCCTGGAATGCTCGAATTGTAATTTTTAGCACATATTCATATGAACTAGTGCCTTTCGGCTTAAGATTCTCACATACGTGAAAATTATTCATAAACTAAAATTCGTTTCGGAAATGAAATATATTTCATGAAAATACCGAGTTTATTGATTATCTCCGGGCACGGCATTCGAATTGATCTTTGGAATCTTAATTGGGAATCTTAAGCCGAAAGGCACTAGTTCATATGAATATCTGCTAAAAATAACAATTCGAGCATTCCAGGAGATTCAATATTATTCATAAGTGTTGGATGTGTTCATCATTTACCTTTACACTGCCGTGTACCGTGGCTATCATTTTTTCAATAAGCACATTTAAAATATTTATTAAACAGAACCTACAAACATTTTATACTAACGTATTCTAGTAACTATTCTAGTGTAAGCCACGCAATACTTTCCTTAGATAATATTACTGGACTGTTTCACCGTTTACGTGGAGAAACAAGGAATGCTCCGCGCAGAAGGAGACACCGCCGTCGGCTGCGTAGTAGCGGCCGGTTTGAATTTCGCGGCCCGGAAGTGATTTTTAAACTCAATTTTCTCAAAGACAGATTTTTTTCGGAAAAACTGGATCTGCCATTTTTCATGACGTGCAACACAGAATTTGGGGTATTTTTTTGTAACGGGAGATTCTGGACACTGTGTATATATATATATATATATATATATATATATATATATATATATATATTCTGACGCAAACCCGCCCAGAACACCCTAAATTTAATTAATTTACTAATTCTCCCAACAATGGTTGAGCGTCTGGGCGCAGATATCTGCTCTTGCGAGCTTACTTTATCTCAGGGCAGTGGGATCTTTTGGGGTGTAGAGAGCAATCCAAAACAGGAACACAAATAACAGTAAAACAAAGTTTAATTACTTCAAAAATAATAACCAAATCTACTACACACAAATCATCATCATCCTCCTTGAACTTTTCAAAACGTACCATCAACACACTCAATATTCTCTTTAAATCAAAATAACCAAAGACTCTTCAAATTCTACACACTGAATTAATGTTCATTGAAATAAGGAATTCCTTTGAAATGAAACTGATTAAATTTACTTCTACTCTTAACTCAATAACTGCGTACTCTTTACCATTCTTATTTTACATCTGTTTTTCCTAAAATTACCTGAACAATTAACGTGCTCTGTGGCACGACTTCCTCCACACTTCAATGCAATTATTACTACATAAATTTACTTCAATTCATTGACAAATCTAACAGGTAATCAGGCGTCAAATGGCTAGTGCATTTCTAATTGCGACTGAAAGTTATTTCGCCTTCATAGTCCAGTACCTCCTCGTATAACTTCTCTTAACATTTTCTTTCAACGCGGCGCGATCTTGACTTAGATTTTGCTTGCACCGTTACCTCGCCCCTCGCGTTGAGCTGGCCTTGCGTCTGGTCGCTGGCTGCCGCGCGAACGCTGCCGGCACGTGCCACGCAAATCGCGGCCTCGCCTCTGCTGACTCGCTGCCTTCGCGCCCCCGTCTTTTCTCTCTTCCGCTCCCGGCGCCGTCCCTCTTCTTCTGTCTTCTTTTCCCGGTTCCGTTCAGTCTTCTATCTTCTGCTCCCTGCTGCGTCCTCCTCTTCTGTCTTCCGCTCCCGGCTCCGTCTCCTTCGTCCGATTTCGAACGGTACTCGCCCGTCTCCAAATCTCGTTCGGCACGTTCTTTGCTCGTGCCCAGTGTTTTTCGTACGCCGGCGTGAGGTATGGTTCTCGCCGCGTACTAGTTTTCTCTCTCACTCCAGCTGCAGATTTTGTGGTTTAATCTGAGCATCAACTTGTGTCGCAATTTAACAGGCGACCTCCTTCACGGTGCCGTAACTGAAGAAAAGCTTTCTTGAATATTCAACAAATTCGCGGACGACTAACTAGACGCCTTTCTGACGCCGAACACTCCTAACTAATGATGTTCTTACGAATAATACGTTGCAATCGGCCCGTTGCTTCGGCGATGGAGTGAACCAGTAGCGCCACTTCCACGGACGTAAAACCCAAAGACTGCTGCTGCTGCGGCGGGCGTAAACCAGAGAGAGAGCTGCCTTTCACGGACGAAAACTCAAGAGAACGCTTCCACTTGCGGACTCGCGTTTTATGCCTTCTTGCCTGTAGGGGTAACGCGGCGCTTCCTCCTCCCCTCTCCAGCTAATGCGCGTCATTTTCTCGCGACTTTCTGCGGACGCCGCGGGCGCGCCCCTTTTAAACTGCGCCGCGCTCCCTTCCCCGTTCTTTTATGGTGTTTCATGGTGCGTGGGCACCTGTGACGAACCTCTGAACTCACGTTCGTCACAAGATATATATATATATATATATATATATATATATATATATATATATGTGTGTGTGTGTGTGTGTGTGTGTGTGTATGTGTGTGTGTGTGTGTGTGTGTGTGTGCGTGCGTGTGCGTGCGTGCGTACACATACATACACCCCTTGATGCCTACCATTTAAAATATGTCATAAGATATATTTTAATATAACGCAGGATATATGAGGTTTGTATACACATTTTGAAATTAATAAGTAAGTATTTTATTTACTAAGTTACTAAAATACCTCCAGAACTTGGCTTTTGAAATATGAGTCATTTAAAACTGTCTTAAACGGAGTAAAGGCAAAATTTATAATTATTCTAAAGCAAAATGGTCAAAAACCCGCTTGAAATAAAATATTACCTTCCACTTGAGAACTAAGATTTATGCACATTAAGCGTCCGTGGAACGCGCGTTGATATAACCACGTGTGCGGATACCATAAGGCTTAAAGTACAAGCTACAACGTACGTCGAAGGTAATGCTTTTTTAGCTTTGTAGCACGCGACACTGGCTAGTCGACGCTCGTTGGCTGAAACGCGCGCAGCCAAGAGCGCTCGTCTGCCATTACGCATAAGATACGCAGAGCGAGAAAACTGGGAATTGTCAAGGAATTTGTTATTCAAGATGATGTCAAGGAGTGTTTAGTTTCTGTGGGAAAAAATGATACTGATTATATTTTAATGTGTTGTTTAATATTTTAATAAATTGAAACTGTCACAATACAGCGGGTGAATGGGAAAGGACATATGCTCGAAAACACTATTCTCGGAAAATTCCTTTCGAAAGTAGATCGAATATTTTAATGTTGGATTCTATCAAAAGTAGCTTTCATTAAAAACTGCATTTTGCAGATTTCAGAGAAGAATTCTATCGGCCAGCTATTCTTATCGCTTGTTTCCCGTGCTTTTCCTACGAATACCACGCGAATGTCAGAGCAGGTCATGGACCGCGCGCAATCTTTCCTTCCTCTCCCTTGTTCTATTCCCTCTCCGCATCCGAGCTTCCTGACGCCCCGGGCGCCTCGCACACACCGATGCTTGGCAAGCGCGGGCATTTCGTAACTGCTAGTGTGAAACGACACCACGCTTTCTATAAATTAGAAGATTTATGTTATAAATAAAGTAAAATTTATTTTCTGTTACAAATAAAGTATTTTTTTTAAATAAAGTAAAGTGCCTCAAACCAGACACGAACTACACGCGCACTGCGGTTACAGTTCCGCATGCAGAGGCGTATCTACGGTATGGCAGACATGGCACGTGCCATGGGCGCCACTCACAAAGGGCGCTATTTAGAGTATACCCGCTAAAACAAATAACAAGAACCCTAATCCGAAGTATCCTCACAGGGGCGCAAATTCTATGCTCGCCACGGGCGCCTGAATAACTAGACACGCCTCTGTCTGCATGACACCGACTGATTCAGTTTCTGCCACCTCAATAGTTGGATACTTGTATACTTGCGATAAGGTAAGGGGCTAAAATAATTCCTTTCGATGACTAATGAGCAATAGGAAATATAAGGGTGCACGTGACTTTTTTTCAAAACATCGACTAAAACCTACTTAGACGTTCTCGTACATGACGTACTTGGCGTACTAAGTACTCGTAATTGAGCGCGACAGACGCGAGAATAATGACGGCAATATTCGAATACGGTAAAAAAACATGAAAGCCTGATTTTGTATATCTCATGAAAAGGGCATAGATAAACTGAACAAATATTTTATTTTTAAATAGATTTTATGCGTATTGGCCCTGCATATCTTACAGGAGCAAATTAAATGTATTTGCATTAATAGTAAAATACGATATACCTTTTAAGATACGGTATATTTAAAATTGTGACATGATATGAAGTTTTTATTGTGATATTCGTAATCTACGTATAAAATTGAATATGTTGGGTACTCTACTTTCCTGGAGGTAAAAATTGTGCTTCCTAGTATTATCGATGCAGCACTTTTTACAGTAATACGTTTCGGAAGTATTACGCAGAGCCGGATTAAAATCTTAATAGGCCCTACCCGTGACAAAACCTGGGGGCCTCGTACTAATTTTAAAATATTGAACATCAACATGAATTTGAATACAAACAATAAGTTTGCAATTGAAAAAAATGAATGGTAAAATGTATTTGCATAATAATACAATTTTGTAAAACACTATTTGGGGCCCTATGTAACAGGGGCCCTAAGCAATTGCATAGTGTGCTTAAACATTAGTCCCGTGATATTACGGATTTCTGTTTAGTAAGTTTTAAAATAATCACGATTATATAATGCTATAGGAGTGTATATGAAAATTGCTGTATACTTTTTTTGAGTCTTTTGCCAAAGATTCCGACAGCGTTCAGGTTCCATCCTTTAAACGACTGTGAGTTCAGTAAAGGGGAGGGGGTAGTTAACCATCTGGGGGCCACGCGACCCATGTGTTTTGCTCTCTGGTAGTCCTCTTTATTGGTGTTGGGGTTGTTTGTTTTCTAGAGACATACATTTGAGTGAGCTTTTTGCTAATAGTTGTAAATTCAAGAAGGAAATTTAAGAACAAGCTGGTTCATGTGTGTATACTGGCTATTCTTTCTGTGATCAAAACATTTTTACAACACCCCTTTAAAAAGGCCGACAAGAAAATGAAGTGGCCGGAGGAAAATTTTTCTGCCAATCTTCCTAATATTTGTAGACTGTGTATGGCGGAAGGTACTGAATGTATGCAACAAATATTTGCAGAATGTGAGCATGATGGAGAAAGATTTCAACTTTCGTCTAGAATAAAAGCGGTGACGTCCCTGAAGGTACTATGTTCTTCAATGTTGGGTTATGTATCCAGACCGGTTTTTATAAACACTGTATGTTAGTAGTATATAAGTAGATTTTGTTTATATCATGTTTAACCTGGCTGTGTCGCGTATTTGATTTTATTTACAGCGTGGCTCTTCATTACTGTTAAATCGCAAAACTTATGAAATTGTGGTTAAGGTCGCCTTATAAATACATATTTATGCAGGATGTTCCTAATACAATTTATTTTGTCGTCCCAAATTAAAAATTTTCGAAGTGTGCTGGTGATGGAAATAATTATAATAATATAAATTAAATTCAGTAATTCCTTTTGTGCTGCCTATATTTTGAATAAAAACATGAAATCTGACCTTTCTGTGGTATAATGTACTACCAATTTTCTTAATTGTAAAATTGTATAGTTTGATCTAATTATATTTTCAAGATTTGTGTTGTTTCTGATCAGGAATTTGTTTTATTGTTGGGTTCATTCTTTTAAATTACTTTTTTTATTTATGTAATGTGTTCAAATCTTAAATAAACTGAAATGGGCACACTTTGATGTGCTAAAATATTAAGATTATAGGGGAATATTGAGAATATATGTGAATATTGTTTCCCTTGTATATCATTTCATGTTTGAAGAACTTCATTTCATTCCATTTATTTTGGTTCATCTTATTGTGTTTTCAAGGTGGAGCCTGGAGATCAGTTACCAGAGCAAGCCTGCCAGCATTGTGTTGCCCAAATAAACCGCTGGTATGATTTTAAAATGTTATGCGAAAGCAGTGATACAATTTTACGGCAACAACTGGGACATTCAAATTCTGATGTGGAAGTTATAATGGTTTGTGACACTTGTAGCATAAACTAACCAAAATGTAGAGATATTTGTGCTACTTTCCTGTAGTGTGTTAACATAGTCATAACAAGTAACTAGTGTATGCTGATGGAGAGTGAGCGGCATTTGACTCTTCAACATTTTAATTTATGAAATTTTTTTTGTATCTCTCAGTAATATAAAATATACCATAAGTTCAACGTTATTCACCATGCTAAGTAGAGTTGGTACTCGAGATCATTTGTTTTTCCTAGAGGCCTCCACACATGTAATAATTTGTTGGGCCGACTGGCCAACCGTTGCAACAAATTGTATTATGTGGAAGCAAGTTGTCCAACAGAAATTTTTAGGGGCAATTGGTTGGTTCTGACCACATGACCACCAATTCCTCCACCAAACTGTGTAATCTGTAGTAGTGTTGGGCAGTAATTCCCGTCCTCATAACACTGGCCCAAATATGGTGAATTTGTTAATTGGAAAGTTCTCTTGTATATAAGGGTTTTGGGGGATGCTGAATAAAAATATGAAGTCAAAAATTTGAAAGTCATAGTTGCATATCCAATATTCCTGGCAGAAAAGAAGAAAATATTCAAATTTATTCTCAAAATTAGTAATATAAGCAAGTTCTTGTAATAATTAGATGAATGAATGCAACATCTGAAAAAGAAACTTTTTATTATAAATTGTAGCATTTGTACGATATTAAGAGAAATAGTTTTAAACAGCTTTAAAACTCCTTTCTTAAAACGTGCCAGTAATGCAGTTGCTGCAATGTATGTGATTTTGAAAGGTGATGCTTCAGAGAATGCAAATTTTACCATAGAATTATGCCTTTTTTACTTATTGTTTTCAAGAATTCCAATTATCGCTCTCTCTTTGTCTTCTTCTTTTTTTTTCCTTCCACTTTAGTTGTTAACAAATGTTCAGTATTCAGGTTTATAAAATCTTATATTTTATCACATACAATGTTTATATAATCTTTGTCAAGGATTTTAATAACCTACTTAATCATACACTTGCTGCTACGGAACTCTGCTGCGCACAGTTCAATTTCAAACTAAGACTGAATACAAAAGACTTGTCCCTTACCTGCCTTCCTACTCTAAAAGTATAAGGGTAAACTAGTATGAACCTAAAAAGCCCCAGGTAGAAATTTTTTTCATTTTGGCCAGATGTTTGAGATCTGGGAAGCACTGTACAAAAGCACTTGAGTTTACTCTGATTTCCTTAACACTAGCTCTTATGTTTCCATGCTGAAATTCTGAATACTACTGAAAAATCAGGTTGTTGATTGGACAGTATATAACCAAGTGTCCAGTTTGATTGCATTGATAATGATCGGTCCAACAAATTGCGGTCTGCATGTAGAGTCATGATGCCAGACAAGCTGGTTATACATGGATTAAAAATAAAAATGCAAAAATTTTCTGCAAATAATTTGTAAATTGTTTTGCTATATCATGTCACTGTACAGTTGTCTTTGTGAAGCTGACATTATTTTATTTTATTTTATTTTTAATTTTTGCATAGAAAGCAATTTTTATTGTTTTATGAAACTAATGTGAATTTAGTATTTAATTTGCTAATAAGTAATGTATTCTTATGGGAACCTTGCATTGTTCCATTATGAAACAATTTTCTATCAATATTTTGTATGTTTTGATATGAATCATGTTGAATGCATTAGTAATTTTGGGGTCCTGTGGCAAAGTTATGAAATTACTTTTTGTCTAATTTCTGTGTATGCATGTTAATGTTCTCTTCAGTAGTAAAATTTGTGTTTAAATGTTACTTTTGCAGTAAAACATTTTTTATTTTACTTTTGTTTATGAAGTTCATCTGCTGTAAAGAGAGAAAGTGGATATTCATCGAGATACTTCAGTCTTTTCCTTTCCATCCTTTTTTCTTTGCAAGTTCTCCTTTGTATTTGTCTATTAACTTAGCCGAAGGGAGTATTATTTTTCTTATTTTGTTCCTTCTTGTTTTGGTTTTTCTTCATTGTCTTTTTGCAGTGCCATGCATATCTTCTGTTGTTGGAACTGAAGGATTTTACATGCATTCCTTATTAGCATATTTTGTAATATGCCCTTACCATTATTGTTTTAGAACTTCTTAAGGGTCATGTAGACTGCTTTAAAAGCACATTAGCGGTTATTGTTAAATTTTGTCATCGTTTCATGGTTGATTCAAGAATGCATTGCTTTAAAAAGAATGATTATGCACATTGTTTGATAAAAGTTTTCAATATCGAACATCTCGTGTGGCATGTGTGAAGTTTTGTTCCGTTTGAATGCTGTTTTGAGATTCCTTTTTTATTATTATTATTATTATTATTATTATTATTATTATTATTATTATTATTATTATTGGTTTTTACAATTTGCAATTGTCACTTCACCATGCTATTATATAGCTTTGTTAATTAGATTGAGTCAGCTTTGTAACAGTTTTAAGATGAGAATTATTTTACATCAGAAATCAATATTCAATATAATCAAAGAAATCGTGAACTACTGAATGGCTTGAGAGCAAACTAGACTGAAGCAGTTGTGCTCAGACTGGAACTGCACTATATATCAATGTATTAGCTATGAAGGGAATTTTAAAATTAATACAGATAAAATTGACTCACAGGTTTTATTTATGTGGGTTAGTAATGTAAGGAAGTTGCAGAGTGTGATTTAATGAAACAGATGGCCAGCAGGGCCAAGGACAACATTTTTCGAGGTGGTAATTCCCAAATATAGTTAAAACAGTAAACACTACAGAGATGTATCAGTCAAAACTTCTATTTTTTAAAAATTTGAGGTAATAATACAATTACAGATGAAGAAAGAAAGACACTGTGTTAACACCAGCTATAGATATGATGGGCTTTGTTCTCGGAAGCTCCTCACTTGGGTTTCTGCTGCGGTGCTTAGGTAGAATTTCTCTATAGAAAATTAAACCGTAGAAGGCAGATCAGGATCTGTTTACTCTTGAGGCTTTCCACCTGGGTTTCTTATGCGATTGCTTGCAGAGCGTTGACAGCATAATAGTGACTATTGTCTTTGGCTTGGAAAAGACTTGATGTAGAATATATCCTATCAGAATTGTAAGCCGGACTGTGTTATTATTTTCCTTGTATTTTTTTAAATGGGGAAACAGTGTCTACCTCCTCCTCTCCTCATTCTATGCCACTGGGAACCACACCGGTCTCCATCATGTCCTAGTCCGCAGTTGAAGTACTGGCTATCGATACAGTAGTCAGCTTTTTTATTTTCCAAGCAGAGCTCAGCAAGTGAATATTTGGCATAAAATATTTATTAACATAAACTTAAACTTTCAACATCTTTTATTACTCAGGGTTTTGAAATTTTGACTAATTTTCGTCTTGTGAAGTTATGAAAGATCTAGTTTGAGTAATTTTTTTTTTCTGGAGAATATAACATTTGTTCATTTGACTTTTAAGGTCTTTCATCAGTTGTCAAACTGATTGCTGGAGATTTTTAATCTTCTAGTTTTTGCAAAGCTATGTGCTTATGAATCAGTATTCCTTTCCTCCTAGATCTTCTCATTGCGTGACCCCAGTATCATGTGTTGGGTAGAGAATTGGTGTCAGTCGTGGAGGGACTGATCATAATCTAAATAAACCAAATAATCCACAAACATAATTTCGGTGTTCAATTGGGATACTAACAGATTTCAGTTACCATCCTGCCTTTACTGTGTCTAGCTGAATTGAAAGATGATGTATCTGTCTTGAACTGTTTTAGATTTTATTTTCCCTATTATTTGAAGAAATAATGGAAGTCATCTCTGTCAACTTAATACTTTTTTTTAGGGATCCGGCTCTCTAAACATATTTTAAGTTGACGGAGATGAGTTCCATTCATTCTTCAATTAATTCCATCAAAATACAGCATCATAATTCCCACAATTTTCCCTATTAGTATTTGCATTCTGGCCGAAAGATCCTGGTCCATGCCATTTTAAAATGGGAAAAATCTATATACAATTTTTCATTACATTTTTTCTGTATTTCTGGAAAAGAAGTGTTCAAAGATGATACAATGCCAAGTGATATGAAGTTGATCATCTTTTCTATTGGTTCTGTATACCCTGCTTCAAAGCAAAGTCCATCAAGTTAACACTTGAATGCCCAAGCTTACTTTTAAACAATACTTTTGTATGCATTAAATTCAAGAACTTTATTCTCTCCCCCTTTTTTTTTCCGATAATTAAATTGCATTGGTCTAAGTGATGGTGCACAACTCCATTTAACCTGTAACTACAGACACTGAGTGAAATTTGACTCCGTGTTAATTTTCTACGAATTGCGAGAATTCCATGAATCTGATAAAACTATTACATTCGTCTATCTTATCTTCAATGTCTCAATACTGATTGTTGTAATTTTGCAGCGAATTGCTTTGTTCTGTGTTTTGTTACTGTGATTTTTTTGACTGTTGGTGCTTGTGGGAGACACTTTGACTCCGTTTATGCTACTGGTTTTGTAAGTGTTAGTTGTCCTGTTATTGAACATATTGAAGTTACAAAAGCACTTAAGTGAAAAATTTGTTAAATAATCATGTCCGGAACTCCAAGGCCATCATCTATCAAAGTGTGCCCCTCTAGTAGTGACCTCATACGTACCATGAACAGGTAAATACGTAAATGCCTTATATTGTATACGAAAGAACCATAAAACGAGAACAGATTGTTTTTTGTTTTTTAGTTTGTCCAAAATCCTTGTAAGGGAATAAATGGAAAGGCGAATACTGATCATTCAGCTGCGACAAGAATGAGAAAAAGCTTTTACAATATGTTAGGCGATGAGAAAATATAAACAAATGACAGCAAGGAGGAAGAAATTTAAACATGGCACAAATACGGTTTCAATTATTCCAGAAATCTCAGGAAAAAAACAGTCTCACTTAAGTCTGTTCTAAAAAAGTCACTGTTCTAAGTGATTGTCTCTTATTTGTTTAATATTAATACATTATACATACATTATATTATTATTGTTAAATATAAATTGTGAGTGATGAGGAAAATAAAGTTTGTATTGCATTTATGTTTAAATTTTCTGCCAGTTTTTTTCGCATAATCAAACTTTTTTATGAAATACCATTAAGAGAAAAATATAAATAATCGATATTATGAAGTTAAATAAGAAATTTCGAATCTTATGATTATGGCCCGGATAATTATGTAATTACATATTTCCGTAAGTTAACTCTGCCAAGTCAAAATCATGATATATTTACGTTTCATGTCGATTAGTGCCTAAAAACGTTGACTTTTTAGTACATATATTTACATATTTTGCCTGCAAGTACAATATTTACATATTTTTCTCAATTGTACATATTTGTAAATATTTTTTAATATTTACTTTTTCTGAATTCTTTTTGTATAATTCTTCATTTATCCTATATGTTTTTGATAAGGAATCGCCCAGACAAACAATTCAGCATTGTCAAACACAATTTTTCTGCAGCCTCCTCTCTAAATTGGCGCTATTGCGACTGCTTGGAAAGGAAATTGGTATATGAAAATTATGTCTAGCAGGTGATAACTCGCGCCCACAACGCATTTTCCAGAGGTTCTTGACCTTTAATACTATTCGCCAAAAATCACATGCACCAACGCAACTTGGAAAGTGCCATTGACAGTTTTCTTTCTGTGTTTGTTACACGCGACCCTAAACCCTTGTTTGTAAAGTATCTCTGTGAGGTGAAAATCTGAAGTAAAATCACGATGTGGCAGTGCAGCTTTTGGATAAGAAAGGTCAGAAAATAATTCATGGCAATTAGCTTAAACCTTATGGTAACGCAGACTTGCCAAAGGCAAAGTTTGGTGTATCTTTTCAGAGAAGTCTAGCATTAGCTTCTTGGGTAAGAACATCATTAAAGAAAGCGGAATTTGTGCTATCTAAGAGTCAATTGATTAGATATCAACCACCACTGTTTTTATTCCCTAATACGTGAATAGCATTGAACAGTGACGTGTTGGGACAAAGTTTAAATATACACCAGTAACTTTGTGCGGTGTGGAATGCTTAGTCGGTGCAAGGCCCTCCAACAGATAATAGGAAACGTTTAATTTCTAGGTATTTGAAACAAATATTTGTTTCTCATTGTTACAGAGATCATTGTAAATAACAGAATTATGAGGAGTATTGTGTTTTAATTACGAGTATATTAAGTCTACAGATCAATATTTAAGCAAAAGTATTTTATTAAAATGAATTGATATAATAATTAAAGGGTTTCATATTTCTTACTTTTTAGTACATATTTCTGTACATTGTAATACATATATATGTACATATTTTCCTATTTTTTAGCACATAATTATCCGGGCCCTACTTATGATTATAAAAATTCAAATATTATGAGAGGAGTCAATGTGACTCCTCTGTTTTCGCATTTCGGAGTTTCATGTCTGTTGTTAAGAGTTAAAGCAATTAATATTGGGAAGTTTAAATCCCAACACTGGCAATTTTAGACAACAGTTAAATAATCTAAAGATTATAGAGATTTCCTGTATTTTGAAAGCTTGATGGTTGTTCAAATTTGACCTGTCTTTCAGCAACATTCCCATGAGAGTTGTTTATGGACTGTTTGAAATTCTCTCAAACCATATTAATTTTTCAAGGTCATTGTACAAGAAAATATAAACATACTTTGTTGAGTTTCAAATGAGCTAAACCAAGCTCAAAAAAAGCCAAATGGTGAATTTTAAGTTGCTTTTAATAAAAATATGACAAAATGGGCAAACATTTTAGTTTCAGACTACTGGTTATTATCATCAAAAACATAGAAGATAAGAAATAAAGGAAATTGTCTAACACTGTTAGTATATTCATCAATAGACTTAATATTTTTTGTCTCTAAAAGCTTATATTTTAGATATCTATCTGAGAGTAATTCCCAAAATGAATTTGGCTCGTTTGTAAGTAGAGACAAACATGCAGTGATGAGAAAAATGCTGTCATTCTTTCTGATTGAGTCTTGGCCATGGTTTAAGGAGAGCATCATGGAATTTTAAATAACAATGCCTTTCCTTAAGTTGAACTGAACAGGATTGTATATGAAAAACCAAGAAAGTACTAAATCAAACACTATGTCAATGAAAAACAGGCAATTTCTGGTTTTAACGATAAAACTCGCACTTTTAGGCATATTGAAAATAGTTCTATTAAACATTTAATTAATTTTTAACATCTACATCAATGGAATAAACTGGCTTGAAAATGAAAGGTCTACTTGTCACCCATCTGCAATATTCCGTATATCTGAAACCTTTCTGGTAGGAGTATAAATGCTTCATAGAGTTCCCAGTTTAGAAACATATATTTTGACAAGTGCTAGCTGAGTCACTGGAATTTGTGGGATTTGAACAAAAGAAACGTAGCATTACCCATATTAAAATAAATGGCTAGTAGGGTCATTCCATCCAAAATTTTAGGATTTTGAAGGGTAAGTTCTTGAATGTTTTTCATATTTCAGTATTTAATTAACATAGTAATAGGTAGTTTCATGGCAAATTTTAAGACCCTGAGCTTGAAAGGATTGGCTACAACAATGAGAAATATTCAGGTACTACACTTGCAAGACTTTCAAAAATATTTCACAATAAATACTCTTTTATTTGTAACTGAAAAAACAAAGTACCAATATAAAGATGATACATAGAGGTTGAAATGGAGGTAAATTAATCGTAATTATTGCTAATAATATTCGCAAAAATTGATGTAAATTACAACAAATATTAATAATTAAAAATGCAATGTTTTGAATAAAATGATTTTTTTCCTACATAAAGATTATCTAATGATTTACTCATGGTTGAAATTTCATCGCGGTAATACGTCAAGTTTTTATGTTATAAAGCAGACCTGCACAACGCCTGCTCCCGCGGGCATTCTGCACTTGCGAGCCGGTCGTCTGCCCGTGGCAGCGCCGAAATTGCACATAGTGGGGAGTAGGAAGCTTTGCGGGGAGGGGAGAAGGCTGACGTAGCACGACGCAGCACGTAGATTGAATGCCTGGGCGTCTAATAATGATCCATGCTTCAAAATTAAATGCCCATTTGTTTAAATGGATTATGTCTAGTATTTGAAGTTACCAGGGTCATAATTCACAGTTTACGCTCTGTGCACTACTGTATATCCACCTTTGTATCCACCACTGTATTTTCATTTTCTAATTTTTTTAAAGAAAATAACATGCTCATTGTGACTCTTAAGCCGTATTGTATAGCAATAGCTTTAAAATATATGCTTATATATAAGAAAAAATATTATTTAATTCTATCTAACACAAAATTGCAATTTAATAATTGATTATTCACCAGGAATGTTATAATCTCCAAATCATAGAAAAATGAAGAAAATCATGAGAGCAATCTCTCACATCAAGATTGACATAAAATAGAATATGTGGCAATTCCAAGAAGGGTAATGTTTAATAGCACATTTGTGACCATTTTTCCTCATTATGAAACTGAATAAAAGAGATCAACGAGCAAACTTTGGTCACGATATGTTACGGACAATCATAAGAAAATAATGGGTATTGGTTAAATAGAATGCAAAGGGCTTTATATTTTTATATGATGTAGTAAACGACTCTACACTCTTGTCAGAAATTAGAACAGAAAATAATCATGATTTTTTTAAGAACAATATGTTTTTGCTTTGAGAGAACCGTCTTATTCAATTAAACATAGTTAATAAAAAATATTTTATTGCTGTCATCATCAAACAAAAACAATTCAGTATCACAATTTTGTGTTTAGCACAACACTAAATTTGTGATTACTTCGTAGTAAAGCGAATTACATTATAAGCCCTACAAGCTATTATAATACTTGATGTTGAAATCTAATATGTATAATTCGTTGTAGTTTCATATTTTGCCCTGTTATATATCGAGAACAAACATTTGCAATATAATGCAAAATACTATATTACTTGAACTGTATATGACCGTCATGTTCTTGCCGATTGCTCTTTAAATTTACGCGTTATCTTTCGAATTGCGCATTCTGATTGGTGGTCCCCACTCCTAGATTGGGTCTCATCCCCACCCTTCATCGATTTTCTCATTTGCACCCGAGTTGCCAACACGCAGCTCCTGAAGTCAGTGAAAGTGCAAAATGCTGTGTAGGTCTGTTATAAAGTAATTAATACCGACGTTAGTCTTTAAGGGCCATAATCGCTCGCACTTGAGCTGCTCAGTTCAACATTAGGCCTGAGTGACTGACGGGAGCTTTGGGATCACTGAAGGTCGAATATAAGGGGGTCAATCCGTTTTAAGTGGTCCCGCACTGGTCGCTCGACCATTTCGAAAAAAAAATTCATATTTTGTACATAAATTTCCCTATGTTTTGGCTGTTCAAAAACATCTTTAACTTTTTTTTATTGTATATGGTTTACAAATGGCGGCCATTTTGTTTCACACCGTGCGCCATTTTTCGCGTTTGCAGACATTTACTCGTTTCTAAATTACTTCGCTCTAGGTAGTTCTAGCATTCTAGAATAAAAGGTATCCGATTCATTATACTTTGGCCTGTAAATCGAAATATTATTTACCTATCTTCTATGATTTTATCTGGGGAATATTTGCAATGAAATCTATGGAACGCGAATGAACAAAATTAGATTTTCAGAGAGTAATTTCTCAAAGAAGGAACAGAATCGTAGCCTTAATTTTTTTCTGTGCTTTTACACATAACAGTATAGTTACGTTTTGTAAAATATCGTTGGTATATAACGTCCCATTTGAAAATTACATTATCTTGAAAATTGGAATTTTGGATTTTTTCCAAATTTTGAACTGTAATATCTTTGTTGGGGGACCAGATAAAAATCTGAAAATTGCACACATGCTAGACCGCTATCATACCAAACTTCAGTAAAAATTTCATCTTTTAGATTTAACTCGAAGTATTTTTTTTTTAAATTGAGAACTTACGAGATAAAGAGGCTTCATTACCACATTGAGGATACGTTGTGCCAAGTAGTAATCACATTGTTTGGAGGTTATTTTAAACTAA
Source organism: Acheta domesticus (assembly GCA_031308135.1). Classification (NCBI taxonomy): domain Eukaryota; kingdom Metazoa; phylum Arthropoda; class Insecta; order Orthoptera; family Gryllidae; genus Acheta; species Acheta domesticus. The sequence goes on along the minus strand of JAHLJT010008446.1, from coordinate 280,856,124 downwards.
AATCTACATTGATTTAAAATAATTATACTTTATTATTAATAAACATAAAAGTGGCTTAATATATAATGTTCAGTATTACGTACTTAAAACAAACTTGCAACTTGACATCAACGTGTGTAATTGAAAATACAGGTTTTCGAGATGGCCGAGCGACCAGTGCGGGACCACTTAAAATGGATTGACCCGAAGTGGAAGCTCAAATGTTAGAGAAGTTTGCGAGACTAAAGTCTATTCCGGGAACACGAGGCTTTCATTGTGTTATCCCAGTTAAAGGCACCTGCATTTCTCTGAAACATTTTTAAACATCTGAATCTCCCAGACAAGTTGCGATTCGACGCAAATGTCAAAACGGGGACTCCTCAACGAGCGTGAAATTTGATGCGGCACGATGAACCATTGAAGGAGTTAGCTGCGTGCTAATGTCCGTTAAGTTTTAATTTTTTAACGGTCTTAGTTTTTTTTGTCCTATCTTGAAATTTTCAGGATTGCCTACAAATATCCATCTTAGTTCATTTATTTTTCTTTTCGTTTGAATTAAAACATTGCATTTGAATTATTATTATATATCGATAAGCTTTTGATCTTGGTTATTTACAACAAATGTACGCAAAATATCGATACAAAGTGAAAAAAACGTTGGTCTATCTATACTCTTAATAAATGATGTCCTGAAAACTAAATTCTATCTTTTAACATAATCAGGAAAAAAAAAATAATAATACAGATGTGTAATGCGAATTATAGATAACTTTAACCATCCATTGTGATGTACGAATGGGTGATAATTATTTAATATTTCACAGAAAGCATATTTGCTCTTAGAAAAAGCAAATATAAAAAATAGATAATTTTGGGAAGTTGAGTTTTGATGACCCCGTGTTTTCCGTGGAATGACCCAGTAGTAATTGGTTGGTAGTGTGCATGTCTAAAAGTAGTAGAATCATTTATTAACTTTTGGATTGGATTTTTGTCTGCAATCCAAACGAGAATGGGATGTCTGTTCATAAGGTATTCTGTAATGTTTTTTTTTATATTTTTAGGTTATGCATTATATGACCAATACATGAGATAATTCACTTTTTCAGAATGAGTAAAAATTAAACAATTAGTAGATTGCTTACTGCTTAATACTATCACGTTTTAATATCATTTTTTCATTTTCAAATTCAAAGCTTGTATTGACGGATTCAGAATACAGGTTTTGGACTGAATTTTGCAAATTAATTTATAAATACACTTCTCAAACAATAAACATTATGTCATTAAAATGTCTGTAATCTAGTAATAACGTAAACTGGTAATTAGTTAATTATTACAATATTAAAAAGTGTGCTAATTTTTATAGGTACTATGAACAGTCAATTTGAAATGTTTATAAAAAAAATAACTCAAATTTGTAGCAGTTTCAAAACTGAAGAAATATAAATTTTGCCAACATAATGAACTTTTTTAAATAGGTAGCCAAATCCTGTGAAAAGAGTGAAATTCGAATTGTTTCTGACTTCCTTTGTATACATTATTAGGGGCAATAATTTATTTCTTTGAGGTGTGAATTGCAATATTGAAAATAATTTATAGAACTGCAAATGTTAAATTTCATGAATTATCTATCGCAATTAAAAACTATATTATCATATCAACTGCAAACATGCAATTGAAGCATCATGTCACTTTCTTCCATTTCTAATTTCTGTTTTAAGAAAATTTATTTTCTTGTATCTTTGACTTATGTTATAATAGAAAATGCCAGAGCAATGAAAACGCATCCTGTAATTGAAGTATTGTAAATTTTCTTTACAATAATTTTTTGATATGGAGGTGTCTTACAGAATCTTTTGGGTAGAACAACCATCTAGTAAATTTACTGCTCTGTTCATTGTGATACATAGTGTATCATAATTGGAAAATAGTTGGTAGTTAAAAACCAAAAATGACTGAGCCTGTATTGTAAATTTCTTTTTCATCCTCCCTAGTGAAGTTTGTCTTGAAATTTATGTAGTCTTGTCTGGTAAGTTTATCCGTTTGCTTGTGCAGCAGTTGCGGATTAAGGAGGAACCCAGTGTGACGATATCAAGCGGCCCAGAAACAGTGGATACACTAACATATACGTCCCCTTTTCTCCATTCAGATAGCCCTACCCACAACTTAGGAGACAACTCCATGGGAGAGGAGAATGGAACTTTAGGGCGAATTTCCACAACATTTAGTCTGCGCCAGGTGGGTTTCTAAGATGTCTGTAGTTGCATTCATTTGAAGTGGAATCTTTGTACTTTTTACCTTTCTCCGAGTACCGTAAGCGGAATTTTTTTGTATTTATAGAAATCGATTATGTGTATACTGAAAGTTAATGATTGGTTTGAGGGATATTGCTAGCAACTTCTGATAAGGAGCAGAAATGAGCTATCTGAAGATTAAAGCAGTAATGTTCTTTCATCTTTTTAAGTAGGTAGCTGCTGTGACTGCTGAATAGTAGATTAGAAATTTATCCTTTGAATAGGATTTGTTTTTAAGGGTCAGTGAAAGTAGGAATGTCTATTGAGATTGAAAAGACATGGATGTTTGTTACCATTTTCTTTTGACTAATCCGGTTTCTAAAGCATGTGTACAAAGCTAAAATCTCTACAGTATTTTAATGTACTGCCTTGACTTATTGTATGGTTCTAAGGTGAATAATTACACTGGTCTATAAAAAAAACACTTTTTTCTGTAAAAAGAACAAAACGCAATTTCTGAAAGACAATTTGCCTCTCAATCAAGATATAATTTCAGAATTTCTATACCAGCCTCAGTTTTCATATAATCGTTTTTGTAAATGTGTATGTCTCCGTGCGTATCGTATTACGTATCTGGCAAATTCTGGAAGAAAACACCCAGAAATATTTCCTTTACAATTTTTTGTAATATTTTGCCTCTGGAACGTCTCTTCGTAAGTCCCAGCAGTAATCAGACATTACGTCACTCCAATTGCCTTGATAACGCTTTTCCATTTGAGAAATGTCCTGAAGGAACCGTTCGCCATTTTCGTCGCTAATGGGCCACATGTTATCCGAAAAGTCCAAATGATCATTCAAAAAATGTAGTTTAAGAGATATTACATCCCAAACGGTTGTATGTCTCAAATGTATCGCGAAAGAAGCCTCACGGGGGCCTAAAACGTTTTTACAGACACTTGTGAAAGTCAGACACGTCTTTTTTCAACATCACTCAACAAATCAACGATATGTTGATATGCCATTAATTTTCTAATTTGTGGTCCTACAAATACGCCTTCCCTTATTTTTGCTTCACTCACCGATCCGTAGATATTCTTTCGCAAATACTTGAATCCATGAGATGTTTTGTCCATGGCTGCCACAAAGATTTTGACGAGATCCAGTGATTACCAGTGGAGGCAGGTACACGTTTTTGGGGTTAACAAGAGGAGTTTAAACTACGTTTCTCTGTCCAGGAAGTAGGCATTTTTCTGAGCAGCCATTTTTTTTCCCACAATAGTGATATTTTTCTGTCTCTGCGGTCTCATTATATAGAAGCTTTGTGGTTTCGTGTACCCGAGCTGCATGCCGTGCAGAATTGCAATTACTTGAGATCGCCACATACGAAATATTCCAGTATTATCTCGTATATTCCATTTGTATTTATCATTTTGATAAGTGTGAGGAGCAGATTAAAGTTTTCATGTCTCCTTCAGGTTGAGAGCATGAACAATCGGAACAGATGGAAATTTGTTCCCATTGTTAAACACTGCTTTCGAACTTTTCTATAAACAAATATTTTGAAAAAACGATTGGCGATTATAAAAAACCCTCACTTTTGTATAGGAAAGACTATTCCATCCTTTTGGTCGCGAAGCTAAAAGCTGACTGTTGCTTTGACAAATTAAATCGCGAACAAGATAGTTGAAATCCCATCGAGACAAGAACTGTGGTTCATTTGAGTTACAGGAGCTTGAAATATTGGCTCAGCATGGATATCTCGTTCTCTGTCTTCTGAATATTCGTCACTGTCATCTTCACTCAATTACATTCTCAGGAGGTAGTGGTACCGGTAATTCTTCATTGTGACATATTCGTACACACCTTCTTCTTCCCAAACAAGGTTTTAGGTCATGTGACCTGTTCCGGCACCCATTTTTCTTCTCGATCTACCAATGTCCCTTCTTCCTTCTGTTTTATAGTTCATAGCTATGAATCTGTTCATTGGGGTTCTTGATACATGATTGTACCATTTTAACTAATTTTCAAGAATGTTCTCGTACAATTCTTTGACTTTTAAATATCTCTTATTCAGAGATCCGTTTCTTGTCAAGTAGCAACCACCCTAGTGTGTTTCGCAGAAATTTCATTTCCGCAGTTATATTTTATTTTTGATCTTTTTCGTGTTTCACCTATGTTTCGCTGGCATACATAAGTGTGGGAACTGCAATTGTCTTGTAAAACTTAATCCGTGTCTCCTTTCGTGTTCGGTTTCTCAGATACTTGTGTATGGTTCCACAAACATTTCGGAATTTTACTAGCTTATTTTCCACGTCACGATCTATTTGAAAGTATATATCACAGCTTAAGTACTTGAAGTTGCAAACTTGTTTTAGATTGTAGTTTCCTAGTGCTATTTTAGATCTTACTGGATATTTGCCTCGAAATGCCATGACTTTTGATTTTTGAGCTGACATTTTAAGTCCATATTCTTCGAGGATTTTTTTAAAGATGAAAATAGATGTTTGGGGCTTATTTTGAGTCTCTTGTATCACCACATTGTCATCAGCGTATAAAATTGAATTAATGTAAAAAGAACCTTTTAATTTCACACCTCTATCAACTTTATTTTTCCATACTCTATATTGCAACCGCCTCATCCGGCCGGTAGAGCATGATCGCGGCTCCTCGCGTGATGGGTGGAAGTGAGGTGCAGGGGCAACAAACTACTTTGAAAATAATTAGCCGTAATTGGGCAATAAAACAAAATTATACATTTATTCACGACCTACGGCCGGGGAAGTTACATAAAAAAATCCCATGAGGTGGGATTGCACCCTACCTAGCGAGCTCGGTAAGTAAGGTAAGAGAAAAGAAAATTTATTAAAGACACTTCTGTTACAATAATAAAAAAATATACCATTGCGCGGCACCGCTTAACTCTAACACCGAAATTCTGGAGTGTTTTTTTTTTTTTTTTTTTTTTTTGTTATTCTCCGCCTCGTCTCGAGGCGGGACGCCCCAAAGCGCGGACGTGCGTTAAGAGTCTCTTCTGTTGAGCAGGCGCGGGCTGGGGTGTGCCCGACGCGGTCGATGGCCTCGGCGTCTTCGACGAGCGTTGTCCTGCGATGAGCTGCAATGTTGAACGGGGGCGGACGCCTTCCTGCGGCCGCTGTGTGCCACAAGGTCGCGAAGGTCTCTTCTCCACCTCGCCACCAAGGCGCTGGACGAGTCCGGGATTCTCTCCTCACCACGACTCGGACGCGCGATACGGGAGCGTTTAATTGCGGGCACGGACCGGAAGCTGGATCATGGTATTCGCGTTCGCTCGAATTAGGCAACGAGTTATTACTACATCGAATACCCGAACAAAAAACTGATTCACGGCTTCCACGACCAGGCATGAAGCGCTCTCACGCAAATCACTCTTAAGTGTCTCTTTCGCGGCCGCTGGTCTCGTGTTTACCCGCTCGCGACTACTTCACCAGTGTTTTCTTTTTACTTCAAGATTTTGGGAAGCCGTCCCTCTCCGGATCTCCCACCTAAGTTCATCTTGGGCTCGCTGACCTACTTTGGGAAAATTATCATTGGTCGGACCTTACTGCGTCGCAGAAATAATTTTGACGAATCGTGGTTCGTGAATTCTTGAAAAATTTCCTAAGGTATCTCTTTCTCTGGCTCTCTCTGTCTACTGAAACGCAGCTGCATCCATCGGAGGGTGACATCTCCTGGGAGCAATTATTGCATGGCAAAGGGTTGGAACTTTCTTGAATTAGCGCGACAGGCGTGGCGGTAGGGATGCGTTGGTGCGGAGACTCGCCTAGAGGAGAGCGGGGCGGAACATAAAAGGTGTATTCAGCGAAAAGGTCGGCGAGTGGTTGTAAATTTCTCCCGCGGCCGCTGGGTCCGTCAGAGGGATGGGGCGCGGTCGGGCAGAGGCAGCCGGGTGGGCGCACGTGCGCGTGCCAGAGAGTACAAAAAAACATGCTTTTATTATAGGTTTCTTAAGGCGTTGCTACATGCCGCCACAATATATGTCGTCCAAATATATATTAAAAAATGTTGGTGATATTGAACCGCCTTGTCTTACTCCTTTATTTGTATGGACAATTATATTAAGTTTACAATTTCCTAATATGATCGAAGTTTTTTTGTATACACTTTTTATAGCTTTAATAAGGTGTCTTGGGTAACTTCTTCGTTCTAATATTTCCCAAAGAAGTTTGCGTCGAACATTGTCAAAAGCCTTTTCAAGATCTATAAATGCAAGATGCGTTTCTTTATTATGTTCTCGTCGCTCTTCTATCAACCGATTTAAGATAAATATTGCATCTGTACATGAACGACCTTTTCTGAACCCCGCTTACTCTTCTGAGAGAAGTGTTTCTGCTATTGTCTTTAGCAGTCGATTCAGTATATACTTTGTAGGTAGTGTCTAGCAGACTTATTCGTCGATAGTTCTGTGTGTTCGATCACCTTTCTTGTACAGGGATACCACTTTCGCCTGTAATTCTTGAAGGGTTGATGGCCCCCATCTCGATCAGGTTTTTCGTCCAGTTTCCCTGATCCTTGAGCAAATGCTGAGATGGTCCCTTGTTTTGCTTCTGGACATAAATGTAACTTCACTATATTTGTGCACGTCTTCTGAATTTCAGTGGGAAATATAGTTATTCAAATTATCGTTGTACATATTATCGCGGCAAAAAGTAATATTCTTTCATGAAGAACATGAGGGTTCAGGGCAGGAATTTATAGCTAATTTACCTTTGAAAAAATATTTTATTATATAGGAGCGAATATTTTGTCAACAAAACTCGAAAAAAATCTCTTTTCTGTATTCAAAATTCGACTAGAATATGGTTTAGGATGGAGACCACAGAATTATGAAAACGTGCACAAAATTCACTTCATAGCTCGTCACACGCAGTTTTTAACTGTTTTTGACGTAAATAAATATAAAATATAAATAAAGAGTCTCAAGCTGCCTCCAGCACACGTTAAACAGCTTTAAAAGGTGTTCATGCAATGCGTGACCTCCATACTTCAGTAATTCGCTGTTGATTCCGTTGTTACCGGGTGCTTTCCTATTTTTTAAATTCTTTTCAAACGATTGTCACTTCTTTCCATGTGATGTCAACTCCTGGATACTTTTCTCTGTGGTTAACTACAGAGTTTTCTTTATCATCGTACCACAGATATCGATAGTGTTCTGCCCATTTATCTGTTTCTATGGTTTTGACATTTACATCCTCTTTAATAGATCTATTTAGGAACTTTGACTTCCTACGCTAAAGACTGCCTTCCATGTACCTCGTGTTCAACATTTGCAATAAATCTTTCCCAAGATGCATTATGGTCTTTCTTTACTGCATTTTTTGCTTTATTTCTTGCGATGTGGTATTCTTGTTTATTAACGTGTGTTGGGTTGCTTAGATATTTATTATAACCTTTTTTTCTTTACTTTGACTAATTCTTGTATTTCTGCCGACCAGATTTTTACTTTCCCGTATACGTACCTGTATGCGGAGTATATACTCATATATACATATTTACTTTCCCATGTATATATATACATACATATATATACATACATATATATATACATATATATACATACATATATATACATATATATACATATATACATATATATATATACATATATACATATATATATACATATATATATATATATATACACATACAGGGTGAGTCACGTAACTTTAGCACCTCCTGTAACTTTTGAACGGTTGAAGATATTGCAATGCAGTTTTCACGGAAGTGAATGAGGGAATGGGGCTAATTGATATGTGTATTGATTTCTCTTTTATCACTTGTATTTTACGGGATATTTGAGCTAACTTTGTTTTTTCAAATGGGACTATACATATTTTTTCAGTCTATCATGCGTAAAAAGACGAATCCAAAGATATCAATATTGTTATATGTTAGATAAGCATTTTTTGAGTAATTGTGATTTTTTGCGACTAGTGTTTAACGGATATTTTCATTGTAACTGTCAGCCCCACAAGGTCACGCAGCGCTCCCCCAGCAAACGCGGGGTCGGGAAAGGGAAGGGATTTTAGTACTTGAGGATACGAAAAATATTCACAAAACTGTTGCATTTTTTCCTGAACTCTCCTTTCCATCCTGATCCATTTTCAGATATTTTGTGTTTCTTAGGGATTGAAAATACGGATTTGTCTTATGTAGTATTTATTGAAATAAGATTATTTCTATCCCTAAGTTATTATTATATTCTTATCAACATTGAAATTGTTTGCTCAAAATACGCAATATTTTTTGTACAGTTTTTATTATTTATTCTTATTGTGCTTTGTTTCAAGATCACATTAATACGTATCTTATGAAACAACATTAAATGGAGTTGAAGTTATAAACAATTTTATAACGATACAAACTTATGACAAATCCTTATTTTCCATCCTTTAATTCCTTCAGTCAAAGAAAGTCGAAAATCTGAAAATGCGGAAGGATGGAAAGCACAGTTGAGGAAAAAACTGCAATGGTTTTGTGATATTTGGAATATGTTTCGTATCTTCAAATCTCCCTTCCCTTGCCCGGGCGCGCGTTGCTGGTGGAGCGCTGCTTGACCTTGTGTGGTGAACTATTCAAAATGTCCGTTAAACCCCAGTCGCAAAAATCAAAATTAATCAAAAAATGCTTATCTAACATATGACAATATGTACATCATTGGATTCGTCTTTTTACGCTCGTCATGGTGGACTGAAAAAATATGTATAGTTCCATTTGAAAAAACAAAGTTAGCTACAAAATCTCGTAAAATACAAGTGATAAAATATAAATTAATGCACGTATCTATTAGCCCCTTCCCCTCATTCACTTCCGTGAAAACTGCATTGCAATAACTTCAACCGTTCAAAAGTTACAGGAGGTGCTAAAGTTACGTGACTCACTCTGTATATACGGAGTATATACGGATTTTCAAAAAAATGTACATGACCTTAATGATAGAACTCTGTTTGGAGAACACATTTTATTTGGAGGAAAAATCTCTATTTTCAATTTTGTAGTTGTAGGAAGACGCCTAAAAAATTTCAAACTTTTGCAATTTTCGAAAATTCAGAGTTAACCGTGAAAATGGGAGTTATGCCATCTTTATATGTGTATTTTATTATATCCTTACAAGAAATTAAATGAAAAAATTGGAGCCGTTTTTGAGAAAATTTTGAAAATGTCCGGGGGCCGTCATGTACCCCGAAATTTTGAAGAATGTTTTCCAAAATCGCGGCGCCTCGAGTGGAACCAGATCAACCGGGGAATATCCATTTTGGAAGAAATCGTACGTATGGTTTAGGCGCTAGGGTTGTTCACAGATACCGGACGTTTTGCTTTCAATTAGCTTGTCAGTATCCAGGACCGACAGAAAATTTTTCGACAGAAAATTCTTATTGGCGGTCCCTGGTATCGTCAGATAAATCTTTCTATATGCAGTAACCTATTAACTCTTACGTTGTGTAGTCAGAATCCATGTTTGATGGGTTCTTCATACTGAAAAATCGATTCAACATGACGTTTATGTCATGTCATAGACTCCATTAGACACTATCGCTACCAAAAGTTTAAACAAAAAATTTGGAGCCTTTTTTGAGAAAATCTTGTTTTTGTAAAAGTCCACATAATGCACGCAATATTGCGCAAAAACTACTAAACGTTTCAAAAAAGTACATGACCTTAAGGAAAGAATTCACTTTGGGGAAGAAATTTTATTTGAAAATTGAAATCTCTATATTCAGTGTAATTCGAGGAAGATGCCGAAAAAATTCAAACTATTGCAATTTTCGAAAATTCGGAGTGAATCGTGAAAATCGGACCTATGCCACCGTAATAAGTGTATTTTACTCTATTCTTACAAGAAATTTAAAGAAAAAATTTGGAGCCGTTTTTGAGAATATTTTTGAAATATCCGGGGGACTTCATGTAAAGTACCCCGAAATTTTATAGAATCTGCCTCAAAATCTCAAAGCTTCGACTCGAGCCAGATCGACAGGGGTTTCTTCAATTTGAAAAAAGTTGTACTATGGTTTAAGCGCTAGTAGTGTTCACAGACGGACGGACGTTTTGCTTTCAACTGGTTTTTCAGTATCAAGGACCCACAAAACAGGGATTCTGGCTACACCACATGTTAGGGGATTTTTCCCCTTAATTTAACAACTGGTGTTATCCACATTTTCGTTGTCAGGGCCCGGCAATGAATTTGTTTCTGCCGAAAATTTGCCGTTTTTTCGCGCAGCATTACATAACTTTCCCTACACTATACTATAACGAGAAATAAAAAGGTTAGTCCTATGCATCTTGAAAGAAGCCTTCGCTTTGCTCAAAGAAAGAAATCCAAATTGTAAAATAATGTTTTCAAAATTTGCAGAACTTCGACCAATACAAGGTGTGCTAGCCGGAGCAAGTGGCATGCATTCAGTTGTATGTGTACCATTCATCAAAATGTCGAATTAATGATAGACGGTAAGCATATCCTGGGACTCGCAGAAGAATCCTCACAACCATTATGAAGTTTCTGTGAATGCTTAGCTCAAATTATCTGCAATCTACATTAAATGTGATCAACACTGTAGTGAGTGCCCTGGATCATCTCAACTTATATAACAAATACAGCAATTGTATGAAGACGTCATGTTCGAAAATATAAAATACAAGAAATAGATGACAACAAACAAGCAACTTTGGAAACGTTGCACTCAACAGAGGCTTTTCTGGAAAAGTTTTCCAATCAGTTCACAGCGTTTATAAAGCACTAATTAATTGCAGAAAAATATTCAGTATAATTAAACAAACCGTAACAGAATTTGAAAGAAGTGAATTCAATAGCGTTATGTGCTTTTTCTGAAAATTATTCATTTGTAACCCAAGACGAAATTCGAGTTCACTGGAACAACGAACAAGATGCCAGGCATCCATTTGTCATTAATTATAGAGAGGGCACAGGCATTAGGCACACCACTTTTGTTGCTATTTCGGAATATTTAAGATATCATAGTTGTACATTTATTCCCGAGTCATTTAATAGATTTTATGAAAGAAAAATTAAATCTGATTAACAAAATTAACTTTTCTGATGGTGCAAATTCTCATTATAAAAACAAAGAACTTTATAAACTTGTGTATTCATAAAGACGACTTTGGAGTTTCGGCAGAATTGTTCGAAAAACCTAAGATTTCCACGTCGAAATACTTCGGGAAAAGATTTGATAGCCAAAAAACACGAAATTGTCTGTTATTTTTTTGTTTCTTGCGAAATGTTTTAAGTTCTTGGTTGATTTTACTGCAAAAATATTTCGGCACAGTTTTAAGATCATAAAGTTATCGATAAATTTGCTGTATAGATTATTTTTATTAAGCAAAAGGTAAGAGAGGTTTGAGGTTTAAAATTTCACTAAATTTTCCTTTTTTATTCTTAAGTTGCCCCAAATTACTAATAGTCTCTCTAATGGGGTATTTTTTGGGTTCCTAAGGTCGTTATAAATAAAAAGTAACTAAATTATTAATGTTTTTAATTCTTACTGAAGTTAAACTCACGTTTGAAAGTTCTCGTAAGAGTGACAGTACTACTGCCAACTAATACAATTTACTTAAACCAAAAGCATTTTATTTGAATAAAATGATGTTCGTTTTCTACTTATTATTATTTATATCTTTATTGTTAATTTCATTAAGGAATGCTCATGAGAAACTTGTGTGACAGGAGTTGCGCAAATCACAGACGAGATGGCTTTGGTCTATACAGTGTATTTACATATACAGGTGAGCCGTACCATTTACTGCCGGATCATTTGCTCCTCGTTAGCATCTGCTGACTGCCAAACACACTATTCTTCATTAAGCCTGGGGCTCATACCCTCAAGCTTGCGGCCTCCCACGCACACTGCGTCCTCGCGACGGTTTGTGGAACTGTCCCTTTTTGCTGGGGGCACCCGCACGTTTATACTGCGATTTTTCTAAGAGCGACCCTAAAGGCCACTTAAATCCCATCTTCGCGATGGAATATGTCACGACATTTCGCGTCTTTTCTCGGTCTTGCCGGTAGAAGTCGCATGATCGCAAGCACTGCTTCATATGGTCGCGATCGTGCGAAATCTAACGGAACGAGTGAGAAAGACGCGAAATGCCCTGACATATTCCATCGCGAAGATGGGATTTGAGTGGCCTTGAGGGTAGCTCTTAGAAAAATCGCAGTATAGGCTCGCTATGACAGTGTCGTCACCCTCCGGGTGCAACTACGTGGTCTTGCGACATATCGGGCGCCAGCATGGCACCCCCCCCCTGGACCACCACCCTCGGATTTGACCCTCGCCTCGTCACCTATTGTGATGCATTCCATACGTGTCCACTGTGGAAGTGTCCATGCCGCCCGCTGTGCAGTTCTTTGCCGCGTGCCGAGCGATGACGCTACAACTGTCATTGCTCCAAGTACGAAAACACGTATTTAATGGTAAATATACAACTATGTAATGTTTCGTAATTCTCGAAATACACTTACTTTTATGGAAAATTATGAAGGTTACTATTTACAACTGATTTTGAAATCTTAAACCTTGGCCAGGCTATGTCTTCCCGATATCTCTCCTAGGTCACATAACAGATAGGTCGGATAGGTATGTGTTTCTACGACTTAAGGAGGGATGATGTAAAGCGATTGGCCTACCAGTTGGCTGTTCGAAACAATATTTCACACCCGTTTCTAAATGTAATTGCAGGCAGAGCCTGGTTTGACTTGTTTATAAGTCTTCACGAGGAGATGCTCACCATACACAAACCAATCGGGACTTCAGCTTCTAGAGTAAATGGCTTTAATAAGGATGCTATTGATAGGTTTTTTGAGATGTTAAAAGCTGGGTACGACAAACATCCTTACTCAAGTCAAAGGGTATTTAACGTCGATGAAACCAGGCTGTTTTACAAAGCAAGATACTGCATGTTGGATTAAAAGGGAAAAGTCAAGTGGGGGCAATAGCTTCAGCAGAACGAGGTTTCTCGTTACAATCATTTGTTGTATGAGCGCAGAAGGAACTTTTGTACCCCCTATGATGATCTTCCTCAGAAAAAATGACGAATACTCTCATGAGAGGAACACCACCAGGGTCACTCAGCAGATGCCATCCATCAGGATGGATCCAAACAAATCTACAGAATGGTGTAACCACTTTCTTCAAAAAGCACGCCCGAGTGGAGAGTCCCATGTCCTGTTAATTCTCGATGGACACAACACCCACACAAGGAATCTTGAAATAATTAATCTTGCTCGTAAAAATCATGTGACGATCGTCAGCATTCCCTCACATACATCCCACAAAATCCAACCTTTGGATAAAATCTTCATGGTGCCGTTTAAAAGTTACTATAATGAATATGTACCCAGTTTTTGCGACACAATGATCGGCCTGTAAGCCCTTATGACATCGCTGACTTTTTCGGCAAGGCGTATCTGCAGTGTCAAACAGGACTTATTGCTGCTACTAGGTTCAAAGTTACGGGGATATACCCTTGTGATCGCACTGTTTTTAAGGATGTTGATTTCCTACCTTCGGAATCGTGCGCGCACACATCTGCTGCTGAAAATGTTCGAGATGCCGAAATACCAGACAACCATTTCCGGCCCAGTGATATAGATCTACAAAAAGCTGGCTCTTTGAATCAACCTGCCTCATGTGTTTCATCTCAAGATATAATGCCAGTGCCTGCGCCAAAGCGGCAAACTTCTAAAAGAGGAAGAAAACCATCTTCGGCTGCCGTCATTACAAGCTCTCCGTATAAAACGGAACTTGAAAAAGCTTTGAACAATCATAAAAAAAATACTCCCGAAAAGGAAAGGGAAAAAAACAACCCAAACCTTGCAAAAGAAAACTTCAACTTAAAAGTCAGGTAGCGATTCAATTTCCTCAGGGGAGTCAGTTCTGTAGATGCCTATGGGTAAAATACCAGCAGAAAAGGATGACACCATATGCATTTTTTGCGGAGGGCCGTTTTCAAAGGATGTTCAGGGGGATTAGATGGTTGCTTTGAGAGTCATGGAGCCATACTTTGTGCGCTGGGTGTGAAAATGAGCAGTACATTTGTGATTTTTGCAAGTGAACATTTGATTTAAAATGTTCAATTCTTAAGGCTTTGCGTTATTTTTGCAATGTATAGTAAATATATGTTCTGATATTTAATTTTTTGGTAGTGTTTTAACCAGAAAACAAATGTTTCCACATTACCAGCACATTTTGAAAATCTGATCAAAGTGTCAATTCATTAATAACCATTATTATTACAATGTAAACGTAATGTTTTGCATAAAATCAAAAGTGATGACATGTGAAATCAATTGTTGATAACATGTTTGTGGATTTTTTTCCAGAATTTAGAAAACATCCTTCAGTAAACAAACTAGTTGTAAAATAAATTAAAACAGTGTTTCCACATTTGCACCACTTCCTCTATAAAATATGCAAAATATGCCTACTGGTAAACATGCACGTCTCAGTGTCTTTAAAACAGCTGTTGACTCATTCACATTTGTATCAAGTAAAAGAATACCTACCATCAGCCAAATTCTGGCATAATGATAAATGGGTGATTCCAGACACGTTGCTGTTATTGAGTCTGGGATTTTAAGACACAAGAACGATACATGACTAATAGAAGAAGGAAAAAAAAGTATATCGCTGTTACGCGTCATCGTATCTGCAGTAAGTCTTTTTCTCTTCCCTTTTGAGAGGGGTTAGCGCGTATGTACACAAGACATTTAGATCGAATCTCCTCATTGATATCTTGTCTGCTTTTCGATTCGCGTCATCGCACTTTTAAATTTCATTACTTGAATCGTCTTACATTCTGTGAAATAAAAAACGAATGCTTAATGTAAATTTGTCAGTTCATGATTGACAATGCAGATCAGAATGTGAACACATGAAATGATCTTAGTACTGTCCATGCCATGGGAGGAATAATGAACATACCCCAATCTGCAATCGAGCGTCTTCTGCGAATACTCGCCAGCATTTATTATTATGTTATTAGCTGACCCCATTCGTATTGACGGTTTTCGGATGCATTGATTACACTGCACAACTTTTTTTTATTTTTTGTGACTTCTTTTTATGGTTCATTGTTTAATTTTGTTCTAAACTGAAGGAAAATCAACGACATAATGTGCCTGGTTCGCTTGCTTGGAGCTTGAGAAGGAACGCTATGTACAAAATCGATTGAAAGCAGATACTTAAGAAAATTTGGAAATGTGCTTTGTGCTTTCCTTGGTTGTGGGCCCAAGCTGCTACTATTTAATTCTATCAGTAGACAAGACTTTACCGTAAATAGATAAAATATTAACTGAAAATTGCCTTTAAAATATAGAACAATATTTGAGCACGAATTCAGAACTGCTCGATCGATACGCCGTCCTGGTCACGTTCAAATAAACGGAACCGTCACTCGTCACAGAAAATAGTAAATGTTTCAGTAATTAAATAAACACATTTAATACCGAAAATAAACTTCACCGTTGATAGGTTTTGACACAATCACCACTTCACAAATCTCAAGTTCGTTAACATTTCAGTGACCTTTTAAAATCGTAATTCGCTAGTTCGCCTTGGTTATAACACGAAAAAAAAAAAAACCCACTGGGAATTTACTTTGTTAACCTGCAGCAAGTAATGAAGGTCGTTTAGCCAAATACTCTCAAATCATAGATAAATCATAAGAAATGCAAGTAGCACAACCAGATGAAGCTGACGTCAACCAGTCCTCCAATCTCTGGCATGCTTTTTAACCAGCAGTCATAATACGATTTTCAATCGTAAACTACTTGATAATTGTAACCGGAATGATAACCGAAGGTGGTAATGAAGGCCACAAGACACTCCTTAGTTAGTACGCTCCTGGAAAACCGTAAACGTCATTTTTTTCGGGAAAAGCCAAGGAATTTGCATAAACCTCTGTGGGGGGGGGTATTTACACTACAATTACGCCACTGTGTAGTATCCAGTAATGCGTGCATGACGCGGCACCACACCGAAATGGCACCACGCCGACTTGGAAATTGCGGTCCCTTCCTCTTACCATCATCCTCCCTTCCCTTTACCACATTACGTATAGCGGTTGTTTCCCAAATCCGGTCCAACACGTGCAAATCGTAGTAGCCTGTCGTACAGGGTTCATCCCCTCTACACTTCAATTCTTTCACCTTCCTCTGGCCACAGTATACATTCACAATATAGTAATCCCTCGACGTCCACCAATTTGCTATTCGCGTGTTCCGAACATAAGCGATTAGAGAAATTCTACCTGTTTTAACAGTCGCGACTTCAACATTCGCGTGTGCGTCTTTTGGTCGTACTACATTTTTTGAAAGCGAGCACATTTCATTTTCTTTGTCAGAAAGAAACGAACTCGGCAGTCGATGGAGCTCAAAGTATCACTTTCTGCAAAAAATTCAAATATGAAATATCAATTCACATTTATAGAATAACACAATTTTAACACAATTGAATTCAGTTGCATCAAATTGGAGGTAAAAGTTTTGACCAAATGAGCAGAAAAGCCATTAAGGATCTATGCTCCTCTCGTTATAATGAGCTCATAGAGGAGCTTCTGGTATCAGTGAAGAAAACTTCCTCGACGGTAATGATGAAGAAACGGAAGCGAAATTGCGTCCTGGAGCAACTTCAATGTGAAAACTGTTAATGGCGTTCTAAAATCAACAAGCCCTGGTGGAACTGGCATTCGAATGTGATCCGAACATGGAAATAACTTCCAAATTTAAGAGAGAATAGAAGCAGCAACTCTTCCGTATTTGAATATCAGAACGAGGAGGATGATGAAACAAAACAAAAAAAACAAAAAAAAAAAAATCCTATATCCAATCACTTTCAATTTTGAAATAAGTTTCAAACATTATTTTATTTCTTCATTTTGGGATGTTAATTGTGAATCCTGTTTGTGGTAGCGCCTAATCAGTTCTACTGTAATTGATTGTCAGATATTTTTTCGCGGATTTAACATTCGCAATTATTTTTGAGAACCTAACTCTCGCGAATGTTAAGGTATTACTGTATAAATATCTTATTGAACTCGATTGATGGTTAGTGATTCCGGGCGCGTCAATACTAGGGTCATTAGTACGTAAGTGTAGTGCATGTTTTTGCTCGGGAGATGGCGGTGCATGGAGAGATCGGCGCCTACCGTTGGCTAGCGGGGTTTTCCCAGCCAGGTGTCTCCCACCAGCGGGATACCGCCCTAGTCGGGACAAGCTTTAAGCTCCCAACCGGTCTTCCGTCATGCGTGATAGTGTAGTGCATGTTAGTGTGAGTGTAAAGGGAAAGGATAGGGCAAGGAAGAAGTAGGAAATATCGGTAAAATACGCGGTCCGTGGCCCGTTTGTTAGGATACTGCTCCGGCATTCGCCTGGTGTTGATCGGAGAAGCAACGGAAAACTACCTATCAGAGCAGGTCGGCGCCGGAATTTCCCTTCAGACAGCGGTTGAATTCGACCTACCTGACAAACTAGTGTCGAAAATCTTGCCACCGTCGTGACTCGAACGTAGGACCTCCTGGTCACAGGGAATGCGGTGACATCAGTTGATACCCTGAGCCATCTCTCCCGGTTATTATTGAACTCAAATCGAGGGGCGCCCCGAAGGTGAGGGTGGGGGCATTTGGGTCAACTTGCCTCAGATCCCCAACATCATTGGGGTTCCGATTTTTTTTCAGTCTAAACATATAAATATGTATTTACTTCTAATTGAAATTATCGGCTATAAGTTATTTCTATTGCCTGGAGAGATTAATTTTATTTATATATTGGGTGGGGAGGGGGTATTTGTTCGAGTTAAGGGGACCCCGTGAATGTACTGCCCCAAGCCCCTTATTTTCTCTGGACGCCCCTGCTCGAAACCTCACACTCCTTTTAGAAAGAGGATCATGGAAAAGAACCACAGTTCTTCCCCAGAATTCCCTTTACTACTCCTTTTATTTGACAGTACCAGAAACGTTTTGCAGCACTCCATTTTAAAGTCCTTTTGCACTGACAAAAGACATCGAGAAACGTATCTTCGCTTACTTTTATATGTAGAAATTCTCGGTGTCTGATTATGAAAACAACTGCCATTGAAAGTTTAGTATGGCATGAAACGTCCTGTTTTTTTAGTTTCCTGTCACACAATTAACAAGGGCAATGGGTGTCTTGGGTCTGCACCTTTATTGGACGACCTCGTGTTTGATCTTCCTTGTTCTCCTTTACCAATCTATATTCATGCGCCCAATCTTTTACTGTGTTTTTAAGTTATAATACATTAATTCGTAACAATGTACAACAAAACCACGTTGAACGTATTGGCGTCAAACGTGGATTGGAGTAATCCTCCTTTAACCTAGTCAGTCATCGTCACTCCTTCAATTATCCCTTCGGTTAGGGGCTCGGAATCCCGGGGTTCCCAGACGATCACCTATCCTGGTACGCACGGTGTCTCGAATTGCTTAATCTCTGTCTTCATGGTGCGTAGTGAAGGCAATTCCGCTAACGATGCCAGCGTGAATATGCAGGTAAATTCCCCATACATCCAGTCCCATTGTTTCATTCTTAACTAAAGTTATTCTTTAGTGAAGAATTTAATCACTGCACTTTACTAACTTTTTTGACATTTCTACACCGCATCTATCTTGATCATCTTTCTCCACAACACTGAGCAAGGTGAGTGTTGCCAACTTAAAACTCTACTACAATAAGATACGTCTGTATGCAGATCAGAAGGTTTCTTCATTGTTGAGAATTATCTTGATCAGGTCAGAAATTGTTATAACCTCCTCTGTAACTGTCTGTATGTAAGGGAAGTGACTATCAGAGTTCTTTCTTTTAAAAATTGACTAAATGTGTAGAAAAATTAACAAACTATTTCCATACCGATTATTCTTAAATACAGCTGTTGTTAGTTTAATATTTTGTATTAATTTATTCGGTCCCTTGTTATACTTAAACAGTAATTTGCATATTCAATCTTTGCGTATTGATGGATGTGTACCACTAGTTGCAAATGACTGTTTAATATTTACAAGAGAGTGAATAAATTAATACAAAGTATTAAACCAATTTCATCAATGAACGGCAAACATGCAAAAAAATTATACCCCCTCTTTATAAACAGCTGGAAAATAGAAACATGTGCGGGAAAAGTCGGGTAAATCTAAAGTTTTGATGATATAAGAGGCCTGAAATATAGTGAACTCGAGGAAAATTATATTATTTACTTGCATGTAAACAAAAATTTCACTTTTTTTAACTTTGCCAGTCATTCATATTGTCTGGCCTTTCTGAGAACAATTAGACATTATTTTACTTAAAGTCTTTTATGCACCTTTCTGTCCTTTAGCTACAGCTTTTAATCTCAAGAGTGTACCTCTTTGTATCTTTCCTCCTCCTCCTCCTCCTCCTCCTCCTCCTCCTCCTCCTCTACCCCATACATCACATACAGATTTTACTGTAATAAGTAAGTGTTCTTATCTTAACATGGAACTCCAATTAAATATGTGGTTGGTATTGTTTGTTTTATTATTAACAAGTAACTTCTTTCTCTGAATATCTGTATAGCTGCCTAGAAATAATTTATTTCCATTGCATTATAAATCTTAATTTAGTCATCAAGAAATATCTTAAGAAATTTCTAATTGTCCACTTTCTCTTAATGAAATGATACAGATGAATTACTACTAACCATCAATTGAGAAGTGTTTGTGGGAAACTGTGTGGAATTCTGAAGTGCAATGAGCAAAAACTGTAATTTTGTAATTTCTTGAGTCCAAAACTGAATTCTTTCTTAGCTCATAGGGTTTTTATTGGCAAATATTTCTGTTGAAGCTGTTAAATGTTGCATATATATAGAGAGAGAGAACAATTAGACATTATTTTACTTAAAGTTTTTTATGCACCTTTCTGTCCTTTAGCTACAGCTTTTAATCTCAAGAGTGTACCTCTTTGTATCTTTCCTCCTCCTCCTCCTCCTCCTCCTCCTCCTCCTCCTCCTCCTCCTCCTCCTTAAGGATATGCCATATATATATATATATATATATGGCATATCCTTAAGGTTGTTCTTCCTTTCATCATGTATTGTATGAGGTGAATTTAATTGATGGTTGTCCAGTCATTCCAACTGCGGTTTATATCCTTCCTTGAATATAAATTATCTCCACCTACCACCAATAGGTCACAAACTTCCCTTTGTTGACAATGGTAGGTTTCTGAGACTCATATTTGACAGACCCCTGATGTAACACAACCATATTCATCGGTTTCAGGCCAGATGTATTTCTTCTCTCAACCTCAATCTGCAGGCTTAGGCCAGTTTTTGGGAAAGTAGACTGGATTTATCTTCTGTGGCTGTGTAAGAACACTTGTTTACTCAATATTGGACTATAACAGTATAGTTTATGGATCAACTTACATATCCATATCATTGATTGCCCTGAACTTCTTTCTCTTATCTCTCTTCACACCCCTCAGATGAGAACGAGGAATTTTACCAGTTTCTGAGTGGATTTATCTTCAACAAACTACAGCTATTATGATATTTTTAATAGATTACATCCAGTTACTATGCTGCTAGGATTGATTTTTTCAATTGTGACTAAAAAAATTGTTGTCTTAAACTTCTTTTACTCTGATTCTAAATGTATAGACTATCTTTAATTCTACTATTTAATTCATTCTATGAGAGTCTTCACTACTTATTTATGTAATTCTTTGAAACTTGCTGTGAGATAGTCATTTGTTTTGCTGTGTGTTTTATATTTTTCATGTAATTAGATTAATGTGTTGTTTTGTAAGCATTCTTGTCATGTAACGTGTGTGGCGTGTTTACTTTACAATAATTATTTGTATTTTTAAGGGATGACCCATTAAGAAATAAAAATAAATAAATAAATAAATCAACCCTTTGCCCTTTGACTACTATTCACAATGTTGGCATACACATAGCCACTGGAGTCTATCACACTAGTCACAACAAATGCCTCCAGGCAAATGCAGGCGAACCACCTTTGAATAGAAGGCACAATATTCTGCTAGCAGCCTACGGAGATGAAACTGTGAGAGGCCTACCGGATCATCCAACCTGTTAGGTTACCCTGCACCCTCACCACCTTTTTTGTTTGCTCTTAAGCCATCACTGCAGAAGTTTTTTAAATTACTCTGACATGGGTGCCAAAGACCTCGCCAGTTGAAGCGCCCTCTAATCCTCAATGAATCCTCTAAGAGTAACACTTTTCTCAGCACAAATGCCATTCACCACCATTGACATTCTCAACAATTTTTTCTATTGCCTCAGCTCCAGAGACAGCGCCTTATGAATTCCTCTTATGCCAGCCTAGAATCAAATAAAGGCCTTTGTGTATGAAAAACAAATGCGCTAATCATGAGCTGTCCATGGAATAATTCCAAATAGTGAAATAAAGAGAAACCTGCAGCAAGATACTTGCTGATCATGAAAACTGTAGAATGCAGTTTTGAGGGCCTGGCCTTTGTTTCTTTTAAATCTATTTTTTGGAAGCAACCTGTGTATTATTACACTCTACTATTCTACTTTACCATTTCAAGCCGTTATAAACAGGTTTTTATATCACAATACAAAACAGTGTTTCAAATGAGGAATCTCATCATGCTGGAATGGGAAGTTGGAAAATTATATTACTCTCTCGTCAAAATGATAAATTCTCGTCTGATTTTTGCATGCATTGTTTAAGATCTTTCTAATTACATCTCAATTTCATTTGCTTTCAAATATCACAATATGGAATCAAAACATTGGGTTCAACAACCTTTTGAATTTATTTTGTAAGCTTGTAATTCCCAATATGTATAATAATCAGCTTATAAAGTAAGGAAATGCATAATATGAAAATAATGAAATCTGTATACATGTGTCAATTTTGTTTTTATGCCTGTGAGTGTGGTTTATGTTATGTGTAATGTAATTAGAATTTGCGTGTCATGATGATTTTATTTTGTGTCTCTCTTCAAACTCTGGGGTTGTATTTCTTTTCAACTATAATTTGCTAATGTTTTTCATTTTGCTTCCCTTGTAGGACTTTGATACAGTGGGTGAATCACTTCAAACGGGTCTGCTATTTAATGGTGATTCATTCTCAATTAACCAGCAAGTGGAACCCATAACGAATGGTTTCAGTTCTCCCCTTCCGTTTGTTTGCACATTGTGTGAAGCAAGATTTTCTCGGAAGATGTTGCTAAAACAGCACATTGCAGCCCATTGTGGAGAGCCACCTCACCCATGTAACAGGTAAAAACCTCTGTAATATTAAACTATGGATAAGAGTTACCAACAGTAAGTTTTGAATTCATAAGGTTTATTTATTTATTTAGTCAAAAAAATAGTAAAAACTGTATATGACGTGTGGGGAAAGAAATTTATCTGTGCACATTTTCTTGAGGGCCAGAATTTTATAAAAAAAAAAAAAACGAAAACGAAAAAATTAATTTAGAAAATAATTATTTTAGAAAAATAAAGATATTTGAAAAATGTTTTTTCCCGAGTTATAGAAAATCAATTTCAACTGTAAATGAACTACAAGCAAATGGAGTGCTCAACAAAACGTGCGCACAGTGGATGGAAATGGGCACATAAGGATGGAAATGTGTGCCAACTTGTTTTTCTACTTAACACTTTTT
Source organism: Acheta domesticus (assembly GCA_031308135.1). NCBI lineage: Eukaryota > Metazoa > Arthropoda > Insecta > Orthoptera > Gryllidae > Acheta > Acheta domesticus. The sequence continues at coordinate 280,833,222 of JAHLJT010008446.1, read as the reverse complement.
CCACCACTGTTGTAAAAACTCACAGTTTTGTTTATTTTGACAATTAGTTATTTATTTTGTTTGTTATTAATGTTTGCAATAAGTACAAGCAGAGGTATTGCTAATTTTAAACTCTCATGTATGTACACAATGACAATTTCACAGTTTTTAAACTATATCGACATTACATTTATTATTATTATTATTATTATTATTATTATTATTATTCCATTACATCACGACGAAAGATCTTATGAGTCGGCTGAATATAAAATCTACTCCAGGTTGCAACCAGCTACCTAAGGAGCAGATTCGGTGACTATCAGTGCCTCTACAATACTTTACGCAAAATGTGGGCTGTTCCAAATAAAGCTATTTCTTGCACTTCCCAGTCTTTTGAATTACCTGGGAGTTTAGACAAGTTCTTACTAAAATTTTGCGGAACAAATCCCAGAGCTCCGATAACTATCGGGACAACCTGTGCTTTCACGCCCCACATTCGGCTGATCTCGATTTCCAAACTCTTGTATTTAAGACGTTTCTCTGCCTCCTTGGTAACGACGTTTTGATCGCAAGGTACAGCAACATCGATAAGTAAACACGATTTTTTCGCCAAATCCCGGATAACTATATCCGGTTTGTTTGCCGCTATCGTGCGATCAGTTTGAATTTGTTGGTCGTACAATATCGTACACAATCCAACAGACGTCACCGGTTTCGGTGAGTGTTCGTACCACTTGGGGCATGTGTTTGGAACTTCGAGGGCGGTACAGGTCTGCCAGTGGAGGTAGCTACACACCCTGTCATGTCTTTTAAGGTATTCGGTCTTTGCTAGGATTGGACAAGCTGAGACAATATGATCAATGGTTTCTACTTGCTCCAGGCAAATGCGGCATTTGTCATCTTGGGAAATTCTGAGAACCGCTTTATCATAATGTCGTGTTCTCAAGGCCTGATCTTGGGCAGCTATTACAAGTGCTTCCGATTCTGGCTTCATCCTTCCCCTTTTAAGCCACATAAATGATTGATCTTTATTGATCTGCACCTTGTCCATTCTTTTTAGGTATTGTCCGTGGAGTGGTTTGTCTCTCCACGATTTCTTTAGCATTTTTTGTGTCTCACACTTCATGTTTAGCAGCATCAGAAGTTCAGTGTCTGTGTTATTCGACGTGTCTTGCCTAGTTTTCTTCGCAATGTTTCTTGCTACACTAACAATGCCTCTGTTTCCCATTCTTCGGTCAGATTTCATGACCTGCCTCATTAGAGGGTCGTCTTGATGGCTGACTACATACTTCCCCAGCCCGACTATTGCGTTGTGCCAGGAGGCCTCAATTTGTCTGAGGCCTCTTCCTCCTTCCTTACGTGACACATAAAGTCTATGTATATCAGCTCGAGGGTGGGCAACATGATGCATTGTTAGCAGTTTTCTGGTTTTTCGATCCATGGTGCGAATTTCTTGCTCAGTCCAGTCCACTAGTCCAAAACTGTATTCGGCTACAGGTACCGCCAAACTACCTATTGCAGATATTTTATTCCTGGAATTCAGAGCGGACTGCAGGACCAGTCTCACTCTCCTATAATACTCCCTACGAATTCTCTCTTTCATTCTGTCATTCGAGATGGTTTCACATTCTTCAACGCCCAGATATTTGTAAGTTTTACCTGGCTCAAGATCTTGAATCACAGTGTGCGTATCAATTTCAATGTTCTCAGACGTTGTGAGTTTCCCTCTTTTTAAATTGATTTTTGCACACTTGTCAAGACCAAACTTCATGCAGATGTCATTGCTAAAGTCATTCACGACAGACAGCATTTGGGAGAGAATCGCTTCATTCTTAGCAAACACTTTCAGATCATCCATGTAAAACAAATGTGTTACTGGGCTTTCATCACCATGGAGCTTAAAACCAAAGTCAGCTTGCGACAACTGTCTCGATAGTGCGATCAAACTAATGCAAAACAGCAGAGGGGATAGTGTATCTCCTTGAAAAATACCCCTGTTAATCTGAATACTTCTGGTTTCTACTGCTTCTTTTCCGCTGTGTATTAGTAAACTGGTACTCCACGACTTCATACTAGCCTTGCAAAATTCAATAAGTCTAGGATGAAATCGATAGATTTCCAGAGCCTTCAAAATCCAATCGTGTGGTACACTATCAAAGGCCTTTTGGTAGTCAATCCAAGCCATGCTCAAATTACGTTTGCGTTTCTTTACATCATTCAAGATGACTTTATTCAGTAGCAAGATTTCCTTACAGCCATAAGAGCCTTTACGACATCCTTTTTGTTCAGCTGGCATTAGATGATTCTTATCTAGATGTCTATACATTTTGTCAGCTATGGCTGAAGTGATAACTTTGTACAGTACTGGCAGACAAGTAATTGGCCTGTAGTTCTTCGCCAAAGAGCTGTCTCCCGCTTTGGGTAGCAAATACGTGATGCCGCGTGTGAGCCATTCCGGGAGTTTCTTTGGGTTTTCAAAAATTTTATTAACAGCCTTTGCTAGATGAGAATGTATTGCTGTTAATTTCTTAATCCAATAAATCTGGATCTTATCAATCCCGGGGGACTTCCAGTTTCCCATGTTCTTAATTGCTTGGAAGAGGTCCTCTTCCGAGAATTGGTGAACATCTTCCACTGTTTCTACAAGTTCATCGGCAGCATCAACTTCAGATTGAAGCCAAGATGCGTCTTTGTTGTAGGATCTGCTCTCTTCCCAGATTCCTGCCCAAAATGCTTCGACGTCATCTTTTGAAGGAGTAACAGCTTTGCCATTCGGTTTTTGAGTCAGATTGCGATAGAATCTCTTCGCGTCTGTTTCAAACAACCGGTTCTGTACACGGAAATCTATTCTACGTTTGTACCTTCTTATTCGTTGAGCCCATGCTTGAATTTTCTCTTTTAGTTTCTCAACTACCATTAGCCTGCTGGTGTCATTTTCAATTTGGTATTTTTGTTCAACATTGAATATTTTTCGTTGAACTTTGGAGGTGTGCGTTGATTTAGAAGATGCCTCAGCTAAGAGTGATATTTCACGCCGGGTGTCGGCTATCCGTTTCATAATTCTGTTCATCCATGGGGGTACAGAGCTGTTTACTCTGTTTTGCTGTCGGCCGTCGGTGTTCTTGGCTGGCCCCAAAATTATCTGAGATACGAGATATCCAGTTGCATATATGATGTGATTGATTTCAGTAATATCTAGATCTCTGCCTGGGGTCTCCACCACCTCATTTAAGACAGAATTCACTATTTCTATCACTCTTTTAGCTTTGGCATTTTCGTATATTCTCCTCAACGGTTCGCGAGATTCAAACGGAAGTTGACTAACTCTTTCTATCTCGCACCGAAGGAGATTTCGCATCATGTCCTTATCGTGTAATTCATTGCCAGATGAGTTTTCACCACTGACGTGTGTTTCACTGGAAAGCGATGAACCTTCCACGGGATCATCATTTTCATGTTCTACATGTTCGTCATGTGGATTGTTCGAGCGAAATACATACTCCGCATTTCTCTCAATGTCAGCAAGTTGTTCTGCTGTGAATTTTCCACTGCTGAGTATGTATCGTCGTTGACTGGCAAGCTTCTTTGAGTCCAGGGTAGGTCTCATATCTGGGTTCCGCTCTCTCCATACCTTGAAAACTTCTATTTCTGAGCCCCCATTTTTTCGCTTTTGCATAGTAAAAGCACCACATCACCTCCTTTAATTCATCCCGGGTCCATCTCTGACGATGGCTTCGAGCTACTGCCGGCTCTGGGTCCCTGAGACTAACATCCGTGGGATGGCCAGACGTCGACAAGGTGACATTAGCTCGGTTTCTGAGCAGGTATGGGACATTGGTAGAACAAGGCACGTTAAGATTCATTACATTGCTTGTTCTATCCATTTTGCTCATTGGTTTGAATTGAGGATTCGCAGGACGCAAGTTCGAGTTCACAGATCACACTTAACCCTCGGGTTGTTTCCTGCCATCCGTTACTGCGACCCACAGTGGCCTCGGGGCATCCCCCCGCAGGGCCCAGCAAAGGGTCCCTCCGATCGCCAGTCGGCATTACTAAACCCTACGGGATTTTCACTGACTGCTGAAGGCAGCCTCCTTCGCTGGCTAATGCAAGGTTCGGGCCTCCACTCTAATCAGTGGCCTGGTGTGCCAACCCAGTTTCTCTCCTGTACCCTCTATGGGCCGACAACAGGAAGTCCAAAGGTTCATGACCCTTCCCTCTCTACTTACTTCCCACTGTCCTCAAAATGGAGTACTTCTTCGTCTGACCCCTCACCTTCAACCTATTCAGCAAGGGAGGCCCTACCGGTAGCTAGGCTACCACTGACATAGCTCTCAGGCTCATGGGGGTACTCAAGCTCCACCACCAACTCCAAGGTCGTGTACTCCCTAGGTGAAGTTGTTGTTATTATTATTATTATTATTATTATTATTATTATTATTATTATTATTATTTTTCCATTACATCACGACTAAAGATGTTATGAGTCGGCTGAATATAAATCTACTCTAGGTTGCAACCATTTAGTTACGTTTAGTTAGGTTAGTTTGCGTTTGCATTGTATACATTTTAAAAAAATATTTAATACGCCTGTAACAAGTAATGTACTAAAGCTCCCGGGTCCATGACCTTCATCTCGATCAGGTTTTTGTCCAGTTTCCCTGACGCATTGAGCAAATGCTGAGATGGCCCCTTGTTTTGCTTCTGGACGTAAATGTAGCTTCACTGTGCGCACATTTTGTTGAGCACTCCTTTTGCTTGTAGTTCATTTACCGTTGAAATTGATTTTCTATAACTCGGAAACAAAAATTTTTTCAAAATTTTTATTTTTGGAAATAATTATTTTCTAAATTTTTTCGTTTTCTATTTTCGTAATTTTTTTTTATTCTGGCCCTCAAGAAAATGTGCGCAGATAAATTTCTTTCCCCACATGTCATATACATTTTTGTATTGTTTTTTGACAAATAAATAAATAAATAAATAAACCATCTACCTAAGGAGCAGATCCGGTGTCTATCAGTGCCTCTACAATACTTTGTGCAAAATGTGGGCTGTTCCAAATAAAGCAATTTCTTGCACTTCCCAGTCTTTTGAATTACCTGGGAGTTTAGACAAGTTCTTACTCAAATTTTGCGGAACAAATCCCAGAGCTCCAATAACTATCGGGACGACCTGTGCTTTTACGCCCCACATTCGGCTGATCTCGATTTCCAAACTCTTGTATTTAAGACGTTTCTCTGCCACCTTGGTAACGACGTTTTGATCGCAAGATACAGCAACATCGATAAGTAAACACGATTTTTTCGCCAAATCCTGGATAACTATATCCGGTTTGTTTGCCCCTATCGTGCGATCAGTTTGAATTTGTTGGTCGTACAATACCGTACACGATCCAACACGTCACCGGTTTTGGTGAGTGTTCGTACCACTTGGGGCATGTGTTTGGAACTTCGAGGGCGGTACAGATCTGCCAGTGGAGGTAGCTACGCAACCTGTCATGTCTTTTCAGGTATTTGGTCTTTGCTAGGATTGGACAAGCTGAGACAATATGATCAATGGTTTCTACTTGCTCCTGGCAAATGCGGCATTTATCATCTTGTGAAATTTTGAGAACCGCTTTATCATAATGTCGTGTTCTCAACGCCTGATCTTGGGCAGCTATTACAAGTGCTTCCGATTCTGGCTTCATTCTTCCCCTTTTAAGCCACGTAAATGATTGATCTTTATTGATCTGCACCTTGTCCATTCTTTTTAGGTATTGTCCGTGGAGTGGTTTGTCTCTCCACGATTTCTTTAACATTTTTTGTGTCTCACACTTCATGTTTAGCAGCATCAGAAGTTCAGTGTCTGTGTTATTCGACGTGTCTTGCCTAGTTTTCTTCGCAATGCTTCTTGCTACACTAACAATGCCTCTGTTTCCCATTCTTCGGTCAGATTTCATGACCTGCCTCATTAGAGGGTCATCTTGATGGCTGACTACAACCCGACCCGACCCGACTATTGCGTTGTGCCAGGAGGCCTCAAGAGGCCTCTTCCTCCTTCCTTACGTGACACATAAAGTCTATGTATATCAGCTCGAGGGTGGGAAACATGATGCATTGTTAGCAGTTTTCTGGTTTTTTCGATCCATGGTGCGAATTTCTTGCTCAGTCCAGTCCACTAGTCCAAAACTGTATTCGGCTACAGGTACCGCCAAACTACCTATTGCAGATATTTTATTCCTGGAATTCAGAGCGGACTGCAGGACAAGTCTCACTCTCCTATAATACTCCTTGCGAATTCTCTCTTTCATTGTGTCGTTCGATATGGTCTCACATTCGTGAATGTCCAGATATTTGTAAGTTTTACCTGGCTCAAGATCTTGAATCACAGTGTGTCTATCAACGTCAATGTTCTCTGACGTGGTCATTTTCCCTCTTTTTAAGTTGACTTTTGCACACTTGTCAAGACCAAACTTCATGCAGATGTCATTGCTAAAGTCATTCACGACAGACAGCATTTGGGAGAGAATCGCTTCATTCTTAGCAAACACTTTCAGATCATCCATGTAAAACAAATGTGTTACTGGGCTTTCATCACCATGGAGCTTAAAACCAAGTCAGCTTGCGACAACTGTCTCGATAGTGCGATCAAACTAATGCAAAACAGCAGAGGGGATAGTGTATCTCCTTGAAAAATACCCCTGTTAATCTGAATACTTCTGGTTTCTACTGCTTCTTTTCCGCTGTGTATTAGTAAACTGGTACTCCACGACTTCATACTAGCCTTGCAAAATTCAATAAGTCTAGGATGAAATCGATAGATTTCCAGAGCCTTCAAAATCCAATCGTGTGGTACACTATCAAAGGCCTTTTGGTAGTCAATCCAAGCCATGCTCAAATTACGTTTGCGTTTCTTTACATCATTCAAGATGACTTTATTCAGTAGCAAGATTTCCTTACAGCCATAAGTCTTTACGACATCCTTTTTGTTCAGCTGGCATTAGATGATTCTTATCTAGATGTCTGTACATTTTGTCAGCTATGGCTGCAGTGATAACTTTGTACAGTACTGGCAGACAAGTAATTGGCCTGTAGTTCTTCGCCAAAGAGCTGTCACACGCTTTGGGTAGCAAATACGTGATGCCGCGTGTGAGCCATTCCGGGAGTTTCTTTGGGTTTTCTAAAATTTTATTAACAGCCTTTGCTAGATGAGAATGTATTGCTGTTAATTTCTTAATCCAATAAATCATGATCTTATCAATCCTGGGGGACTTCCAGTTTCCCATGTTCTTAATTGCTTGGAAGAGGTCCTCTTCCGAGAATTGGTGAACATCTTCCACTGTTTCTACAAGTTCATCGGCAGCATCAACTTCAGATTGAAGCCAAGATGCGTCTTTGTTGTAGAATCTGTTCTCCTCCCAGATTCCTGCCCAAAATGTTTCGACGGCATCTTTTGAAGGAGTAACAGCTTTGCCATTCGGTTTTTGAGTCAGATTGCGATAGAATATTATTATTATTATTATTATTATTATTATTATTATTATTATTATTATTGTCATCATCTGCATTTTTCTGAGTCCATGAAAGACTAGAATTGAGCTTTCTGGGCACACATGTTTTTATTGTAAGATTCACGAAATTCAAAAAATATACGTGATCAAAAATGGTTCAATTCACAATTCTTATCAGTTAGGTAGACGTCATGAAATTTATCTCTTTGCAAATTCTGGTTATTTATTTGTATCTCCTTATTTATTTAACCTTAAAAATCAGAAACAGTATGAGACGTATGGGGAAAAGTGCAAGATGCTTTAAAATTACCCTCACATTGCCTTTGAAATCATGATAAAAATAATAACTAGTTGTGCTCAAACAGCTTTTACTTTTTCGCCTGTACTTTCACGCAAAATTACGCGAAGAATATTCAAATTTTCGAAAAATAGTACATGATCTTATTTCAAAATCTATTTTTAAGAAACACATTTCATTTAGGGAAAAATCTCTATCTTCAATATGGTAGGAAGACTCCGTAAACATTTTTAACTTTTGCAACTTTCGAAAAATCAGGATTTTCAACGAACATGAGACCTGCTCCATTCTCTTAAATGTCCTTTGCATAATCTAACAAAAATTTTTTATCAAAAAAGATGAAGCCATTTTTTGAAAATTTGGGAAATGTCACAGGGGCTTCATGTAAAGTACCCTCCAAAATTGAAATATCGGTTTCAAATTGAAGGAGCCGCGTTATCAGCCAGATCGATTGGGGAATATCAATTTTGGAGAAAATTGGCCGAACGGTTTAGCCGTTAGCGTTGTTCACAGACGGCCAGCCAGCCGGACAGACTTTTTGCCGTCATTAGATTTTTCGTAATAAAGGATCCACAAAAAATTGATTCTAGCTACACCACGTGTTAGTGGATTTCCCCCCTAAATTTAGCAACTGGATTTATCCACATTTTCGTTATCAGGGCCCTGTAATAAGGGTATTTCTGTCGAAAGTTCACCGTTTTTTCGCGCAGCATTACATAACTTTTTCTACTCCATGGCGAGAAACTAAAAGGTATAATAGAATGCGTAGGCAATGTCACGTATGAAAGGCTCTGGGCAGTTAAGATGGTATGATCATTTTTCGAACCTCAAGTAATTAAAAATAACAAAGAAAAAAAATTTCACCATGTGATGCGATGAAACCGTTTTTTATCTAACGTTCAAAATATAATTGACAAAATTATTTATATCATTGATATTAGTCTTTTATTATTGCAAATAATGTCACTAAAAGATAAATAAATGCTATATATCTAATATAAAATATATAGAGGTACATAATTACATACCTCTATACAGTTGTACATACATGAAAGTACGCAAAATGGGACAAACATTTATATTTTAATTTTTTTGAACATGGCGCACCATTCAGAAAAAGCTGAAAAAAATTCAGAAGATAACTGATATTTAGGGCAACATTTGAGAATATTTTCGTCCACCCGGTGGACAAAACTTTCATAAAAAATTCATTTTTTTAAATCTATTTAAAAATTTAAATTTCGCGACCAATAAAACTGTAAAAATTATTTTTGAAAAATTTAACAAATTTCACATAAAGAAGCCATATTTTCCATGGAAATTCATGCAGCCAATTCAATAACTAATCCTTCCAACCCACATACTTTCTCGCACTGCTTCTACATGGTCCTAAATGCTATTCCACTGCTACATAAACCATGAAAAGTGTTTTCTACCAGCAAACTTTTTCCGTTCCGAGACCCGAAATCCGATCCCCAAAGTTAACGAGCCGGCACTTACACCACTACGCCACACTAGCACCCTATGTGTCGAACATAGCCATAAGATGAATTGAAACGAGCTATAAAATGGTAAATGCATGATAAAGAAACAATTGATATGATGGTACGTACACTTTACAAATCCAGGAAGAGATGTGAAAAAGTGTTAAGTTAAAAATTTGAAAATTATGTACAGACACTTCTAGTTCATTTATCGTAATTATCAATATTTGTGTTTCGAATGGCTTCACATGGTTTTAAATCAAGTTTTTAGAATTTTCAAATGTTTCCTGTGACCACAGAGAATTGTGACTAATATTCCTCGAACAGTACTCGAACCAGCGATGCTTCCCTCGGAAGAGCTGTGTCAATGGTCGCTATTAAACGAGTGCGACCATCTTCGCTATGCATGGCAGCTACACTTATATAATAGTAATAAGTGTAGAGTGGTTTCATTTCTAGCATTAGGAAGCCGAAAAATCCAGAGATTGTGAAACAAAATGTCCTTTGGGCGCCCAAAGAAGGTATCTGCGAAGATCATTCATAACAGTAAAACTAGTTCAAACTATAGAGATTAGAAAACTTAAATTCTGGGAGAAAGTCTGCCATTCTATAACCCCACTAGTTTATTTATTTCTTTGCCGTCCCTTATTACACATGTGAACAAAATTTAAAGAATCAATTTGGAGCCTTTTTTGAGAAAAAATTTTTCGCAAATTTCAATCGCCAATTACGCAAAAACTACTCATTTTTTAGAAAATTGTATATGACAATTTTTAAAGAACTAATTTTGTAGGACAGATTTCTTCGCAGGCAATAATCTCTATCCACAATTTTGTAGTTTTAAAAAATATTTTTTGAAATTTTCCAAAATCCAAGCACTACCGGAAATAGGATTAGCGGCATATTTTTTACCGTCCCTTATTACGTAAGTGAAGAAAATTCAAAGAGAAATTTGGAGCGGTTTTTCAGAAACAAAATTTTGGTAAATTTCAAGCGCAATTTACGCAAAACCTACTCGTTTCTTCAAAAAAGTGAACATGACATTATTTAAAGTGTAAATTTTGTACAACCGACTTTGCTTGGGGCAAAAATCTTTATCTTCATTTTTGCAGTTTTGAACTTGTATTTTGCAATTTTCGAAAAATTAGAGATATCAACGAAAATGATACCTGCATCATTCTCGTAAACGCTCTTCGGACTATTTAGCAATACAATTTAATTAAAAAACTTGGAGCATTTTTTTTAACTTTGAAAATATCCAACAGCTTTGTAAGAAGGGAGGCTGAGCAAGTGGACGTATTGAATTTTCCTCTCTTCTAACAAATCCTGCAATAGCTTGTGAAGGACCACTTTCCGATTTAGAATTCTCAAGGCAGGAATGTTGCCTGGTTTTGTGAGATGTCACCAAATGCTTCAGTGAAACACAACACATATATTTAACAAAAGATATAATTGAGCTGAATAATTTACAGGCGTGCTATATGAAAGCACGGTGAAGTATGCGTTAATTGCAAGTACACTGAACATATTGAATGAATGGACTGAAAGAGAAACATAGATACAAAATCATATTGTTTGTCTTGAGAGAAGGTGCTGCTGGACTGCGTTGGATGACGTCACCCGCATCTGATGACGTAAGGCAGAGCGCACTGGACACCAGTGGCGTAGCGTCAGGGGACGCTGAGATGCTGAGCATCCCCGTATATAAGAACCTTAAATACTGTATTGATAATCTTACAAGTGGTCTGTTGAGCGAAACACGTTTTGTATTAATTTAAAATTGATTTCCTATGATTGAATTCGGCGGGCTGTTGAAGCTGGCCTCTGATTGCTTGAAAGCTAAAATACTTCAGCGTCTGCCGCCAGATTGCGACGAGCAATGACGCATGCGCAGATGGCGAGGTCCCCCTCTCCCCTCTTCACCCCTGGCCCAGAGAAACCCGACTGCTTTACGCTAGCGTCTACTGCGGAAAGAAGGTCGTTTGTGCACGAGAGCGCAGCACACTTCAGGCGTTCAGTAAATTATCTTTCTCTCTCTCACTCGGGAGTCCCCGCTTGGTCATGGTACAAACTGTAGAAATAGTGCCTGACTACTATTTCTTAATTAATATCCAAGAAATTGTATTATCTCTTAAATAGATTACATATTATTTAAGTCTGCAATGTATAAATTAACAAATGGTCTTATTGCCATTCGCGTATAAGAATTAAAGCTGAGCTATTGTATAATTTGCTTTCAAGACATCGGCAGCCCTGACTGCTGTGAGGATTTGTGGGAAGCGCCTACACCGTCGTAAGCAATCGAGATCGTGGAAGTAGTCCCAGAGTATCTGCCTTGTGTTGCGTTCGCCAGTTAGACGAAGTAGTTGATAGTGGCATTTTGTGTGTTATTGTTGAGCATCCCCAAACGTGTGAGTCACGCTACGCCACTGCTGGACACTGGTAGCAAGTCGATTAACAGGAACAGTTGTTAAGCGAGACGACACTGAACGAACTCGCATGATGCATAGTCGCCAACTGAGTAGCAACCAATTGTTCGCACCGACACACTTGTGTCTCGGGAGAGCAAAATGAGGAGACACGAACGTACACGAAGACACCCGAGCGGACTCGAGCGAGTCCATGCGCGAGCCGACGGACTTCCATGGCGCAAATCTTTAATTCGAAATCTGTCAGAAATTTCATGTTTCTAATGTTAAGTGGTCGTTAATGCCATTAACAAGATTTGTTGCGAACTTTCGTTTTAAACGAAGAATTCCAAACTATTATTCACATTAGTATCTTTATTTTAATTTTTCTATAACTTAGTTATTTGGTAGGTGTTTTTTAATATTCTCAATTTATTTTCCGTCGGCTAGTTCAGGTTAGAATTATTTCGGTGCAAAAGAGTGCCGTGGTAATAAAAATGCAGCTTTTGTAAAGAAGAAACGGCAGGAGATTGCAGTCACAAATGCCAGTGCTGAGGAAGTAGAAACTTTTTTAGTATCAGATGTCAAGCATTGTTCATTTTCTGCCAAAATCTCACCGGTCAAGCCATCAGCCAGTGCGAACATTCTTTCCAAGTTCACTGATGTTTTTCCTGCTGAACAGTGAAATATCCGAAGAATTGCACTTACATGTTATACTTCACAAGTGTGTTTGGGAGCATTTACTGAAAGGATACGTGTGAGTGCTGTCTGTTGATCCTCAAATGTATGCATTGAAGTACAACAATCAATGTAATTTGCTTAGTGAACAAGTGTAATAACTGTGAACAATTGTTAAATAAAATTTCAAATAGCCATTGTGTACCTGTAACATCATCTTGTAGTAGGCCACCACATGAAGTGAATAGGAAAATTGTGGATGCTTCTTGGCAAATAGGTAGGGGCCATTCAGCAATAGAGCAGTTTCAATGGTAATTGGTTTACCATGAATTAATGTTTCAATTTACAATTCTCATATTCTCTGTTATTAAAAATAATGCAAAAATAAGAGGAAATTTTGAGGCTTTCATATGCAGCCATACATGAAACTTACATAGATGTTCTAGATTCAGTAAGTGATGAAGTTATAAATTTATTAGTATTGTATGATGGAACATGGCATAAACGAGGCACTACATCTCGTTATGAAATGGGAATTGTTGACTCGTTATGAAATGGATATCTTGACTGGTCTTGTGGCTGATTCTCATGTTTTGTCAAAATACTGTGGCACTTGTGAAAAGAACAAGAGCAAATTATGAGACAAAAAGCTGTGAATATAAAAATGGAAAGAAATTCATAATTAGTAATTTTTAATGGATCTTCAAATGCAATGGATGTAGCTGCAAGTGAGGTATTGTGGAAGAGGATCCTGTCTCATCATTTTAGATATACAACAATACTGTCGGATGATGATGCAAAGACTTTCAATCACCATCTGAAACTAAACATCTATGGAGACAACTTTATTATTAGAAAAGAATGTATAAAACATGTGATGTAAAGATTTAAAACAGGCTTACAAAAATAATCCAAGAATAGAAAGTGAAGGGTGTTACACTTGGTAAAAAGCAAGTCAATTTAAAGGAAGACATAATTATTTGTCTTAGCAAATTATCGCAATGCCATCCAGAAGAATATTCCAGATGTGCAGAAGATGAAGTTTGCAATACTTGCCACCTTATACCATGCAATGCCAACAGACTTGAAGCCATTGCATTTTAAATGTCCTAAAAAGAAAATTCATGGTGCTTCTACAATCGAGCTCATGGGAATGAAATTTCAAAACATGGCAAAATACAACATGAAAACTGTAGTCTCCCAGTGTTATTTGTAAAATAATTCCTATGTATCAGAGGCTTGCAAAAAATGAATTACTGGAATGTGTATATGGGAAAACACAGAATGCAAATGAAAGTTTGCATAGTTTTGTTTGGAGCAAGTGCCCCAAAGAAACATTTCTTTCCAGAAAAAATATTGAAATTGCTGACATCAGCAGTGTCCCAGTTCAATATGGGATGTGAGGCCAGTGAAAGAGTCAAAGAGCATGCTTCAGGAATCAAAGTGACATCTCCTAATGCCATAAACATATGAGAGACAAACATCGTCTCCACAAAAGTGAAATGGCATTGCAACCAGACTTTAAAAGTGCTTAAAAAAGCCAAGTCAATCAAAGAAGAAAAGGTTTGTCAAGTCAACAAAAGAAGTAAAGAAAAAAGATGTTGAAGATGCAATGTATGCTTCTGGGCAATTTTAAAGAAAAATTTTATTAATAAACTGTAAATGCACTATCTTCAATTTTCTTTTTCACATTCCTGGTAATTGATTTTCCTTACATTATCCCATATCTAAAAAGTTCCAACTTTCACAATTTTCAATCAATTAAAGTAATAATGTAGGAACTTGTTAAGAGATTGTAGATTAATATAATTATCGTAGTATTTTTATCTTAAGTCATTACTTTTAGAATTAAAAACTGTTTGGTTATTTTTAATTTATTTTGGAGTGATAGACAATAAACTTACCAAAAGTAAAAATTTTCGCGGATACTAATAAATATATTTTGCAAGTAAAACATATAATTATTTAAACACGTAAAATAAACAGTTAATTAAAATATCAGTAAGATATATTGATTTATTTGCTAATTGGGCTAATTTAATATAAATAGCTTGTCTCGAGAGAACAGAAGGCACAGAGCAACATAAGTGGCGCAAGCTCAAGCTCTCCGATCGCTCGACTCCGCTCGGGTGTGTCTTCGTGGACATTCGTGGCTCCTCACTTTGCTCTCCCGAGACGCAAGTGCACCGACACGCACTGTCACAACGTTGAGGCAAACACATGAATATGAGCATGGCTCATAGTTTTGCAGGTTAAATGTTAAGGCAATGTTAATTGATGTTGCCAGAACATTACAGCGTTCGCACTGGCACGAGTACATTTTCTAGAATGTTGAAATGATAACACATATGCAGCGTAGCTGTTGTGAGTGCACCTTGTAATTACTTGGCACAGCAAGACAGGTGTCATAAGCAAGACTTACAGTTCGCTAAGGCATGAATTGCCTTGCAAGAGAGAAAAACACTCGTGCGTGGGCAGCGTGATTGAACATAAGAAAAACTGAGAGCACATACTTAACTAGTATCATTAGCACAAAGGCATGGTTGCATCACAAAAGAAAGAACACGCGCCTGGGCGGCGTGGAGTGTGCAACATGGAGCTCAGTTCACAACTAGATCACAACTGACTGCGCCTCGGCACCTTCGCAGATTAGAGAATGAGCCGTGTGCGGCCTTTCGCGCGCATACTGGGCTAGCACCTAAAGATTCAGCAGATTTTCTCTAAAATTGATATTACCCAATCATTCTGACTGATGTCGCGGCTCCTGAAATTTGAAACTGACAAAAAAAATGCTAAACATTTGTACATTAAATTTTATTGTTAAATAGTGCAAAGGACGTTTAAGAGAATGATGCAGGTATCATTTTCATTGATACCCCCGATTTTTCGAAAATTGCAACAAAAAAAAAAAAATTCAAAACTACATACTTGAAGATAGAGATTTTTACCTCGGACAAAGTCTGTTGTACCAAATTTGCTCTTTAGAAAAGGTTATGCACAATCTGTTTTTTTAAAGTTAGTAGTTTTTGCATAATTTGTTTCAAACTAATGAAACATATATGGGCATCCTGTCGTACATCACAATAACAATAAATATTGCAATAAAATATGTGCTGTTGTAGCACCACACTTCTGTTTTTGTGTGTCATGATTTGGCCATCTAGGACCATGCAGACATACACCTGCACTTACTGAGTCTCAGTAACATTTATCCCATGGCAAGTGTATGTGACTCCTTTTTGGGGGGATCAGCACTATGCTGAATCCAGTTTTTATCCCCCAGGGTTGCTAGTCCTGGAGGGATAGAAGATAGAATGATAATGAAGGATGAATGGATGATACACACATACAGACTTACACAAACATGCTCATGCCCGAGGCAGGACTCGAATGCGCAATCCATCCGAGATCACCATGGCACTACTGCCATAGTGATCTTGGCTATCTGGATTGGCCTTCAGTTGTTGTTGTTGTTATTATTATTGTTATTATTATTGTTGTTATTATTATTATTATTATTATTATTATTAATTGCTTATACACTTTATCTGTAATAAGTTTCTGTACATTTGTGTGTGTGCCTTTGCAGATGTAATGCAGGCTTTTCACAGAAAGTGGAGCTTGTTAAACATATGCTGACACACTCTCCAGTTCAGCGGGTACCCCATCGAGTGTATCGACCTTCTTTTGCTTGTGCTGTTTGTCAGTGTAACTTTAGGAGTCCACAGAGCCTTCTACATCATCAGACAACTCATTCTACTGTGTTCAGGTGGGTCTCTTAGTACTCAATTTTGAATTTCATTAAAACAAATCTTGCACTTGTTATTTATTTTTGTTTTATATTGTTTTAAAGAAAATTATCTGAATCATAATTTTTTTCTCTTTCAGATTTCGATGTATATATTGTTCTCTTGCTTGTATGAGTACTGTACAGTTGAGATTTCATCTTCGGCAACATGTGAGGAAAAGAACAACATGTTTCAGATGCCATAATACATTTTCTTCTTCCTTTGCCCTTCATGGACATCAATGTGAAGTTTCAAAGACTGAATTACCCTTCCACACTTGAACATGTGTAGTGGTTTGTATTGCCTGATAAAAATTTTATTATGGATAAACATTCCATAAGAAGTCCACCTTGTGCCTAATGTTTATTATATGTAGGCCTTATTCACAATGAAACATAAACATAAACGTTTATTGACAGGCTGTTTTAATGAAACAGAGTTCCTTCATTTTCATATAACATTCTCAAATGTTTGAATTAAAGTGTATGAAAAGACCAATTTGTTAAGTTATTATATGTAGCACAAGAAGAAACAAATATTGAAATTAATGCTTTGCATGAAGAATAGGGTAAAAATGTAGTTTTATTACAAATTAATTTAGTCTTTATTCAAAACAAGCAAATAATACAAATTCTTTTGAAGAGTTTAATGTGTGCAAATTGAAAGGCTATATGATTCAAAAAGTTGGGTGTATATTTCACATGTATGGAGGACACTCCAAAAGTTTCTGGAAACATTGGTATTCAAAAAAGTGATAATTATTCTTATGGTGTGTTTTCACTTATTAAGTACTCCTTATTTACACATCAAACAGTTTTTTCAACCACTTCAGGTGCTCTTTGTTTTATAGCTACCCCATATATCTTTTACTACTGGGACCAGTTTCAACACTCAGCCAGTCCATATGAAATTTTTGCAGTAAAGAAACTGAGCTTTCCACAGATTTTCTCAGGTTATCCAGTTCCCTCAACTCTCATTCCACTTCCTAATCATTATCACTATTATCTACTAATTAGATCACTTGTAGGCCTCAGTAGCCTCAGCAGTTGAAGAGCCACTAGGGCCTTCATCACACAAGCCTTACGTTGAGGCGGGATAAGTAACATGCATCGTAAATTAACACTGTATCTTATGTGAAATGTCCAAAATGCTTGTGTGCTGTAACACATAAAATAAAACACATAAAATAGTGTTATTCTATGATGTGCATCAATGCAATGTTTGCATGCAGGAACACATTAATCTTCTAAAACAAATCAACAACTTTAAAAAGAACCTTGTACTTTTAGTAAGCGATCTCAAACTAAGAAAAATTCATTGTGGATGAAGCATACCAGCTTGACAGTCAATCATAATATTTGGACAATCGAAAGATCCGTATTGTTGTAAGAAAGCATGGATCTCAACTTAAAGAACAACATGACAGAAAGCTAATGTAGTAAAACCTGTCT
This sequence comes from Acheta domesticus, assembly GCA_031308135.1. NCBI lineage: Eukaryota > Metazoa > Arthropoda > Insecta > Orthoptera > Gryllidae > Acheta > Acheta domesticus. The sequence goes on along the minus strand of JAHLJT010008446.1, from coordinate 280,815,641 downwards.
ATGCCAGAATAATTTGAGTACATTTTCATCCGTCTTGTACAGGTTTCCATCTAATTCAGATTTGCAATAAAATCTGTTAATTCTTAAATCGCAGTCATTCAAAGATGAATAGGTTTGTTTATTTCACCTATAAACTGCATTTCAAAGAATCACAGAACATCCCTGGCGAGACAATCCACAGATATCCCTGGAAGACATCCCTGGAGAGACACTTACAGAAGAGACTTACAGAAACACAACACAAAGACTAACGACACAAAGAACTCCATAAAAATTAAAAGAAATCTTATTTGCTTCAAGATTTGTAGTAACAGATGAATTTATATGATGATTTAGGCTTTGGCAATTTGCCTAGGTTCTCGTGAATATTTTGGCAACCACATATAAACCCATCCCGTTCTTGATTTTGTCTTTGTTTTTAAGGTGTCATACACTTGAGTTTTGACAACCTTTCTTTCTTTATCAAAAATTTGACAGAAGTGTTGCTTTTGTGTTCTTCAATTAGTCTAATTTGTTCACCAATAGTTAACATTTTCAATATGCTGCCTGACATACACTTGATTAACTCAACACCTGCAACTCGTCAAACTGAAAAACTGTGAATGTTTAGAACCATTGAAGCCAAAGCAAGCATTACAAGAACTGTGGAAATATCACTGTTTGCATCTCCTTCCTTTGCACAGGCTTTTGATGGTCAGTGCTATTGCAAATTAATGGCTTTTGCACAAGTAGCATGGAAAATAGAATGTTCAGACATGGGTAGCTGAAAAAGTGAACGGACAAGCACAGCTCTGCTCTCTCTGCACAGCTCTGAGTCTCTCATGGCATGATGTCGCCCTCACTTGCAAGCCAATGTTTAATTTTAAAACAATATTTGTTTCCTGTCTTATCTAGAATTTTTCATACCATCATATAAAAAATTCTTTCCTATTTCCACGTTAGGCAGGTTCTTTCTTAATAGCTTTTAAATCCAGTGTATTTGGCATTGGAAACTAGTTTTGAGATTTTTTTCCGCCAAAGGCATGTTTCTGCTTTGGACAGGTTTTACTGTATCTATAATTCTACATATAGAATATTTTGAAAGCTATTAAGAAAGAACCAGAAAGTATCCTATCCATTATTTGAGGAGAGTGTTTCTTGATTTCTAAAAAAATATATATATGTTATTCGAAAGAGAACAAGACATTTAACTAATTGCAAATTTATTCTGGGACCATCTGCCAAAAGAAATCTGACTGTGGAAAACAGAATTTCAAATGACCTCACAACACTCATAATCATCATAAACTCTTCACCAATTAGAAATAAAATGATTCTTGATAAAGAACTAATAATTACTACCTTACAAAATAAATGTCCTCTATTTTTGTTATTTGATAATGAGAGAAGATTATTTAAATAAAAATGAGTTAATGTTTTTGTTTAAGAAAATGTAATTTTTTGGCACAATGAAAAGTTAAAACACTCTTAAGGCAACCTAAAACGTATAAGTAGTTTATAATGTTATTTAAAATATGTTTACAAACCCACAGTATGTTAACAAAATGTTTTCTTGACATTGGCTTTGGTGTTATTATGGTTAGCGTATCAGACACTCCCTAAGTTCATGGATTCAAATCTGATCAAAGCCATAGTTTTTTAAGAGCAAAAAAATCTTTCGTATGCCTTTCTTTTGATGGAAAGTAAAGCTGTCTGTCCCATGTAGATTTACTGGATGTAAAAGATACTCGAGCATAAATGAAAACTCGGAGCTAAATTGTAATTGTCTGTTCCATCACCTGAGTGAGTTGCTACTAGATGGCAAAAGGATTGTAGTGAAATTTGCTATGGCCAAGCGGAAGAGCAGGCCTGATGGCCTGAGCTTTACCACATAAAATGAGACCTAATTGAATTGAATTCACTGTTGTGTACTATTTAGAATTCTGTTTCTGGAACTATTAACTCAACTGACTCATTGAAGTTCGACATTCTTTTTCTACCTGCTGAACTGTTTATATTCCTTTATTCCAAATACAGTAAAACCCCGCTATAAGAGACCCCGTTATAAGAGAATCCCGCTTATAGGAGACAAAATTCACGGTCCCGCTTTTAAGAGACCCCGTTATAAGAGATTCCCGCGTATAGTGGACAAGATTTTATTCCCCGCCATGCGTTTCTTCTCGCTTGTAAGAGACAAAGCGTGGGATTTTCCTCCAGGTGAATCAGGAATTTCCTCAGCATGGCAATGGCTTAAAATAGGCTGGAGCAGGGGTTCGCAACACCAGTGCCCGCGGGGGGGGAAGTGTGCGAAGTTCTCGTGAAGAAAGCTCATTCAGTTCAGTTCAGCTTCGTGTCTTGGCAACAAGGAAGACGCCTCTAGCACAGAGCACCAAAGCCTTATTTTGTCTATGGCCTATAGTGCGACTTTTGTATCCGTACCTCTAGAAGATATCAGCTGTTCACGGTTTCATCCAATCGGAAGCTTCTGTGTCGCTAGTGACGTCACGATGGTGAATTTCAAGCTCCCGATTGGATGAAACAGTCAGCAGCTGAACCTGCCAGAGGCAGAGTTGAATAAATCACAGTATTTTGCTTTTAGTGTTTTGACCAGTGTTTCCAATTGTTACTTTCTCGTATACGTACATGTATACGTAACACAGAGAAAGTAATATAATGCTGCATAAAATCGACTACGAGATTTTAACAGAATGCATGTTTTGGGGTCCCCTGATATCGAAAAAGGTTCGTTTTTTTTAATTTCAAAACGTCCCTTCGTGAATAACACTAGCGCCAAAACTATTCGTACATGTTTTTCCAAAATGAATATTCCGCGATCGATTTGGTTCCGCTCGAAACTCTGTGATTTTGAAAAACATTCTAAATTTTTGTGGGTATTGTACGTGAAGCCCGTGGGACATTTTCAAATTTCCCCAAAAATGTCCCCAAATTTTTTCTTTAAATTTCTTGTAAGAATAGAGTGAAATTCACTTACAGAGGTGGCATTGTTAGGATTTTCACTGTTAACTAAATTTTCGAAAATTGGAAAAGTTTGAAGTTTTTGCGGTGTTTTCCTACAGCTACAAAATTGAAGATAGAAAATTGTTTTTATAATAAATTTTTTTCTCTATAATTAGGTCTTTCATTAACATTATGTACTAAAAAAAGGTTTTCATGTAACATTGGGTGAAATAATAAACATTTACAAAACAAGATTTTCTCAAAAACAGCTCCAAATTTTTTCTTTAAACTTTTGGTAGTGATAGTTATGAAGGTACTTTATAAGACTCTTAACATCATTTTGCTCTATTCTTTTGTTTTTTCAAAAATTACACAAATGTAATTTTTTTATAACTCTCGTGTCAATATTTACATTAGAGGCGATTTGTTCACATAATCCATTTATGAGCACATGTGCTTTAAAGGTCATAAAGTTTACTCAATAGATCTGATTAAATGGGCTCTGGAATCAACTAATTTGTGTTTCCTCAAGTTTAAAATAAGTGTACAACTCATACTAATCCGCTAAAAATATGGTAACTTCTCATTAAACCCGTCAAAAACGCATTTCCCACTTATAAGAGTTCCCGCTTATAAGAGACAAAATTCCATTCCCCAGGTGTCTCTTATAAAGGGGTTTTACTGTATTTTGAGAATGATTTACCAAGCCAAAATAATAATAATAATTATAATATTAATAGTAATAAAAACAGTTAGCTGCCATAGGCAAAAGCAATTGCTTCCCATCCATTCAAGAAATTTTGGGAGTGCTGTCCATATATGTTTGAGAGTATAAACAGCCTGTACTTGTTTTATTGTTTTGTCTTAATATTTTTTTTGTGTGTGTATAATAGCAAAGATCAATCAACTTTGAAGTTGATTTGTTTTGTCTTAATATTTTTTGTTGATTTGTTTTGTCTTTTTATAATGTGTAATGGTAATGATTGTCTTAAAAGTTGATATCTTCATGTGAAATTTATATGTAACATGAACAGTGAAATTGCTAAGGTTTTCATTGTGAAATAGGCCTAAGGTTTTACATGGAATTGATAAATGTTTCATGCAAAATTAAGTTATTCAAGAAGCATGTGTTACCGTGTTAGTTATGCAAGTGGACTCAAAAAGATGGCTCTGTTTTGAAGAGTGAAAGTGTGTTATTTGCCATTGCTGCATTTCGACTAGTCATAGTAAAAGAAATTGTCATAAGATTTTGATGTTTTTTTTCATACATTCTGTTTCAAAGCTATTGAAATAAAAGAACTGCAGAGTATGGAAAATTGAAATTGTCCAACGGACTGTTTTAGGAACAATATCTTTCTGTTACTTCTTGATTAACAATTGGGATTGTAGGAAGTGAAATAATTTGATATTGTTTTACAATGAATTTTCAACACCAGACCACAAAGAAGCAAATTAAAGTACAGATTCTTATATATTTCATTCTCCATTGGAAAGGAAAAGAAAACTAGGAATTCAACAGCACATTCTGAAGACAGAAAAAATTCATGTTATTGAAGTTCTTGTTTTATAATATTAATTGTGTCAATCTGCAGTGTGCTGCGCCTAAGTTCTTTTAGTGCCAGAGATCTAATGATAGTTCTTTTAACAAAAAAAATTGGTTACCCTATTTTAATAAGTAGCATTAGCATTACCATGTGAGAACTCTCGCATTATACCCCACCCTCTTCCTTATTTTCCATTTCCATATTAGCCTGTAATATACATTTTTCTTCAAGATCCTCTTATCCTCCGTCAGTCTATATGCCACTTTGTAATTGATAATAATATAATACACCCTTGTCAATACAAACTATTCTTATTTAACTTTATTATTGAGCAAAGAGGTACACCCGTGGAATTTAATCGCATAAAATATAAAGTAATTGGTAATTTAACATGCAGTTGCAGATTCTACAGGCTTTGAACAGGTGGGATAGAATCGAGAAATGTTAAACCAGCAATAATGTAATAGGATGATCAAGATCTCATCCAATAGATTACAGTGTGAGGAACGTTTTTTTTGAGGCCTTTGGCCTCAAAATTTAGTTTATAACGCCCTAGAACGCTTCGTTTAGGAGTTATTTAGCGATATATATTAAAAATCCTGATGTGCGTTGCGAGTTGCATTTTACATGAATATTTAGATGCGTTTTCTGAACAAACCTTTCATATTTTTAAACTCAAAGTGCAATTCGTCACGTCTCCATGAAATTTTCTTTCTTTAGGGATCTCTTTTATAGAAATTGGTTGCGTGTGAGGGCCACAAAGGGAAGGTATACTAATGAAATAATATAGGAGACGATAGCCAAAACGTTTAAACTACTTATTAAGGAGCGTACCATAGCCACGTGGAAAAGGTCAGGTGTGGCAGCACATTGGCATGTAGTTGAAATCAGATGTACTGGGATTATGAATGTTGCTAGAATTTAGCTCAAAAGTGTCACGAAGGCTTGATGTCGCTGGTAGGTCGTCACAACTCATGGTTTCAATTTGGCGCGGGTTATGTCGGAACGGGACATCGCAGAGTTTATTCAGTATACTAATATGTTCCTGGAATTGACATTCTGTAAAACAAAACCTTGTAATACTGCCCATCTATGACCTCCAGATCTCCGTGAATTGGGAAACTTTGCCCTCATTTTTTGGAAATAGCGTACTCTGCCCACAAGGATGATCAGGTGTTAGCAGAGCAAAAGAAGTCGCAACCACTTGGGTATTTCCAGCTGTCCGGTTTTCGACAGGAGAGTCCGGTTGCCTTCGTGTCTGTCCGGTTAAGAGAATCTTGGTAAACCGGACAAAATATTGTACGGTTTTAAAGAAATTTCGTGTAATTCGTTTCTTCATTGAAGGCAACTCTATTAATATGCGGTACATTTTTTTCCTTCAAAAAAGGAACAACAAATTTGTTGAAAATACCGCAGTTTGTAGTGCTCCTGTATCCAATGCTTTTGTGCAACGAATCTTTATGGTCATGGGAAATGTATGACCTGATGAAAGAAATCGTCTCGCTGTAAAAACAAAGTGAATTGTGCGTTTTCCTCAATATACATTTTCGTTGTACTGAATTCAAAGATGCCATCTCAAACAATAAACCTGTATTAAAAACCGACTTTTTTTCATTTTTAGTAATTTTTATGAGCTAATAAAAAAATTAAAAAGGGATCCGGTTTTTCTTTCGAACACACATGACAACTCTACACGCAGACCTACGTGCTCATTTCCACAGAACGCATGCTCATTTTCACAGAACTTAATTGAACAGAACTTTCTTCGTATTGTTTTATCGCGCTTTCTGCACTCCGCCGAGAAATATTCCCCTCTGACAGGGCTCTGCATCGACTGTGACCGGGAAGTCCTAGGGTGAGAGTCCCGGTGGAAACGAATTTTTGAAACTAGCTGAAGAGCAAGTTGAATTCAACTATTGTTTGGAGGAAAATTCTAGCGGCCAGCTTCTCGGATCGGTGGTTTCTCCTCTTAATCCCAGACGAATACTGGAGCAGTACCTTAACAAACTGACCACGGACCGCTCGCAAACTTTCCTTCCTCATCCTTGTCCTATTTCTTTCTTCATCCTTCCTTCCTTCCTCATCCGAAGTGCTCCTAATGAATGGAGGGGGGGCAGGCTCCTACTCTTATTTTGCTTGTAGGTAAATATGGCTGTGAGATCCTGTTCTGCGTGAAAGCAACTTAAGTCCCGAATATCGCCAACAACTTTAGTTTTACTTTCCCTCTTCGCTTTGTAAGAAGAGAAAGTAAATCGTAAATCGTGCGCCGTAAAACGCGTATGTTCGACAGAAACTCATCATGACAGGACCAGGCATCGAAAAAGTGGATAAAATGATCCATGTGTATAACTGTGTGTGAGACGTTGATTGTCCGTACGACAATCATCCGAAACGTCAAATATCCGAACTCTTATTTTCTGTAAATAATTATTTTTTAATTAGGCACCGTATACTATACGTATTAATTTTCTTTTGTAATACTAAATATTGAGAATGATCCCCGATATGATTGACAGTGATAAAATATTGACGAGACTTTATACATCTGATTTCAGTAAACTTTGACAAATCCTATATATATATATATATATATATATATATATATATATATATATATATATATATATATATATATATATATAGTGGGTTCTGTAGAACGAAAAATCGATTGATGGCAAACAGTGTCTGTCGGTTGGTCGGTGTGTGGTCAGCGCTAGCGCCTAAACCTTTAAACCGATTTTCTCTAAAATTGATATTCTTAAATTGATTTAAATGATCTCGAGGTCCTTTGAGTTTGAAACGGATATTTTGATTTTGAGGGATACTTCACATGAAGCCTCAACATTTTCAAAATTTTCTGGAAAATGGCTGCAATTTTTTGATTAAACTTTGTTTCCTAATAGATTTTAAATGATGCAGGTCTCATTTTCTTTGAAATTCCACATTTTTAAAAAAATGCACATGTTCAAGCATTTTTTGCGACTATAATAGAGGTTTTTTTCGTAATGAAATCTATTCTTTAAAGACAGGTCTTGAAATAAGATCATGTTAAATTTTTCGAAACTATGAATTGTTTTTCGCGTAATTTTGCTTGAAATGTAGGTAATTTTTAAACAATTATTTGCTAAAAAGTTGCTACAATTTTTTTCTTCAAAACTTTCTCCTCTATGTATCAAAGGACAGTAAAACTTGTGGTGCTACAAAATGGCACAGACTTTCCTGTTGTTTTCTATTTCCTTGGTCGGCTAGCTATTCGGACTTGCGACATCTGCCATCTATCGCCGTTAACTGCCATCTATCGCCGCCCAAAAATTACTTTTGTGTAGTTCTTGAAAAAAAAAGCAAACAAAAGAATGTCCCAAAATGAATTTAACGTCATATTAAAGAGTGCAATTAGCACTATCCGTTCGAAAAGTGAAGAAAAATTTGAAGTCATTTATGGGAAAATGGCGCTTGAGCGTTTCTGAAAATGAGGAAAATTCAGAGTTAATCGTAAAAATCGGACTTATATCACCTTTATAAGCGTATTTTACTCTATCCTTACAAGAAATCAAAAGGAAATATTTGGAGCCGTTTTTGAGAAAATTTTGAAAATGTCCGAGAGGCTTCATGTAAAGTACCCCCAAATTTTAAATAAGTTTTTCAAAATCCCAGTGCCTTGAGTCGAGCCTGATTGACTGTGGAATATCCATTTTGGGAAAAATCGTACGTACATTAAAGGCAGTAGTCGTGTACAGACGGACGGACAGACGTCTGTAGAAAAACACTTTTTCGGTATCAGGGGACCCCAAAACATGTATTTCCGTTGAAATCTCGAAATCGATTTTCCGCAGGATTGCATAACTTTCCCTATACTATGCATATTACTCTGTATATACAAACGTAAACACATACGTATGTACCTGTAAAAAGTTGTGCTAGTCTCTTTTCCGGTGAACTCGGTATTTTCGAAAACTTTTTAGATTTCAAAACTATAAAATTTAAGATATAGATTTTTGCCTTAAACAGAATTGTTCTAAAAAACAAGGTGTTTTAAAAAAGTTCGTGTACAATTTTTTCGAAAAAACTAGTAGTGTTTGCGTCATTTCTGCTCGAGGTAATGCATTTTTTTGAACCTCAAAAACCTTTTCAATTTTTGACAGAGATAAAACAAGGGACAGTTGAATGACGAATGTCTCATTTTCGTTGACCCCCTCTGAATTTTTGAAAATTGCGTGTTGGAAATAATGGGAGAGACAATTGGATTTTTAGGAGTCGGTCCAAGTTAGTACGTCAGAGCGACTGCATGGTGTATCGGTAAAGACCACGATGAGTGAACTCGATGCACCCGAGTTGGACTTTCGGCGCGGATAAAAACTTTTTGTTAGGTGAAAACACTTCCGCAGGTTCGTATAGTAGTATAATAATGCGGAGCCGTTACAAATAATTCGGAAAAGTATGTGATGTTGTAGCATTACTATTTATCTTTAATTCAGAATTCAATCATTGTGGTGAAAGTGGGGGGGGGGTGGCAGGCGTTCTGTGGCGCAAGAAAAAATGGCGCAGATTATAGGTGGGATTATGTAAATGTGGTAAACACTCGGCGACATTTTGTCGTGTTTCAGATAACACTGCTTATTTCTCTCCAGACAGAACAGACAAGCAAGTTAATTCAGAGGAAAGAGCTAAATCACATCCCGATATAAAAATTAATATCGTCTAATGTAGTATGTAACATCAGAAGTGGCTGCTCTGATGTATACTCAGAAGCTATCCCTGACTTTCAGGAGGCCTTTGCATGAAAGGGTTGTGTGGGCTTAATATTATAATATAATGATGTAGGTGTATGACAAACTCATTGTTATCATTTGACAGTAGCAATATTTTGGTAAACTAAATTTACACGTCGTCTGAACATTATTGTAAATAAATTATTTTTAAATCTCTCTCGTATTGCCGAGTTGAAAATGAGTCGAAATTTTGTAACCCATGTTTCTAAAAATGCTTTATGAAAATGGTCTCTGCCAATTTAGTGTTTAATGTTTTGTCAAATGTTCATTTATCGAGCTGTCAAAAAGAAATTTTGGATTCGGCACTGTGTTTGACAGATTTTTAATGTGTGCCATCATTGGGATTGGTGTTTGATGACACGAATGACACTGTTCATGGCACTTGATATCCAACATTGCTTACATGACACTGTGATCCTAAATTATTTCAACTCCTTAATGGATATTGTACTATCTGAAGAACCCAGCGTTACCTGGGTACTTATCACAATCATCTATTGGACATGAATTAATATTATCAGTGGAGTAAAATTAAGTAATTATTTACATTCTTGCTATTCCCGCAGGCCATTTTTAGTTCTGGTATCCTCGTCACATTTCGTCCCCGCTAGTGCGCCGCAATCCGTAATGCATCGAGGCATTACGAATTGCATTAAACACGAAATGAACAAAAAACACAGTTGTCCCTTCGAAGAATGAAGTTTAAAAACTCCTTTCATATTGGTTACATACATCGAGATATGAACTATATTCAAAATTTTTAGGTTAACTTGTTTTGACTCTTCGTACCTTGGAGAGTGAGTAGTTAGCAAATTGACCTCTATTCCCCAGAGTTAGGGTTCGAACCCAATTGAGATGATTGTATTTTCGATGCGCGGAAAATGTGCGGAAGCCGTGTACTTGCGACGGGTAAAGAAGCCCGTCCATTTTCCCCGCAAAATTATATTCTGGAATTCCCTTCCAAAGTAGATATCGTCTGGACTTATCTGGGAACGCCCCAATTAATGGATGAATATTTCTGAGACGGTTGTTGCGGTATATTTTTTCGAAAATGCCCCAGAGCATTTCCATTCAAGGCAACTTCTATGTAAAATACGCTTGTCGAATGTATCCTCTTATGTATACTCTTTCAGCAACTAAATGTAATTTTACTGTGACGAGAGAAACAGGAAAACTGAGTTTGGTCGACTACAGTTCTGCAGTTTTTAATATTTCAATGCTTTTGAAACTTTATTTTAATTTGAATTATTTTTGATGTGTAAGTAAATTGTATGAAAAATAACATCTGAATGTGATAACTCCCTCTTGTGAATGTAAATTTCAGAATTACTGTTGACTAGATTTCTGTTATAATGTACATTCGAAGTCTTCCTTTGTGTTCGAAAATACAATAAATTCACTGTGTTGGAAACTTAGACTGCACTGAACCCAATCTAATTATTTTGTTTACAAATTGATGAAACATTGATGTTTCACTTCACCGATGTTTCGTTGTACAACTCGGGGATGTAAAAAAAGGTAATTTCATGAAACTACTTTTGTATATTTAAGTAAGTTTTTGTGTGGTTTTTATTTATTTTTGTGCATTTTTACTGTACATTTAGTACTGGCTGTGGAAATATATTACTTGCTCTGTTTATACCAACATTGCTTTAAAAATTATTATTGTATTTCAATTGAAGATGGTGGCAGCAACTCATGGTGTAGTGCCCAGAATGCTTGCCATCCACTTGTGGTGGATTCTAAGATTTGAGCACCTAGTCATTTCATGTGGAGATTGTGATGAAGTTCATGAAAGATTTTCACAGATTTTCGTTCTCCGCACGCGTAGTGCGATTTCATATGGAGCAGACCAGATTAGCCTTCTGCACTCGTTCACTTAGTATTGGACTATGGTAATATTATTTATGAATTGGTTTCCATGTCAACCCTTTTCCCTTTGAATACTATTCACAACGCTGGCATTCGCATAACCACTGAGCCTGTCGCATCAAGTGTTTCCTGGCAGAAGCCGACGAACCACCTTTGAGTATAAGATGCGATATTCTGCTTGAAGTTTGTGGAGCGAAACTTTCAGGCCTACCGGATCATTCGACCCGTCAGGTTATCCTGTGCCCTTACCACTGGTCTTTGTATGTTCTTAAAAAATCACTCCCTAGTTCCCAAAAATCACCAGAGAACTTAAATGTTCATCTCCCCTCCCATGTGAAACTCTTCTGCAACCCTACTCTGTCGTGGAAACTCCTTTCTCATACTTGACCAAAAATTGTGCAGTCTCCCCAAATGCACTTTTCTTCCCTTAGTACATGTTACAATGACCTAGTACTTTGTTGAGTCCTGGGTCATGTGGGAATCACAGGCAGTGAGCTAGCTGACAATGCTGAGAAATCGACTTGGAAGTTGCTTATCGACATTCCCTATGTCCCTCATCAGATGTAAACGCATTTCTGAAACTCTTCATATTCAGTGCATGGCAGATAGTGGCACAATATCAGTTTTGAAGGAAAGTCGAATAAAGATTCTGTTAATCCTTGGTGTTCCTCATCCCATGCCACAAGGCGTGAGGAATTATTAATTCGTCTTTGTATCGTCCATTGCAATTTTTCACATGGTCCTTCGTTTGAGGTGAACCGTCGTCCATCTACGACACATGTAAGACCACTCCGTGGAATACTTCCTCTTACTATGGAAAGTTTGTTGGCAGCTCATAGAGAGAAGCAGGCTCAAATATTGTTGCCGTTATGTTGGGGCTCATAGAAAGGACCACATGCACAAAATTCAGACAAGAAGGAAAACGGCAAATAAGGCAGAAGGTCAACAGAAAACTGATGTTGGAAAGTTTTTATTCGCCAACCGAACAATTAGAAATTGGATCAGTTTACCTGCAACATTGTTTAAAACTTTTCTTTGAATCTTGAACGATATAAAAAACATAATTTCCTAGTTTTTATTTAGTGGCTTCGGGAACAAAAACGCTGTTGAACCAGATCACACAGAATGGTTTTCCAAATGTACCACGAATACCGCTCAAGAAGAACAAATAAAGACTCGTATAACACTGCAATAAATTAAATATTTTAACAAAATCATTTTACGAATACTGCAATAACATATAGTACAACAGCTCTTTAATTCTAAGAATATAAAAAAAGATATTTCATAACGCAACACGTGAATAGTAATATTTAATGACGAGCTGAATCGTCCTCGTAGCCTTGCTGTCGCATGTCATTGTGTTCTAAGCAGTCCGCTTTTACTATGAGAATTGAGTCAGTAAGCGCCGTAGGAAATAGGCGGAATAATATATAACTAGCCGAATGTGGCGTCGCCGACGCTTTAAACTTTTTTGATTTTCTTTTTTTCTGCTTTCTTCGGTTCAGAGTCCTTTTTACTCAGTTTAGATGTTTTGTCAGCGTTGCGAACTGAACACATGTTTTGCAATTATTTTGTGATATTGTGCACGAGTTCTACCTTTGGCTTTCCTGAACTTTGTTCAGTAATGGTTTCATAACATTACCTTCGTCAAGAGTTATTTCGGAATGTTTTTCTTTCAATTTGTAGTAGTACATATTTTAAAAATCATTTTGAAAACTACACGTCGTTGACCGCAAACACGCATTTATTTGTTGCACCTCCAGGGCACTTGCTGGGCCGTTTTATCAGCATTGGGGGCTCTTAGGGCTAGGTTAATTTGGGGGGCCCCCTATTCTTACTATCACCGATCTCTCTCCCCCCAAATTCGATACTGAAATATACAGAAACTCCTATCAATTCACATTGTATTTTAACATTTTATTTTGAAATTTCCAAAATTTTCTCAAAAACAGCTCCAATTTTTTCTTTAAATATCATGTAAGAACAGAGTAAAATACACTTAAGGTGGCAAAGGTCCGATTTTCACGGTTGAAATTGCAAAATTTTGAATTTTATTCGGCGTCTTCCTCCGACGACAAAGTTGCAGATAAAAATTTTTCCTTCAAATAAAATTTGTTCTTCATAGAGTTTTTTCTTTAAGGTCCTGTACATTTTACTAAGGTCAATGCTAGCGCCTAAACCGTTCAGCCGATTTTCTTCAAAATTCATATTCCCCAATCATTTTTACTGGAATTTGCAACCGATATTTTAATTTTTTGGGGGTACTGTATATGAACCCCGTCGGAGATTTTCAAAGTTAAAAAAATGGCCCCAAAGTTTTTGATTAAATTTTGTTGTTGAATATTGCGAAGAACTTTTACGGGAATGATGTAGTTATCATCTTCGTTGATATCTCCAATTTGTCGAAAATTGCAAAAAACTATTTAAAAACTGCAAAATTGAAGATAGAGATTTTTGCCTCAGACAAAGTCGGCTGTACAAAATTAGCACTTTAAATAAGGTCATGTTCCATTTTTGGAAAAACGAATAGTTTTTGCGTAAATTGCGCTTCAAATTTACAAAAAAATTTCTCCAATCCCACTCCAAATTTTTGCTTTAAATTTTCTTCACTTATGTATTGAGGGACGATAAAAAATAAGGTCTTAGTCCTACTTCTGGGAAATACTTGGTTTTTTGAAAATCGCAAAAAAAAATTTTAAAATACAAAATTGTATATAGCGATTTTTACCTCAGACAAAGTCTCTAATACAAAACTAGCTGTTCTTATCTGAAATGCATTCGAGACCCGGAAGAACAATGTTCTTATTTGAATCGGGAGGATTAATGATGTTTGTTTTAACATTAGGCCATGAGGACCGATGTTTTGTCTAAATTGCAGTTGTGGCCATGTGGCCAATGATAAAAATTGACTTAAGATTGCTGTTTTGCATCTCTGGTAGTTCTGACGAAATGAGGTTTCAGATAAAACAAAATGATTAGTGAAGAAATGAAGTGAATGGCGGTAACTGAAATAAGTGATATTTTGCAGTTTAAATTGAATTTACTACATAGAAATTTGAGTGACAAATGAATACATAAATACAAAAAACACTGACCTTCCTTTGATGTATAACATGGTACAATACTTAAAGCTACAATACAACCGTGCTTCCTGAGTTTAAGGTGAGAAGTTTGCAGTGGTAGTTCCTTCCATTCTACGACGTAATGAAGTTGATGCACAATGAATTACTTAACGTGTGGTCACAACACAATTCAGGTATAACTTGAACATTTACTGTAGTTGAAGTAGTTCAATATAACACGTTTTGTATAGACAATGATGAAAAGACAATGTTTTGAGTGAATTTGTGAGCGCAAGGGCTTGCGTGCGTGTGCCCACAGCGTTTGCCAGCCAGACACTGCCTGCGACCAAGTGTAACGTATTTTTCGCCGCCCCCGGCCTGCGCTGTTGCTGGAGCGGTGTCGGCTCGGTGAGCGCTGGATCGGCGTTGCCGCTTTGTCCGCACAGATTCTCGACGCGATTTGTAACACTAGCTCTTTAAAAAAGGTTATGTAGAATTTTCTGAAAAACGAGTCGTTTTTGCATAATCTTCGCTTCAAATTTACAAAATGTAAATTTCTCAAAAACCGCTCCAATTTTTTTTAAATTTTCTCCACGTGTGTAATAAGGGACGGTAAAGAAATAAATAAATAAAAACTAGTGGTGCTATAGAAGGGCACAGACGTTCTCGCAGAACTTAGTTTTTTAATCTCTATAGTTTGAACTAATTTTTCTGTTATGAATGATCTTCCTAGAAACCTTTGGGCGCCTAAAGGACATTTTTTATATCCCCATATACATGTGTGTGTATATATATATACATATACAGGGTCTTTAGTTTATCTTGCAACTCATGTCTGAGAGCACTTGCTCTTGGTTTGGTAATTTGGCAACCGCGTCTCTTTTACACCTTTCAAGACAGCCGTGCCTGGCACGTCGGGACAGCAGAGGAGGCAACCGTCAGGTCATAAGCTGCAGCAAGTTTCCTGTTTCTTTGTTGATCCCATTCAAGAGTGTCGGCGGGCAGGTACACGGCTCTCATGCCGAAATCTTTTCACGCTGCACAGAGTGGGTGGGGTGGGCTGAGGCATGAGCGTGGAAACAAAACGTCTCTTTAAGCAATTCTACCCAATATGCTGAAGAAACAAAACTGTAATATTAATGTGGAGGGGAGTTATTGATTTATTTACAGCAACGTAACAATAATTATTTAAGTAAAGCCAGCTCAGAGAGAAATCGAAAAGATATATCGTGAAATATTACCGCCTAGCTCTTCATTTTATAACAATAATAATAATAATGTATTATTATTATGGAATCTGTATATTAAGCAAATAAGAAAACTTTAGTAACAGACAATAAACATATCTAGAAATGTTATGAGAGTAATTACCGCAGAGGCCGAAAGTTAAAAATCGAGGTGGAGCGTAGCGGAGCCGAGATTTTTAATTTGGACGAGGCAGTAATAACACTGTAACATTTTATGGTATGTTCAGCATTTTATCGATCAATCTCACAATTTATGCGAAAATTTATATTACTGCGATAGTAAACATATGAGTTCTGTTGTTGCGGCATGTTACTATGATATTGTGAGGTATTGCTTGCGATATATCTATTTAAACAATATTCGTATACCGTAGTTTGAAAAAAGATGGATACAAATAATTCTCCTGAAGTTAAAGATAACTAAAGAAATGACGTTCGGTGAGGAAGTTGGCGCGTCGATTTCCAGTGGCGACACCTCAGATCGTCAGTAAATATGATTACCGAAGAAGAGTTTCATTTGATGGAATGCGAGGAAAATGAAATTAATTTACCTAAAACACATTTTAACTGCACTATTAAAACCTATTACAATGAACAATAATTATCTCAAAACTAATATGAGTTACTTTTATTCTGAATTATTTGAATATGATTTGTTTTCTACACCGACTTGTTTCTTTCTTAATAAACATTTGACTTGCGATGAATCAATGGTTGTTTATTCCCGTTGCCAAAGATGTTAAAACCCGATGATAAGGATGTAAATTGCTTAACATACAGATAGGTACACGCCTGTAGGGTTTGCATGTTAAAATGGGCTAAAGACGCATGTAACGGATAAAATTATTAAAAATACTAATAAAATGTAACTAAGTATTACATTAATAATTATTGAAAATAATTAATAAAAAGTAATAAAATATAATTATCTTAAAAGACAAAAACTGACAGTCGAGTAAATGCTCAAAGTGACCACCATTTATGAAGAGACAGGCGTTTACTCTTTTCAGCGTAGTGGCTGCAGTACGTTGAAGAGTAACAAGGACAAAATACGTGCTTTCTCTTTCTTCCAACTAAAATTAGACACATTCTCTCAGCCCGAAATCTGAGGGCACGCGACCGGGCTTCGCTAAAAGTGAAAGGGCGTCGAAGGTATTTCACGCGTTGCCAAATTGGCAAAACAAGAGTTGGTGTTTCCAGACCTGGGTTGCAAGATACGATAAAGACCCGGTATATACATATATACATATATATATATATATATACATATATTATGATATGTGGATCATATGTGGGCGTGGGAGGCCCGTACAACATTTAGTAGGAAACCAATACGTTCGAAATTGCCGAGTAGGAGGCGTCGCATGAGCAACGAAGTGGGAAGAATTACGTCACATCAGGTGTCGTTTGAGGGGTGGAGCGACGGGGTCAACCCATTGGACTCCAGAGAGACGAGGAGAAGTGGAGAGGGGGGAATTTCGGTTAAACGGACAAAGGTGAAGAGGTGGCATGATTGGCCATTCCAGGGGCTTTTTTCGAGGAGTGCGGACGTAGAGAGAGACATTGTGAGGAGAGGCTATTTGGATTTTGGCGTTTTGCGAGTGCGGACAGACACCGTTAGAGCAGAGTAGGAGAGTCGTTAGTAAAAGGAGGGATTTAATGGCTATTAGAGGCTACGAGTACCGAGTGGCCCAGGAAGTGATTGAGAACTTGGACAAGTTAATTAATGAACAATTGCGTAAAGTATTTAACTACTAAAAGGCAGTGAGCGTGATAAAAAACTATTTTAAATGCACACGAAAGTCCAAATCGTGTAAGAATACCGCTCAGAAGAATTGGTGGAACGAGTACAAGAAAGAGGGGGACCGTATTAGAAGACGGAACGGGGACGAGCAGAAGAAGACGGCGACTAGACGACCACGATAGGACGGAAGAGGATTTGGGGTCGAAAGTGAGCGGCCGAGGGACCTCAGGAACAGCGCGGGACCGCGTGGACGCGCGGACGGGGAAGCGAGCAAGGTCTACTTATCGCCACGGCACGCGGCCGCCACCTGGGGCGAGTGAGCGACCTTTTGCAGCAGGAAGCAGTTCTCGACGCACGATAAGTATTGGAAAACTAGAGTTGAAATTAGGCGAAAGAAACGTCGACGTAGCGGGGACTGTAGATTTGAATACTCGTGTAACTGGAAGATAGGCAAACGAGAGGCAGTCATAACTAAGACGGCGTTGAGCCAAGTAATTGCATATTTTCTGAAAGGGAGACACAGTTCGCACAATGAAAATGTATTCAAACAGTTAAACAGACTATGAACAATGCTAGAAAGTTTGGAGTGCATTTTGAATTATTGTAAATAAGCTAATGAGAGATTTTCTTTTTGGATGGGTATTGTCTGTGTTTTGGAAGGTGTAATTAAGTATGTGAAATTTTGGTTCAAAGATATGAAAGATAACCAGATGACAAAGTAAAGATTAGCAATTTAAAGTAAATGAAAGTTTAAGGTATCTAAGCTCACATGGGATCCCATTTTTTTTTGAAGTGAGACTAGTGATCGAGCATACTGAATAAGTACAGGTTTTGGCACGAAAGATTCAAGAATCATTGGATTTTGTTAAAGTGAGTGAGTTAATTACATGTTTAGTTTTTTTTTTAAACCGGATTTGTTTTGCCAGAAATACCAGCGTAAGCGTGAATTATTCGCAAATAACCGATATCCGAGTTTTCCCAGCCAAGACTCCTGCCCTCTCAGGTTCATTTTTTTATTTTCATTGTAAATGATTATTGTGTACGTAAGTAACGTCACAATATATATATATATATATGTGTGTGTGTGTAATGTGTATGTATGTGAGCTAATAAGGCACATTGAGTCAAACAAGGATATTTGCTATTTTCAGTCGAAATTGAAACTGCTTAATTGTTTTTGGATTCTTCTCGAATTCCTGAGTAACTAATGAAATGAAAGATTCTTCTTACATGGACCCACAAAATATGGATTCTCGCTGCATAGTTTTCTGTCACGTTCTGTGCGCATTGAAAATTAGTAATATAGACACTGCTTCATATTGTTAAATTACTAGTCTTTTGTACAGAGTGAGCATTATTATTATTTGGTTGCGAATTGGCCATCCTAGGGCCACGCGAACGCGCCACTTGTACCCACCGAGGCGCAGTCATATTCTCCCGTGGCCTTTTTTAGGGGGGGCTGGGGGATTAACACTTCTATGCCGAATCAATTTTTTCACCCCAGGGTTGTTAGTCCTGAGGGGGTGAAGTACGAGATGATGATGATGGATGATGAGTAAACAACCACAAATATAGATATACAAACGCACACAACCATGCCCGTTGAGGTGGGTTGGTCCACGTCCTGACGGGGGGATGCAGAGAAGGCTCTCAAGTGTTCCTTTCTCCATTTTTTTTCATCTTCTTGCTTCTCATTTCATGATCTACATGGGAGTGACCATTTTCCCACTTTGGTCCACTTTAATATCCCTAATTTAGACGGCATCCACCCTCCTCGCTGGCTATTCCATCGAGCCGACTGGGATACATTCAGCGAGAAAATTATAATGCCAGACCACTTTTCAAATAATATCGATACCTTGGTGGCCCAATTCACCGACGCCCTTCTTCGCGCAGCCACCATTGCAATCCCGAAGTCTACGTGTCGGCCACGACGCGTCCCTGTGCCTTGGTGGAATGCTAACTGTGCCACCGCGGTGCGTGACCGAAAGCAAGCTCTCGCGAGGCTCAATAGGTTCCCCACCGCATCAAACCTGATCGATTTCAAAAGAAAGCGGGCCAGAGCCAGATTAGTAATACGGGAAAGTAAGACCGCTTCCTGGAGAGCCTTTATTTCTTCTCTTTCTTGCCATACCCCGCCTAAAGTAGTATGGCGAAAGATCCGACAGATCGGAGGAAGATTTTCCCCACCATCTGTCCCAGGACTTCTTATTAATGGAAATCTTATTACTTCTCCAGAAGAAGTAGTTGAGGAATTGGCCTGTCATTATGAAAATACCTCCAGTTCCTTACACTACTCCCCTAGCTTCTTGAAAACGAAGAGTAGAATGGAGAAATGCAGATTGGACTTCTCAACCTGCCTGGAGGAAGATTATAACGCCCCTTTCTCCATGGATGAATTTTCCTGTGCGCTCGCCCGTGGGAAAGATTCTGCTCCAGACCAGACCAGATACACAACCAAATGTTAAAACACCTGCCGGAAGAGGCACGTATCTTTCTCCTCCGTATCTTCAACAAGATTTGGATGGAACATACCTTTCCTAGAACCTGGCGCTAAGCGACTATTATTCCTATTCCTAAAGAAGGAAAGGACAGGACAAAGCCGTCAACCTACCGCCCAATCTCGCTCACAAGCTGTATATGCAAACTTCTGGAGCGAATGGTGAATACCCGTTTGGTCTGGCACCTGGAACAGAGAAACCTACTTACCCCCATCCAATGTGGTTTCAGGAAGAACAGGTCAACCATGGACCACCTTGTCACCCTTACCACACAGATCTCCACTGCTTTCGTGCTACGTCAACACCTGGTAGCAATTTTCTTCGATATAGAGAAAGCTTATGATACTACCTGGAGGTACGGCATTCTTCGCACCATCCATTCTTGGGGTCTTAGGGGCTGGCTCCCCTTTTTTTAGTAGCCTTTCTTTCCTCAAGATACTTCCGCGTTCGCCTTGGTGACAGGGTATCCGCCAGCCACCATATAGAAAACGGAGTCCCTCAGGGCTCAATTCTGAGTGTCACTCTGTTTGCCATCGCTATCAATAGTATAGCGTCGATAATCTGAGAGCCGGTGAAAGCATCGCTCTTCGTTGACGACTTTGCCATTTCTGCTCTTCCAAGAGTATTCAAGTGATAGAGAGAGAATTACAACTTGTCCTCAACAAATTGCAGGAATGGAGTGATGCGACAGGTTTTAAATTCTCCGCATCAAAAACTAACTGTATGCACTTCTGCAGGATTTATCATCTTCATAACCACCCCGACCTTTTTCTTGGAAGCCATCTTCTACCTTTTGAGGACTCCGCAACTTTCCTTGGGCTTACTTTCGATAAGAGCCTAACATGGCGAAATCATATACGTAAACTGAAAAGCCGATGTGTCTCACCTCTGAACCTCCTCCGCACCCTTACAGGCAGCTCTTGGGGAGCTGACCGTGTGTGTCTCTTGCGTTTGTATAGAACCCTCATCCGCTCTATTTTGGATTATGGATGTATTGTATATAGGTCAGCGTCACCATCAACCCTCCGGCCATTAAATACCATTCACAA
Source organism: Acheta domesticus (assembly GCA_031308135.1). Lineage (NCBI taxonomy): Eukaryota > Metazoa > Arthropoda > Insecta > Orthoptera > Gryllidae > Acheta > Acheta domesticus. Next base: position 280,794,913 of record JAHLJT010008446.1, on the reverse strand, counting down.
CGCCGGTATAAGAATTAGTACAGGCGCCTACCGCACGAGTCGCATCGAATGCCTCTTGGCTGAAGCTGGAGAACTATCTCTGAGCCGAAGGCGAGATATTTTATTAGCCTCTTATGGGGCTAAAGTGTCGGGACTGGTTGACCACCCTTGTCGTCGTTTAATCATCCACCCAAAGTATGAGTCCTCGTACATTCTTCGAACATCGTTACCCCATCCCCCAGGTATTAGATTACGAAATCTTCTCCGGGAATTAAATGTCGAACTTCCCACCCCTGTGAAACCCACAAGTGACCGGATCCCCCTTGGAAACTCCTCCTTCCCAGTAATGACTTCAGACTCTCCCATCTGCCCAAACAAACTACTAGTCCTCTGGTTTACCAGAAGCAGTTTCTGGATATGAGAGAATCCTATCCGTATCATTTATTCTTATACACGGATGGTTCATCGTGCAGCGACGCGGTGGCATGTGGTTTTTACTGTATCAGGGCCACCAAATCATTTCGGCTTCACTCCAAATGCAGTATTTTCACTGCCGAAATGTATGCAATCTTTGAGGCCCTAAAATACATTGAATCAGCGACGTTGCGGCGAGTAGTTATCTGTTCCGATTCTCCCAGCTCTCTTCAAGCTGTCTCCCATCCTTCGTCAGACTACCTGACTTTATCCGTTCAAAGCCTGATTCATCGTCTTCTGTCCCGCCGCTATGACCTGGTACTTAGTTGGGTCCCAGGCCACGTGAGTATCAGAGGGAACGAACTGGCCGACCAGGCGGCGAAATCAGCGACTCGTAAAACTCGTATCGACATCCCTTCTGTGCCATTGTCCGATGTTCAGGCTTTCTTGAAACGATCCGTGCTTAGAGCGTGGCAAACAGAGTGGCACAATAGCACTTTCAAACTAAGTGCGATAAAGAATTCTGTGTATCCCTGGCGCTCCTCCCGTCGAGGTGGGTTGGTCCACGTCCTGACGGGGGGATGCAGAGAAGGCTCTCAAGTGTTCCTTTCTCCATTTTTTCATCTACTCGCTTCTCATTTCATGTCATGTACGTTCTTTTCACTCCTTTTTCTTCCTCACTGGCCTTCTCTGTATGCTGAACGCCCACCCATGTGTTTGCCGTGCATGGCGACCCGTGTCGGAGGGAATGTGTGTCCTGGCAGTTGAGAGACCTGTTTGTTTCCCAACTAGTCCTTGTGCTATGTTTTTTGGCTTGCACTAAGGGGTACGTCTACGTATTTTTGGGGAACATTCCTTGTAGGTGTCAATACACTCGCTTTGGCCTCGGACTCTTCTAGACGGGCGGTCGGGAGCTAACCCACTCCCGATCAATCGGCTCGGACTAGGTCTTGCACTGAACTCCAGGGTGAGCGGGGGGATCCACGACGGTGGAGCGCTGTCACATTCCCCTACTATATCTCCGTGTCAGCCCTGGCACCCCAGTGGGGTGTCCCCTTTGTTGGGCTCCATGGTGGGTGGGGAGCACGGAGACAAATCTGCTTCAATCGTATGGAGCCCAAAACAAACCCCTTGCCCTCTTCCGCAAGGAAGAGGCGATGTGAGACGGTAGATTTGAATAGCTTCTTCCTTCGGGAAGAGAACAAACCAAAGAAACCTCGGTTTCTTGTCATGTCGTGTGTTGAAGTTGAAAAATCGTTCAAAAGTGTTAGTGCGGTCCGCCTCGCGCGAGACATTGAAGACTGTTTTGGAAAGCTGCAAGCGGTCGTGCGACAGAGGAATGGTACCATTCTTTTCGAAGCGCGCACCGACGAGCAGATTGACAAGATCCAAAAAACCAAGCAGATTGCCGGCCTCCAAGTGGAAGTGACCACTCACCCTACCCTTAACTTATGTAAGGGAGTGGTCAATCACGAAGACTTTGCGCTTGAAAGTGAGGACGAACTTCTCTCCTTTTTTAAGAACCACGGCGTTACGGAGGTGTATAGGATCAGGAGGAAGGAGAATGGGAAAGAGATCCCCACTCCCACCTTGATCCTGACTTTTAATCTCCCTTCTCTCCCAGAGAAAATTAGCTGTGGGTACTATATCCTTCGCGTGCGGCAGTATGTGCCGAACCCCCTGCGCTGCTTTAAGTGTCAGAGGTTCGGTCATACACAACAAAGGTGCATGGCCGTAAGCCCTGCTTGCGCAAAGTGCGGTAATTCCGCGCACGATCCCAACCCTTGTTCATCACCAGCCCGCTGTGTAAATTGTGAAGGAGACCACGCGGCCAACTTTAACAAGTGCCCCACATATCTGAGAGAGAGGGAGATCCAAAGGATTAGGGTGACGGAGAAGGTATCTTTTCCGGAAGCGAAACGCCGATACCTGGTGAAGAACCCTGTGGATCTCAGGCGTTCCTTTTCTAGCACTCTGGCGAACACGGTCAAAGCGACGAGCATTCAGTCCTCTCCTGCTACTCCTCCAGTAGCGAACTTTTGTTGCCAGGTATCCCCAGTGGACTTCCCTGAGGAGACATCGCCTTTGCAAGGTGGGAAAATAATAATCCCCACAAAATTCAAGACACCACCCAAGAAGACAACAAAGACAAAGACAGAACAAGAATCCACTTCTCAGCCGCGCAAGAAGGCTGATGTCACACGGCCTATTGGCCTGGACAAGAAAAATGATAGATCCTCCAAACTCCGACCACCTACCCCGACTCCTGAAACTCGCTCTGAGCGATCTCTCAGCCTGTCGAGCAGTGGTCAGGACGAGTCCGCCTCGGAGGAAACTTCAGCCGGGATGGACACTCGCTCCTTCGGGCGACAGAGGCGAAAAAAGGAAAAAAGAAATCCTCTTAACTTCTTAAACAACGGCTCTCCTATCCTGGAATCTGAACGGATTTTCTCTCCGACGGGACGAATTAAAATTCTTATTGTCCCGTTATACACCATCAATTTTCTGCTTACAGGAAACGCATCTTTCTCCACCACGGTCCATACACTTTCGCGGTTTCACCCCTTATAGGGTTGATGTCGATGACGGCCTCCGCGCTCACGGCGGAGTTACTACTTTGGTCCAGGATTCGCTGTATTCTGCAGAAATCCCTGTTCACACAGACCTTCAAACAGTTTGTGTGCGGGTGTATCTGCCGTCCCTCTCACTCACCGTATGTAATATCTATATTCCCCCAAGACAAACGGTGTCGTCTGATGACCTTCTAAGTCTAATAAACCAATTGCCCACACCTTTCTTGGTTGTGGGTGATGTAAACGCCCACAGCCCTTTTTGGGTTTCCTCTCGTACGTGTCAAAGAGGTGCTATTTTGGAATCTGTCATCGACACCATGAATTTGGCTATTCTCAACACTGGGGAACCAACTCATTTTGCCGTAGCTACGAATTCTAGCACGGCTATTGATGTAGCCCTTTGCAGCTCTTCACTTGCTACTGCTATGCGGTGGACCATATTAGATCTTTATGGAAGCGACCATTACCCCACGATTGTACACATTGATCATCTTCGCCGTAGCTGTGCACGGCCCCCTCAATGGATCGTGCGACGAGCTGACTGGTCGACATTCCAGAATAATGTTAACCTGTCAGACGGTCCCTTCGGAAATGTGGATGAGATGACAGAACATTTTAATAGCGCTGTACTCGCTGCCGCTTCCATCGCAATTCCGAAGGCAAGTGGTAAACCGCGACACCCTTTCGTTCCGTGGTGGAATGAGAACTGCTCGAGAGCGGTCAGTGCTCGAAAAAAGGCACTGGCACGTCTCAGACACTATCCAACAGTGGATAACTTAATCGAGTATAAAAGATGCAGGGCGAAGGCTAGAAGAACTATCGTAGAGAGCAAAAATGCATCGTGGAGAGCGTACGTTTCGTCTCTCAATTGTCACACGCCACCACGCCTGGTATGGAGAAAAATTCGACAGATAAGAGGACACTCTTTACCAAATACGGTGCCAGGTCTCCTGAAAAACGGAGAAATGATTACATCTCTAGATATGATTGTAGAAGAACTCGCCGCGCACTATGAAGCCATGTAAAGTTCGGCGAACTACGCTCCTGACTTTCTTTTGATCAAAGAAAGGATGGAGAGCCGTCCGTTGGATTTCTTCTGCAGAGCGTGTGAAGATTACAACACACCTTTCTCCATATCGGAATTGCGCTCTGCTCTTGCATTGGCCAGAGGAACTGCTCCAGGTCCTGATGAAATACACAACCTAATGTTACAACATCTTCCTGATGTGGCGATGCAATTTCTCCTCCGCCTTTATAATTGCATCTGGGAAGAGCACACCATCCCTGCTGTATGGCGAGAAGCCATAGTTATCCCAGCTCTGAAGGAGGGAAAGGATCGGTCGCTGTCATCGAGCTACCGACCTCTCGCTCTCACCAGCTGCGTTTGCAAAGTGCTGGAACGGATGGTAAACCAGCGCTTGGTCTGGACCTTGGAGTGCAGAAACCTACTGGCACCAATTCAGTACGGTTTCAGGAAACACCGGTCTACCCTTGACCATCTCATCGCTTTGGCAACGGAAATTTCAACCTCGTTCGTTCTGAGACAACACCTTGTCGCCGTACTATTCGATATAGAAAAGGCGTATGACACCACTTGGAGGTATGGCATTCTGCGAACCTTGCACTCGTGGGGATTCAGGGGGAAGCTCCCCTTATTCCTCCAAAATTTCTTATCGGACAGATCTTTCAGAGTTCGCATTGGTGACAAACTGTCTAACAGTCACCCCCTTGAAAACGGCATCCCCCAAGGCTCGGTGCTAAGTGTCACTCTGTTTGCCATAGCCAGAAATAGTATAGCGTCGGTCGTGAGGGAACCTGTGAAGGCATCGCTGTTTGTAGATGATTTTGCCATTTTTTGTTCATCCAGCAGTATAAGTGTGATCCAGAGGCAACTCCAACTGGTGCTCAACAAGCTACATGAATGGAGCATGTCGACAGGTTTCAAGTTCTCACCTACTAAATGCACCGGAGTGCACTTCTGCAGAATATACCATTTGCATAGCGATCCAATCCTGTACTTGGGAGGAAATCAGCTTCCATTCCCTGACTCTGCCAGGTTTCTGGGGCTGACTTTTGACAAGTCCCTCACGTGGCGCTCTCATATCCGCACATTGCAAACCAGATGCGTCTCCCCCCTCAATCTTCTTCGAATGCTTAGTGGCACTTCATGGGGAGCCGACCGCATTACCCTACTGCGGTTATACAGAGCACTCATTCGCTCAGCATTGGATTACGGTAGTGAAGTGTATGGTTCTGCAGCTCCTTCCACCCTTCGACCCATCAACAGCATACACCACGCTGGAATTCGCCTCTCAACAGGTGCGTATCGCACCAGCCGTATCGAGTGCATTCTAGCTGACGCTGGGGAGCCATCCTTAAAAATAAGGCGAGATATTCTATTAGCGTCTTATGGTGCTAAAGTGTCAGGACACTTTAATCATCCTTGTCGCCGAATAATCACTCGCCCAAAATATGAATCTTCTTATATTCTTCGAACTTCGCTACCCCAGCCCCCAGGCATTCGATTACGAAATCTTTGCGGGGACTTAATGTCGATCTTCCCACTCCTGTGAAACCCCCAAATGACCTGATTCCCCCTTGGAAACTCCTTCTCCCCAATATTGACCTCAGACTCTCCAATCTTCCCAAACAAAATACTAGTCCTCTGGTTTACCAGAAGCAGATTCAGGGTATGAGGGAAGCCTATCCGGATCATCTATTCTTGTACACGGACGGGTCATCGCACAATGACGCAGTGGCGTGTAGTTTTCATTGCATCTGGGCCACCAAATCATATCGTCTTCATTCACAGTGCAGTATATTCACTGCTGAAATGTATGCAATACTCAAAGCCCTAATGTACATCGAGTCAACGACGTTGCAGCGAGTAGTTCTCTGTTCTGATTCTCTCAGTTCTCTTCAGGCTGTCTCCCAGCCCTCGTCAGACTACCTGACAAAATCAGTTCAAAACCTGATTCATAGTCTCATGTCCCGCAACTATGACCTGGTTCTTAGTTGGGTTCCAGGCCATGTGGGAATCACAGGGAATGAACTGGCCGACCTGGCGGCGAAATCAGCTACTCGTAATACTGGTATCGACGTTCCTGCTGTGCCATTGTCCGATGTTAAGGCTTACTTGAAACGATCTTTGTTTAGAGCGTGGCAAACAGAGTGGCGGAATATATAATCTTATTTGAGAGAATAGAATAGTGTTTTACTTTTTTGTTGTTTTATTTTTGGCCCCTTTACAGCCAACTTTTAGTTCTACTA
>JAHLJT010008446.1:280689358-280788577 GCA_031308135.1 Acheta domesticus | reverse complement strand
GTGTGATGGACTCATACCAATCGTGTTTCATTCTCTTGCTCCTGACTCTCTGAGCAAATGTTAAGATCAGCTTCTTGTTTTCCCTCTGAATAGTAAATGTAGCTGTTTTTGCTCTAAATACATGTTACATGAATTCACAGCGTGATCTGATGATATGAGGTTATGTTTTACATGCGCCTTGTTTATGCTCAGCAATACTTGAATTTTTTTATAGCTGCTTCTGACGTGAATCATCTGTTATGGTGTTATCTAATCGGAAGGTTGAACGTCAGTGACGTTACTGTAGTGACAAGTAGATGGCACTCGATTAGATGACACCGAACCAGCTGATGACCTGTCAGAGGCAGCTGTATTCTGACGCAAACCCGCCCCGAACACCCAAATTTATTTAAAATTGTTAATTCTCTCGACAATGGTTGAGCGTCTGGGCGGGTGCGCAGATACCTGCTCTTTCGAGCTTACTTATATCTGAGGGCAGCGGGATGTTTGGGGGTGTAGAGAGCAATCCAAAATACAGGAACCAAATAACAGTAAAATAAAGTTTAATGATTTCAAAAATAATAACTAATTCTACTACACACGTAACTCTTCATCATTCTCTCAACCTTTCAAATAAAATCATCAATTCACACTGTATCCTCCTTAAATCAAATAACCAAAACTCTTCAAATTCTAAACACAATTACTGTTCATGGAAAAATTAAGAATTCTTTTAAAATAAAATTGACTAAATTCTGCTTGCACTTTTGACTCGATCACTGCGTGCGCTTTACAAATCTCATTTCACATTCATTTAATTCTAACACCTCTGAACAAAAACGTGCTCTGCAGCACAACTTCCTCCACACTTTGATACAGTTATTACCCACATCAATCTACTTTAACTCAAGTACAAAACCCACAGGTAACCAGGCGTCAAAATGGCTATTGCTTTTATAACTGCAACATGAAAGTTATTTCGCCTTCACAGTCTAGAACCTCCCCGTATAACTCCTAACATTTTCTTTACCTCGCCCTTCCTGGTGAGCTGTCCTTGTCTTCGGTCGCTCGCTGTCGCGTTTGCTGCCGGCGTTTGCGCTCCGAGCCGCGGCCTCGTGCCTAGCGACCCGCCGCCTTCGTGCCTCCGTCTTCGGTCTTCGGCTCCCGTCCGCCGTCCTTCTTCCGTCTTCCTCTCCTGGTCCCGTTCTTCTTCTTCTATCTTCCGCTCCCAGCTCCGTCGTCCTCTTCTGTCTCCCGTCCCGGTTCCGTCTCCTTCGTCCGATCACGACCGGTACTCGCCCGTCTCCAGATTTCGTTCGGCGCGTTCTTTTGCTCGCGCCCAGTGTTATTCGTACGCCGGCGTGAGGTTTGGTTCTCGCCGCGTACTAGATCTCTCCCCCCCGTTCCAGCTGCAGATTTTATGGTTTAATCTGAGCGTCAACTTGTCGCAAATTCACAGGCGACCTCTTTCACGGTGCCGTAATTGCAAAAATCTTCTTGAATATTTTTAACAAATTCGCGGACGACTAACTAGACGCCTTTCTGACGTCGGACACTCCTAACTAAAATGACGTTCTTTCGCGTAATCTTTCAACATCGGCTACCGTTACTCCGGAGAGGAGCTGCCGTTTCTTCTGCCGAAAACTTCAGAGATGCCGCCTGCTCCAACAGACGAAACTTAAGAGATGCTGCCTCTCCAACTGACTAAAGCTTAAGAGTGACGCTGCCTGCTCCTCGGACGAGAACTTTAAGAGGCCCTTCCGCTTGCGATTAGCGTTTTATGCCCTCGGTTTGTAGGGGTAACGCGGCGCCTACTCCTCCCCTCCAGTTAATGCACGTCATTTTCTCGCGACTTGCGATGAACGTTGCGGGCGACAATTTCCTCGTCTGCGGGCGCGCCCGTTTTGAACTGCGCCGCGCTCTCTTCCCCGTTTTTTTTTGTGTTTTATGGGCTCTGGCACCTGTGACGAATCTCTAAATTCACGTTCGTCACAGTATATAAATTGCAGTATACGCAGTATATTACAGTATAAATTGCCGTACCTGCAAGGGGGAATTAAAATGGAAAATCAGCCTAATTAGTGTAATAATAGTGAAGTACATTATGATAAAAAATATTACTGTGTAATGATAATGAAATTAAATTTCTGCAAACCCAACATATAATGTAATGTATCAGTGTAATGTTATCAAATGCAGTATAATGTTATCCATTTAACTGAAAAAATCGTCATCAAATCTTTATAAAATAATTTAATTTGAATGCCCATAATCCAAATGAGATCTTGTATTGCATTGTTTGTTAGAATGTCAACTGATATATTTTTGAATAATTATTTATAAAGAAAAGATAGTGAACTATTTTTTCTTTATTTAAGGTTATAAATATGTTATAAAATGATAAAGTATAAATAAATAAAAGATAATAAATGTTTTTCAAAAATAAAACTTACCTCTATAAAACATTGATATGTATTTATTTAAAAAATCTGTATCCTTAAATTTGTAATTTTTCATTCCTTAATAAGATTTCTATTATCGTCCTCTCCTGTCCGAAGAAATAATTACTTTAAATCATTGCGAAATAACTAATTTGAAACATAAATTTGGTAGTTACATGAAATTTGCAGGTCCTTGAAATAATAATACTTATATCCATTGATTAAAAAATTTTGACAATAATTTCTAAATTTATGTTATTTAAATTGGTAAATTAAATATTATTCTGACTCAATTAAAATTTATGAATTTTAGTTTTTCTAAAGAGTTATTAGGACACCAGGTAACTAAGCTTGAATTAAACACAATTAGTTTTTCATTTTATTGTGGAATGATTAGTCATTGCGTATTCAATTTAAGCTCAATTATTCTCACATTTTAGAAAATAATTTAATTCAAATATTTTATTTGATAATACAGAGAATCTAGTTCATTAAAATAGTAGGCAATATTCTAAATGATGACATTTAATTTATTTCATAAATTGTGTCTGACATTCAATAATTCTCTGTGACTTACGAGACTCTAAAACAAAAATACATAAATACAAAACATCTTAATATTAATCTAAGGAAAAACAAATTTCATACTTATATGATTCACTGATATGTGTATCTACTTTGATCGAATGCAAAAAGAAATGAACATTTATTTACTTCATGTTTTATAACCAACCTTCTACAACAGTAACTGTACATCTTTTATTCCTGGATGCGTTAGCAATCAAAGCTCTATCAATGTGTTCCTTGTTTTTTCCTTAATGACAAAGTTGTCTTTTACAAGAAAGAATGGCATCTCACTAAAAAGTAGTTTTCTAGAATGCAATCTTTCTTTGACAAGTGTAAAACGCATCCCATTCGTCATTTGACAAGTGTAGTATTCCACTTGACGTCCATCTGAGAATGGTTGTAAATGTTTTCCATTTAAGGTACATATTAAATTAGTCATTGGAAAAGTACATACCTTTATTTGAAATTCATGGTTACAGTAAACCACTGAGATATCATCTCGTAAGTTGTGAATGCAAAACACATTCACTGCTAACTGCCTGATGCTCCTTGCACTTGCAGGTAGGTAAGTGCAGGTTTTGTATATAATCTATGCATATCCCTAAAGCATCCATATTTCTTTTTGACATATGCGATGTATTGAAGTTGACTGAGGATTTTTTGATCCCTTTAATTCCATCTTTTTTTCACAAAAATGGAGTAGAAAGGGATAGGGAATGGTGGACGGAGCAATCCGGATCGTGTTAATGTTTCAAAAAATTCTGCCGCGACCGTGACGCGAACCGGGGAAGTGGAGGGTAGAAAGCATGCAGGTTGGCACTACGCCACGGCGGCAGGCTCCGGAGAATGTGTTAGAAAGTAGATAAAATATGTCAGGGTGGCGTACGAGGGCGCCAGCATGCGAACACTGGGGGCATTGCGTGGGTTCTTCTGGGGCCAGGTAGCGGACGGGGGTACAATATGGCGGCCCTGGTGGTGCATGACGTTACGCTGTTCGCCGCGCCAGCTGTGAATGAAAGTGAGCACCACTTCTGGAATTTGTGTTGTTGCAGTTTGTTGAAATGTACGTGAGGCATAGTAAGAGACAATAACCTCACTTTGCTACATTATTTACGTATACCATATTGCAAGTAGATTGAAAAATCCTTTTCATATTGAAATAATTTTTGCCACGAAAAAAGCAAGAAGGGAAGATTATAAATTTGAGTATCCTAATATTGAAAGGCAAAAGGACCTCCTTAGTGTGCTCTGCTTTTAAAAAAATGACTATTTCAAAAAAATGACTCTATTTTTTATATAAAGTTTGAGCGTGCAGTTGCAAATATGAGGAAATTATTAAATTTGTGATGAATTTTAATTTTTGTACATATATTGTTACACAGTTATACAAAATTAAAGAATGAAACTCATATTGCTAACAACATATGCAAGAAAATGAAAAACCTTGAATTATCCACATTGTATTGAAGTAAATGGCCAGAAAAAATAAGATAAGAAAGTAAATAAGAAAAAATAATTATATATTATTTAATATATAATAATATATAATATAATATAATATATGTGGTAGAATATTAATGTATTATATTGTGTTCAATTATATACAATATATTGCTTATATACAACGAATTAATTGTACCCCTTTTTAAGCACATTGTACACACGGAGGAGTGTGATTTGGCATAGTTAACTTTTATAAGGAGTGCAGAAAGCCAAAAATTTAAGTTATAAAAATATGTTAAATTAAATAAAGTAATATAGCGTGTAGATGCAATCCGCAACACGTTGCTACACACTACTATCGTAATCGTACATGACTCGGCAACGATGCAATTTAGAGCCTTAAAACTGATTTTCGTGTCCCTGAGGAGACACGAAAATACCGTACAACATTACAACACGCCACTGACACAGAGCGGCGCCGAGCATTTGGATGTGGAGAAGCGTTTGTGGTGTTTACCAGACGTCGCATCACGTTTCTGCAGGCACCCGCGAATAAGGGGGGGGGGCGATAGGAAGTCTCCCTCTTCAGTCAGACGGAAGAGGTGACGTTTGAAAGGGCGGCACTCGCGGAAGCAGGACGCACGCAGTCCCTCCCATAAAATGTAGACCTGAAGCGGACGCAGGAGCAAGAACACACTCGGTGGTAAATGGCGGAGCGTTTACGGAGGAAACTAGGACAGGGGAATATTGTCTTTGTTAATTTGTCGAACCACGAGGGTATGGTCTTCTCGGTTATGGCCGTAGTTGACGTGCTCTGACTGACGTCAGCGTCGTGATGTCCAGGGAGCGAGCAGCAACACAATGACGCCTTCGAGTAGCGAATGGTGTTCACCGGTGCCTACATTCCATTGCCGCCGTATCCATCACAGTGCGCATGCAAGAGAACAAGTTGCAACGGCGATAACGCGTCCCTCAGCGATGCGTATTAAATCCAAGAGAAAACACCGAGGAGGTGACGGGAGCTGACTCGATAAGCATCCACTTGTTGCGTTGACTGCACGTTGCACACAGGTCTCGGGGCGTGGACAGCCTCACGTTTCCAGGTTGGGTAACGTACACGTCTGGGCACGAACGGTCTCATCTATCCCAGGAGGTTATTGCTCTTCGAAATTTTCGACGCCGATCCTATAGACGTAAGCGTTGTATATCGCAATGAGCCCATGCATCGTGCCGATCCATATGTGTTCGCTGCGCGGGAAACCGACGTCACATGTGATATTTCAGTGCGCCATTAAAACGTTCGAAAGCTATTAAAGCCTGCACACATCACGGTCCTTTCCGCATCAAATCCTTTCCGCTAAAAACGGACGAGTTTGAAGGAGTGGTAGAGAACGACGGTAAAGGGTTTGGACAGTGACAGTGACGTACACATCGCCTTAGGTTCAACAAGCTCCGCCGACGCAAACTTGGAGTGAATGTCGACAACGGTGTAAATGTACCGTTTCTTACATCTGAAGCTTGTATACCTGAGCATGACAGCGAGCTGACGATCAGCTTGCCACAGTCATCTGATTCGCCAGGACGATTCACTTTCTGGTGAATCACATGGCGGGCAGTAGTGATTTTGACGCCCTGACGCTCTACCTGGTGAAGCGACGTTCTACGGTCACGTATGTAATATTTATGCGTTGGGCGAAGGGAGGACGCTGAACAGCGACCGGCATTGCGTTGTCGCGTCGAAAAACTGATCGTCGGCGCGGTAGCATCCTTTTGGTGGGACACGTTTTTCGATGTCGAAGAAAAGTAAGGGTTTTCGCCATAAGATTTCTGCACATACCCTTAAATGCGAGAAAGGATGAGTAACCGTAATACACGTTGTAAATATGTTTAAATTTCCTGTCGTCATTGCGAAAGGCACTAATAAGATTGGCATTGTCGCGGAGGAGATGTTTAGGTATTTTTGACAGAAGTGTTCGTGGTGTTCGTCAATGGTGACGTGGTGATGAAATTTAAAGATATTTACAAAGAGTATGTACATACCGATTTCTCCTCCTTTCTCGTAGTTAAGGGTATGTGTCAATTTTGCGGTCCAGGTATCAGGCACACCTGGCCTTGAGCGAACAGTGTGTCAACGCCTTGGACACCTTGACACCTTGGCCTTGGCGTGTCGCGGGCACGATAAGGCCTATCGCGTGCACCGGGGCTCGGATAAACGCCATAGAGTGGATCGAGAGTTCGCCGACCGAGCGTCTTCCTCTTGTTCACTCGCTTGACGAACCACTTTATGGTGGAGCACGTCGTGGTGTTCGTGGAGTTTAGCAATGAAATAGACTCTGATGCAATCATGCTGTTTGGGACGTCCTCGAAATCGGTTTAGCCTCATCCCTTGAAACGAAGGTCGTGGTCGTGTCGTGGTCGTGCCGTGGTCGGTGGGAACAAGCAACGTGACACCCGCGTCATTGCCCTCACAAACGCTCGCAAAATGTTGTAAATATGTTGCTCAATGCTCGCATACAGGTTCGAAATTGAGTCCGTTGGAGAAAGGAGTGTGTGGACGTTATTAATGAAAGCGTAAGTTTCCGCGACCGGAGTCAATATATTGTTGGCTGTTCGAGAAGTGTTGCGTCTGGGAACAGATTCCACTGATTCAGCCGTCACACTGCGATCTTGTGTTTTCCAGGTGTTGATTTTGGGTGGCCTGGACAGACGTTCTCTATTACCCATGTTGTTTCCACGTATAGTTGAATACGACTAGATGCCTCTCGTTTCTTCAGGGAAATGAAGTTGTGTAGGTCTGGGGTATTTTAGACGTTTTGACATGTTGTTTTGTTGAGGGGAAAACGAATTTGGAGGTAGGGATAGAAAGATGGTTTATTTTTAGGGTTTATAAAATTGTCTGATGTGTTAACAGAAGTTAAGAAGTGGAAAGATTGTTTAGATGATAGTTTGGGGATGGATTTGAAGATATTTTATTAAGGGTTTGTTCGAACAAGCTACCATATGTATATTTTATTTTATTCCTTATTACATTCATTGAAGCACCTCGCAGCTTCTATTCCAATATTTGTGTTGCAATTTAACGGAAGTATAACGGAAGGACGGGAATATATTTTCAGCAAACGCCGATGTCTATAAGTATAACACACGACGTAGTAATCATATTCACCAGGTGGCAGTATCAACAGCTCACTACAAAAAATTCACATACAATTCATGTACATTACTCTACAACACTTTGCCAGAAGACATTAAACGATTAAATTCAATAGAAAAGTTTAAGTCCCAAGTAAAATCTTTTCTGCTGCATAACTGTTTCTATACAATTCGAGACTATACCGAGCATCAAAAAGGAAAGTAGAATTAATTTTAACAATGATAGTTAATGTAATTATTTATCATTTGGACTGTATAATTATAAAGAACCTGTAACAAGTATTGTACCACAGTTTCTGGGTTGATGGCCCCATCTCGATCAGGTTTTTCGTCCAGTTTCCCTGATCCTTGAGCAAATGCTGAGATGGTCCCTTGTTTTGCTTCTGGACATAAATGTAACTTCATTATTTGTGCACGTCTTCTGAATTTCAGTGGGAAATATAGTTATTCAAATTATCGTTTTTCATATTATCGCGGCAAAAAGTATTATTCTTTCATGAAGAACATGAGGGTTCAGGGCAGAAATTTATAGCTAATTTACCTTTGAAAATATATTTTATTATATAGGAGCGAATATTTTGTCAACAAAACTCAAAAAAAAACCTCTCTTTTCTGTATTCAAATTCGACTAGAATATGGTTTAGGATAGAGACCACAGAATTATGAAAACGTACACAAAATTCACTTCTCCCCATAGCTCGTCATACGCAGTTTTTAACTGTTTTTGACGTAAATAAATAAAATAAAGTACATGTCACAACACTGTTTCTCTAAACGCACCACAAGGCAACGTTGAAATTCTACGAACCGCGCCTCTTAACTGCCAGGCGCCAGCTGGTTATATCCATTACGTAATATAAAAACATTCTAAGACTTTATTGTCAAGTCATATTTGATGGCATAATTATTATCATTAAAATTCATGCCTGTCTCTTATGTTTTATCTTAAATTCCTTCTTATTTTACAATAATCACAAATATATCATTTTGTTACGTTATTTCTGATTGGGCAGCGCCAGTATGCGCGCCTCAAATTGCCAGGCACAGTCCGTTATATAATATAAAACATTTTAAGACTCCACCGTCAGTCATATTTGATGGCATAATTATTACGCTCAAAATTCATGCCCGTTTTATATATTTTATCTTAAATTTCTTTACTTTACAATAATTACAAGTAAATCATTTTGTTATCTTAATTCTCATTGGACAGCGCCATTTATGCGCGCCAAACATCGCTCTGCTTTGCGAGCGAATTCAGTATTCAGTCAGTCGGCATGTAGTCGCCATGTGAAGTGTTTCTCGTGACGGACTCCACGCTACTCAAATGCATGCCTTTTACACTGTGAGACAATCATGTCTGTTTCGCTCTTTGCTTTGTGAGTGAGTTATTTCAAGTTACCTATGTTGTACACCTCGTCGTGTTAATATGTGAGGTGTTTTACGGGATAAACTCCACGCTAGTCAAATGCGTGCCTTTTTACACTGTGAGACAATCATGTCTGTTTTGCTCTCTGTTCTGTGAGTGACTTATTCTCAAGTCACTTATATCGCGGACATCGACGTGCCAACATTGGTGCTCTGTTTGCATCATGGGATAGCAGTGACCACTCCAATGCCCACCAGTCCTCCAGCTACTGGTGCCATCCTTCAAGATTATATAATGTGTATTTGTTTTCTTTCTTTTCAGTCCATGCATCAAAGTGCTCTGCACAAATGCAGTCAAGGCATACCTTTCCATGCTTTCATGTAATGTAGTTGTAAGGTATTTGGTTAATTATATCTTATTGAATTCATGTGTTGTGTTTCATTAAAGCAATTGGTGATACTCACAACCCAGGCAACCTTTCCTGCCTTGAGAAATCTAAATTGGAAGGTGGTCCTTCACGAGCTATTGTAGGTTTTGTTTGAAGAGAGGAATTCCATCACGGTCCATTGCTCACCTCCCTTCTTACAGGGTTGTCATAGTGTTCGTCTGTGCCATATAATTTACAGTTGTGGTTACGTTGGGATGGATGAACTTCAAAGATATCTACAGGGCACTTGTTACAGGAGTGTCGGGGGTGACTACGACGTTTTGGTGAGGTTGGATGACGAGAGAAAAAGTTAGGATTGTTGAAAAATTGACGTACCGTATTGTGGGATATGTTGAAGATATGTACAGGGAGAGGAGAGATGCAGTTTGTGAACAGGATAAGTGAAATAACTGTTATTTCGCGTAACAGCTACTAAACGTTAACTGTTAAGATATAACAGTTTAGCTGTTAAGGGCACATTCCTAGTTCAGAGCCTGTAGAATCTGCAACTGTATGTGGAATTACTAAACACGATATTTTATACGATTACACTCTTTGCTCCATAATAAAGTTAAATAAGAATAGTTTGTATTGACAATGGTGTATTATATTGTTATCAATTACAAGGTGACATATTGAGAAGCATTGTGCCTCTACGTCCCCCACCCCTCCCCCACTTCACTGCAGAGGGTACTTACTTTCAAAGATAATAGCCTTTGTGCGTAGCGGTGAGAGGCGTTGCAACCCCTCAAGTCCAGCGCCTCCTTCAGAAGGGTGAAGGCGTTATAAAACCCGCCCCTTTGTGACCGCGCACGACCCGGTGCCCGGCTCCAACCTCCCCCAACCCCTGTCCTCCGCACCCGAGCATCAAAGTGAGAAAAGTTATCTCTTTCACGTCATAATCGAACCATTATCTAGCGCTCTGAAAGTAGCACAAGCTGCGCATTAGCTGAGTCTGATCCACGAGCCCGTCCCACGAGACACATCCCGCACACGTGCAAACCCTCGGTTAATTGCCGTGAAGTTTCTTTTAAAAACACGGCCAAAACAATCATTGTCGATCACGCGATTCCCCGGCGACATCCACAGCAGCCTCTCGCCACCCGCCGTCCCCTGGAGAGTGTCACCTGTCTTTCCGGGCGCACTCGGTTCAAGAATGGCCGTGAAAATCCTTAGGCACGTTGGAAAAACTTGGCCCACTTCGCAGCGTGCAACGCGCGAGATAAAGGTTTACGAATCATCCAATCCAGACCTCTGAAATCATGGAAAATACCAGAAGCAAGCCACGTGACACCAAATAGCGAATCCGAAGATTAGGCGCCAACGCGAGTCCCGCATTCGTCTCTTCTCGGATTTTAATTGGGCAGAAGTAAATAGAAAAACTACTTTGGGAGCGAGATTTTGAGCGGGAAGGCGCTCCTGCGAGGCGAGCGTGTTTCGCCAAGAACTTCACTTGAATTTAGATCACCGATGACTTCACTTCATTCCTGGCCGCCGAAAGTTACACTTGAATTCAGAACACCGAGAGAGACAGTTCATTTTCTGACCGCCGAGAGCGGGACTTCATTTTCTGATCGCCGAGAGAAACAGTTCATGTTCCGATTGCCGAGAGCAACGGACAATTCTTTCAATCTCCGACGAGACAAAGTTTCTGATCGCCGAATGCGAGAAAACATTTTGGCTGCCGCTAACGCAAGTGTTCTGACCGCATCTTCGTATCGGTTATTGCGCGGTCGCCGCGACAAATCAGTAACGCGATCAGCAACGCCGACGCCGGGAGACTCTCTGCGTGGCCAGGCCGGCCGTCGCTTCCCCGTGAACGCGCATCATCAGATCCCGCTGGTGCTCCATCCCACGACAACAGTCAACTGTGTTGGTCCCGTCCGCGTGTCAATTCCCGCCACGGCGCTCATTGCTCGAGAATGGCCGGACTTTCTCGGGTGAATACGATCAATTCACAGCCTCCTCTTCAATTGTAAGTAGATTAAAGATCTTAACTTCAGAAACTGTGCAACGCTATGAAATTTTAAAGACTTCGAACTCATAAGTAACATCGCAAGATAGAAGACGCCATAATGCATGACCATTAATTACTGTCTGTTAAATTCAAGAATTCAAGATACAAGAAGAATGTGTAATCAAATGTAGTAGTGCTAGCAGTAACTATTTTCACTTCTAAATAAATAGGTGGGCTCCGTTCAGGAACCACATCAAAAGGAATTCGCCTCCAATTTTATTGCACAGTAGCTGTAGTAGTGTGAGCACACCTGAACCAATTTTCCCTTGAGAAATCTAACCCAGAGTGTCTACCCCTGACGAGAACATCTCATCTCTCCTGGAGCAGTTTCCCACAAAGGTCTCTGGCTGCTGTCAGAGGTCGACACAGGTAAGTGCACTTGCACGTGTGTGGCGCCCAACAAGCCGGCAATGACGGATCGAAGGTCGGTACGTTACACTATAGAACACGTGGCGGAGGATAGGAGGGTGTTGAAGAAAAATAAATATTACAGGCTTAATACGGAAATGGAAAAATAAGGAAGAGGATGGGGTATAGCATGCGAGAGTTTTCGCACGGGCACGTTAGTATATTGACATTTCCTTAGGGAAGACACTTTATATATAATTATTTTAATTAATACATATAAATATGAAGAGAATAAAGTAAAACAGACCTAGTAAAAATATTTAACCTCCCCAGAATTCATTAAATGGCAAAGTAATTTTTTAAAGTAAAGCATTTTTAAAATTGTTTCATTTATTGTGTGAAGTTGAATGTAATTTGTGTGCTTTGTGCCACGTATTCTTGAAACAATTTTACCTTTCACTTCATCGCAGCGAGAAACTACAAGATTTTAGAAAGGATGGAAAAAAGAAAACAAATAATAAACCATTCTGAATAATGAGACATGCAAGGAGCTGAAATTTGTGTCACACAAATTGACATTGCTAATCACATCCCCAATTTGAAATGAATAAGAAAGTAATGAGTAGTTTGTCTATTCTGAAGGAGCATGCATTTTTTTATCTGAAGGGATTTGGGAACGAATCGTCTGAGAAAATGCAATTATAAGTTTTAATTCCAATTTATGGCCCGAACAAAATCAGTCAGGACTCCAATAGTACAACTGAGGAGAAATTCACAGAAAAGAAGAAATATAAATCGGCTCAAATTTAATTTTCCTGGAGACAAAAAGATTTAAACATATTTCCAATACAAATATTTTTCTAATGCAAATACAATATTTTTAGAACAATAAATATGTATAAAGAATTTAAGTAACATTTTACAGGTGTAAGGAACATGCATTTCAAAGATGAAATACTAATTTTTTTTTTCATTTGTAATGTAATAAAAAATACAAAATATTTTGTAATACAAAACATAAAGGAAAATGTTGAATGTCTTTCTCAAAATCGTATTCCGTTAGGGAAGACGGAATGAAAAATAAGTGCACTTCTGATCATTAACTCTTCTTCCAGACAATATTTTCTTGCAAATTTCAGGCATTCTGATAAGTTGCATCTCAGCCTCATCTGAGAGCAATTTCGTTTCTTGAATTCATTTACTAATGAACGCATGTTCATTTTCTTGAATTCCAAAGTCACAGTCTTTAGTGGGGTAACATTACGCTCCAACTGATCTTTTTCTTTTAAGATCTGAAAAGTAAAATGAAATTATGGCTTTAACATACTGGAGACAAAACAATAGTCCTTAATTTACAGATAAGTAGTCTTGTAAAAACAATAAATGCCTGTTGCAGAAGTTTCTGATGCAATTTTACTCGTCTAAACTTCGGGTCGCATTGCCATTGTTGCAGGTGACATTCCTTTCTAAAAAATACTCATCATTAGTAATCTGTATAAGACGGAATCGATCGAGACACAAAAAAATTCCGGTTTATGGAGGTTTCTGTTCTATGCACGGTCGTCCATTTCATGACACTTGTGATATTAACAGTTCTGCCCCGAAAGTAGTAAATTGCATGACTATTATAATCATCAAAATACACTACATATAACGCATTTATGGAAGAAATCACCAATAAATTTATATTACTCTTCATTAACGGCTTCTGAGTTAAAAAATATAGACCTTACTGGATGTATTCGGAGAGTTTGCTGACTCTTTCAACGCACAATGCGTCACAACCCAGTACTATGACTTTTGATACCCTCGCATGGCTTTGAGTAATGCGTACCTCGTCGAGAATTTATGATTTTCAATGCGGGGCATGTAGACGATAGAAGATAGAAGCCATGACCCTGCACCTTCCCTCGCTCAGAGTCGAGACAGAGGGAATTCCCGTACGGCCTACGCCTTGAGAGACAAGCGACTACAAAGTCGAAATCTACGCTGACAGCTGTATTGTTAATCTTGTAGATGCATTCATTTCATCTACAAGAACATCAAGACAACTTTCAAGAACATCTCACGTCTCTCTGCCAATTGCATTAAATTCATAGGAATTCCATTTTATAGTGTTTTCCCTGCAGGACATAAAAATCCGTTCCATTTCCGCGTTAGAGAAGTTCAGTTTTATGCTGTGTAAAATACCATTTAACTTCATGAGCCGGAGAAATTTTTCGGTTAAGCCAGGTTCCCGGTTTGTACAGGTTCCGGTTTAGATAGATTTTACTGTACAATGCAAGTAGAGACTGAAATATATTGAATCACTGAAATAACAAAAATATTAACTTCTACCTCTTTAGGTGTCAATTGGAAGTGAACTGAATTAGCAGAGAATACATTCGAAATTGTTCCATCCATGAATCGAGGTCTGCTAGTATTCGTGAACTCCGCTAAAATGAGGACGGTATTGGAACCCATTTCTCTCTTCTTACAGCTCTGATCCATGCTTGCCCACTCCCTTGGTATTTCTCATCGAGAAATGTAAACGGAAAAAAATCATAAGCAGTGAATGTCATGGCACTTTCCAATCATCTACGATTTCATTCTGATAAATAACGCCGATGTAAACAAATCGAATGAATCTATAACTTATTAATTACAAAACCGAAAGTGTACATAAATTAACTAATTTTCCTTAAGAAAGTATTTTTTCGCTGTTTACGATACCTGATCTGCTGGTGCTATCACAATCAGCATCTTATAACCCTGAAATAACGATATATCTTAAACCATTACAAACAAGCTGTGTAAAAATCATCTCCTAATATACGATTAAAACAGGCTTTACTTTACGATGTTAACTATGCCTTACACCTATTTACACTCGCACGTTTTCTTGATCTACGGAATTCGTACCCGTACAACTTCACTGACATTACCTGAATTAAGAATAAAAGGTAACAACAACAGTTCTTAAATTTATCTCATAACAATACACCATATAATGAAAGCAATTTTACAACGGAAATTGAACTTACAGAAATGATATACTAGTCCTGACGTCGAAATAACCACACTTCCACTCCTCGCATCTAGCGAAATGGGGTCTCAAGAAAACGAGCGCGGATAATACCATGTTAGATACTCACCTTGAAAAATCTGCAAAGTTTATTCCTTAGGCAAACATGTTTATTAAACGTTTATTCTCAAGAATAAAAGTAAATAACTAAAAAAAGGACTCGCTGTAAATTGGAAAGCAAACAACAAGCCTTAAATAACTTGCAAGTTGTATACACTGAGACGCACTGAGATGTTTTAGTAAATAAAACATGGCGGACAGACCACAATGTCCTCAGCGATTGGTTTCACTTTCCGTGAACGACGCCACCTCCATACATTACAATCTCCTAGATTCATAGTCACAACACAAATTATGGAAGTGGTACTTCAATTTACTCAGAGATGGCGCAGCATGCGACGTGACGTCACGCCCATGGCCGACGTAGGGTACCTCGAGCTTCATCTAACCGCGATAGGGTCCACGAAGTTCTATTGGTATCCGCATGGTGGAAATAACATGGTGGTTTAACATGGTGGAAATAACATGATATTTCTATTGGTATACGCATGGTGGAAATACCCACAATATTATTTCCACCATGGGTATCCAAATTGGCACGCCAGGTCACCATCATGGTACATTTTACCCACTTTTCAACACCTCTTTCTGAGCCTGCCACCGTGGCGTAGAGCCAACCTCATTGCTTTCTACCCTCCCCTTCCCCGGTTCGCGTCACGGTCGTGGCAGCATTTTTTTTTAAATATAGACACGCCACAGATCACTCCGTCCAACTTTCCCTATTCCTTCGCACTCCATCTTTTTTGTGAAAACAAAATGATACACCTTAGGGGATCAAAAAATTCTGTAGTCAACATCCACAAAAGCATGTGTCGGTTACTTTAGGGATATGCATAGAACAAATACAAAACCATGAGGTAATAGTTTATTCCAGGGAGTGATCATTCGGTTGCGCAGTAGAATACCTTTTGGTTGGTCTGCGCATGACGTCACAGTCGAGAAAGTTTAAGCAACATCTCATGTGAAATATTGGTACGCGTTTGTTGCTTGCGGTTTGGTCGCGATTTGTAAAGGCTTGGTGATGATGAAAAAATGCATTATCAGGATTTAGATTATACAACATTAACTTCGTTAAGTTTTTTAGTGTCAGTGAAAAAGCCGATGTTTTGGGGTGCGTGTTTGTGACCTGTGTTTCTGTCTACAAGTTGAGGTTAGGTTAGGTTAGGTTAAGGATCTAATTTTATTATATACTGCGAACATGCCAAATTGTGCAGTGTCAGGTTGTGAAAACTACAATAAAAAAACTAAAGGAAGTGATAAATTGTATCATTCGTTTCCTCAATCCATGCGTGTAAATGAGATTATTTTAAGAATTGTCGTTGTTACGTTTTATTCTTAATTCAGCTAATGTCAGTGAAGTATTGGGGGGTACGAATTCCGTAGCTCAAGAAAACATGCAAGTGTAAATAAGTGCAACACATCGTGGGGTCTTGTCTTCAAGAGGAATATCTCACGGTATTTCGCGTCGTTCTACGTCGCGCCGCCAGGAGTCGCATGATCGCGACTATCGAGCAGTGCTGGCGATCATGCAACTTCTAGCGGCACGACCAAGAACGACGCAAAATACCGTGAGATATTCCATCGTGAAGACAAGACCCTCCGCGCTAAGAAATAAAAACCCAAGTATACTTCCATTCCAAAAGGATTCGTAATGTCAATTCGTTCTCTAGTTTCTTGTCACAAAGAACTTGAAAACAATTACAACATAAAATACATCCTTACATCTCGATTCAATAAGACTGCCTGGAAAATGTTTCTTAGGAAAAAAACAAGAGGAAGAATATACGATCACCCTCTCTCTGTTGAATTCAAAAGCTTACGCCTTGTTATAATGAGCAGAAACGTTACAAATATAACAGTAAACAGTTCTTGTTCTGTGTATGTTGACCAAGATGTTAATGCATATCTCACATCTTATTTAACGGGTTAACCTCCAAATTTGGAAGAAACACTTACTACTCGCGCGACTTTTCTTGACGTCTGAGCTCCCTAGTGCTCCACCCAGCGCGACTCGGCACGGCCTGGTCAAAATCTTGGTCTAAAACGGAACGGCATGGCAAAAATATCAGGGCTGCGTACCGCTGCTTTCAGATTCAAACGATGATTCAAATTATTCATAAAATGAAAATTAAGTACATACACTAATATCATATCTCATTAATAAGCAATATCATCATTCATTATTTTCACTTATGGTTGCTATTAATTACTTTATTATTTGTTGTTTTATCGTCTCTATTATCATGTATTAACAGCGAAAGAGGCGCGAATAGTATTAATAATGTTACAGTTGGCGACACCCGTCTGAAGTGACGTAGACAGTAACGTCCTCTCCCCGCTCCCCGCGCTAGGAGACGTCAAGAAAAGTCGCGCGACTAGTAATGTGGTACAGGATGACTCGGAGATAGAACACGAGATGACATTAGATGTTCCCGATCATGTCCATCAGAACCCACTTCGGAATGTACAACTGAAGGTCTACGCATAGCTCAGCGATGTAAATTGTATGATTGTTCTCTTGGTATAGATAATGTACAAATAGAAATAATTTCTTCTCATTCAGATGGCGGTTGGGTAGAAAAATTGTCCTGGGATGGTTGGATTGTCCTAACAAATAATAGGTTAAATACAATAAAACAGTTTGAACTTATATTTTCACAATTCAGGAGACATCATAGTGCATGTAAAGACCGTAATGTGGTACGGAGACTGCAAACTTTTGTCACAGAAATTTTTATCTTTTAATCAAGTGGTAAAGTTAAAAGCCAGGACAAGATTTTTTATTAGAATATGACATTTAAATATTGAATCTAAAGCAAGAGAATCTGCCGAACTTCACTACCGAAAGTAAAAAAGTGGCAGGCTTCATTTTCTTCTGTTTGAAAACAAAGTTAAGGTACATGCTTATTTTTTCTTATCTTGTTTTCGTATTTTGCAATTTTTCCGGAATAACTAAGGGGTGATTGAATTCCATAAAATGTAACGTAATAACGTACTACCCAAGTAACGGGTTAAGAGGAAGTTAAATCATGTATGAGCCGATTAATCTTAAGTATAGTTTAAAATGCTCTGCAGAGCGCTATTCGAAACATTTGTAGTTGGTTTATCACTCACTTTAAAAATCTTTTTTCAGAAAACTAGATAATTGATTTCAGATATTATTGTCGTTCTTTATTTTGAGTGAATATTAATAAATATTCTTCTGTACATTAGAACGTTTAGCATTATTTGACGTTGTCTTCAAGCAGCTGCATGGACGCGACGGCGAGTTGTTCTCGATAGTGACGTCATGCGCAGAAGCCATTGCGCGTCCACCCATTTCGCTCTACCTCTAATTCTATTCTAGGTACCTTGGGAATACGTCACGGTATTTCGCGTCTTTCTCAGTCGTCCGCTAGATATCGCATGATCGCGTCTGTATCAAGTAGTGCTTGCGATAATACGACTCCTAGCGGCATGACGGAGAAAGAAGCGACATGCCGTGAGATATTCCATCGTGGCCATAGGGGCTTGAGGGACAGAGTTAGAAAAATCACACTATAGAAAACAGTTTCTTCCTTTTGAATAATATTTGGTAGATTCTCTTAAGGCGTTTGCCCATTTCTTACATAGGATTTCGTTCAAACAAAAATCTTTACCGCGTGGTTCATTAATTTCCCCCGACAATTTGGAATACATTTAAAACTCGCATTCTGAATTTTATTACTGTACAGTGTAAGTACAGTGAGAATAATAAAATATAAATTTAAGGAGATGCAAAACACACAAGGCAGCTCTAACGTTATCTAAATATAGAACAAACGAAGCCAAGATGACCGTCGTTCAGCTTAATAAAGTCGGCCATTAGGCAAGTATATTAATACGCGAAACTTTCTTGGCCAATGGCTTGGAGAAATGTGAGTAGAGTGCGGGTATTAGTTACGAAAACGGTCACCAGGTTTTATAAAGTAACGCCAGCCTCTGGGATATCAAATACATGCCTTCGCAACTATCTCAATAATTTGCTTTTTAACTTTCTCACGAATTCGAGATATTCCTCCTGTGAAAGATCTGGACCTGATTCAGCCATTTCTTTAAACTTTTTTTAGGAAAATACGAACATGATTTCTCGTCTTGAACAGCAGATAGTTTCGCTAGTATATGCTTGTAAAGTTCTCATCAATGTCCGCGGCGAACTGTTATCTTCAACTGTTTATTGTACCAGGGAGGGGAAAGGTAAAGCATCATTCAAACGGGAAGTGAAGTTGAGCGGGTAATACATAATATTAATACGTCTACGACACAAACAGCTAACAACGTAGTTATAGTATAATAATAGAAGATCGTGACCTTCCCCACTGGCAGGCGTGGCCGAGCTGTCAGGAGAGGTGACGCCACGATGCGTCGACGTCCCCCGTATCGTGTCATCTACACTGCCTGGTTCTCGAACGTAAGTAATACTACCGCCCGCTTCCGTTCAAGAATCAGCTCTGACACCCTACGTTCATCTATCCGAGTAAATATCACACAAGACAATACGAGAGGGGTACCTGACTACGGAAGAAATTAATGATGTGACCACAGAACATCCTTTCTCACATTATTTCTAACGTTTACAATTTTTGAAAATTCAGAGTTTTATGAAACTGAAACCTGCACCATTGTTTTAAGCGGCCATTGTTTTCTCCGTAGAAATAATTTTTAAAAAATTGGAGCGGTTTTTGAGAAAATGATATTTTCATAAACTGCAATAAGTATATGAAGGAATTTCGTGAAAACAACTTTTTAAATGTACCTAATCTTTTTAAAGATTTGATTCTTTAGGGGTTCAGTTCACGGCAATAGCAGGAATAATCCTCCCGGCTACTTAATTATTTGGTGTGCGTAATTTAGAATATAGGAACAGGCACAATGAAATAAAATATTTTGGAATATTAAGTAATTTTACATAATAATATGTCAGCACACCCATCGACAACAAACGTTTTTTTCCCTATCGAATCGTATTTTGGTAAAAAAGATTCCCTCAAGGCGTCGGTATGTAGCATATGGTCGATATGTAGAATGCCGGTTATTTTTAGTTACTGGGAACGTCTGCAGCAATTCAAATTTTTTACTGTTGCCGTGTATTAAGTGCATTTTATGGCATCATGCTTGTCCCTCGAATACGAATGTAGGATCGGGTACTATCAATTAAAAGCAATTGAAAATTTATTATTGACCTTATAATTAAATTTATTGCTGTTGCCGTTAATTAAGGAAATATTGTTATGGCAGAAAGGGGAATTATGCTCCCTAGCCAGAAATTTAAGTATGTATATTAGAAAGTAAGATCGGACACAATCATTTAAATCATTGAATAATTAAATCATTAATTACTCATTTATTATCCAATAATTAATTTATTACTGTTGCAGTTTATTAAATAAATGTTCTGATAGCCCGAGAGTGGCACCACTACGCCTTTATTACAAAAATGTTATGGTGCTCATGAATAAAAAGCAATACACGAAACAGATTCAACTAAATTCGCACTAAAAAAAGTGTTCTTTACAACCGTGATTTATGGAGTTTAAACACACGACACATTTGAAACTAGTTTCCGTTATTAAATCCAGTTACCGAGAATGTACCCAACAAATCTCGGTTCCCTCTCCTTTAGTTTCCTCCGTGTCTCAATGTTCTCTGTTAGAAGAAATCGCTTCAGTCTTAGATTGCAAATAAAGTTGACTGATTTGATGTCACTATTAGTTAAAATCCCACTTCCTCATCTGTCTTATTGTTGCAATATCCGGCCGGCAAGGGAGAGCAACATGCTGGGCGACAGGCCGCCTTGGGCGTCCACAGTTACCGCACCGCTAAATGGGTTTATTGCCTGAACCGCGCCGTTTGAAGAGGGAGACAGACGCAATGATATGTGATAGGGAGGGGAAACGTGTTTCGGCGTAACACTTGGCGGAATGCTGACGACTGAGTCTAAGCAGTTATGAGGCATAATGGATGGCAAACGTCGAGAAGAGTCAGTGCCCAAGTTTGGGTCTTTCCTAACAACGCCACCAGCGCGCAGAGCCCAACGCCCCTTCCCCCTCCCCCAACTGGTATGCGCGCAATGGAACATCGGCAGCTCACATTTGCGTCCGTCAGACAATGGTAGTGGAAGCATTCATTCACGATTCAACACGTTCATTTCCTGAAAAATCCAACGAAAAACTTCATTTTTGTTATTTATTAGCGAGTAATGGAATAATTGCAGTGTGTCTCATCCGCGTATTTGTGCAGTCTAAGCAAGTACTTGAGAACAATTCAGGTTATTTTAGTTACTGCGAACTTAATATCGAATAAAGTAGTGTAGAATAATGCTGGTAACATACCTGAAAGAATAGTTTCATGTATGAATATTATTTTAGTGATAATTGATAAATCTCATGGTATTACTACAGTAATTTATTTATTACATTATTTGTTACTGTCGAAAATTCAACGAAAATGTGACATGCGTCATATTTATAACTTTCCAGCTCTATTTGAGAAAAACATTTAAAGGAAACTATTCGGGCCGTTATGCAGAAAATATATCCTCTAATGATTAATACTAAAAAATACTCATATTTTCTTAACATTGTACAGGATAATTATTAATAATCTCCATTTGGAAAACAGAACTCAGTACTTAACCCAGTCATTGAAAGTGAATGGCAGAAAGACAACGAAAATAGTATTAACTTCTCTATGTACAAAGTTCATTGGTCAACGCAATTAAGACCAGAGATATTATCAACCGTTCTTCACTTCGTATGGGAAAAAATAAGGCAAAAAAATTGGAGCAATTTTGTATAATTTTTCAAAAGATTGTTAAGAATACATGTCAAGCACCCCTAAAAAAATTAAAATACTTATCTGAAATCCGCAGGTACTAAACTTCGACCAGATCAATTGAGAAATATCAATTTTGGAGAAGTCATACTTTCTAATTTGCGAGAACTAATGTCCCACATGGCAGCAAAATTCACATGCAGGTTAACACTTATTTAATTTTGGTTTCTCTTCCCCAGAAAACAAAAAAACTGATTTGGTATAATACATTCCATTTTCACCGAATATTCTTCAGTATCATATCTCCTTCAACTTATAAAGCAGCCTGGACGATCATCCCGCAACTGCGCTGCAAAAAGCTCATATCAATCAAGAAAAATGTCTGTGCTGACAAAACAAAAATCATATTTGGGCAAAGAAGAACACACTTTTACCGAATAGTATATACAATATCATAGTTTTTCCTTCAGCTTATGAAGTAAGCCCAACCGATCATTGCAGTAGCTGCGCTTGTCGGAGACAACTAAGTACACACGCTTCAGCTTGCAATTCCATTTTGTGCCTGGGCAAATTACAATACTTTTTGGGAAAACAACACACATTTACAGTATAATACAACATCATAATTTTATCTTCAGCATAGGAAGTAGCCCGACCGATATATTGCAGTGAGTCGGATCGACATACTACATGTTTGAGCGCCCCCTCTGTCACGGCACATGATCCCACAGTCGAACAGACGTGCTTTGACAAGGGTTCGACAATTAGCAGCGCCTCATGGCCGCGTCGAGGCACCCCCACGTCTCCAGATAACTAAGACGGTCTCCCTAGATAAGACCTTCCGGAGCCCCTTTCCCCCCACCCAAAACAAGAACAGGCAGCCCTTTGCGGCCGCGACCAATCTATTGTCGCGGCAATAGCCAGATTGAGAACCGGAACAACCGTATTAGCGAAATCCAGTAGCCACCCGCTCGAGTATCTCAAGAGCATTAAAAAAACGTCATTTACGAATACAATGGCGCACAGAAGCATTCACGAGCGAGGGAACAAAGACAGCCAATTAGAACCGCAGTTAAGCAGGTCTAAGAGGGAAGGGATAAGCTCTGACCAATTGTCAATAAATGTCTATAGAAACATCTAGAAAACGCACTCTTAAGCCAATCAAAACGCTAAAACCTATCACGTGACAGCTCGGAATTTTTCAAAAATAGAGGGGAGAAGGAAGCGAGCTACGGACGAGCAGAGGAAACTCAAAGGAGACATTCGATATCTTTTCGTGAGAGAAGCAACATTCAAAATTTGTCGTGAGAGAAGCAACATTCAATTTTCCGTGAGACTGAGAAAAACATTCCATTATTTTTCGTGAGTGAACCCGTGTTTAGAAGTCAGGCGAAAAATAAACATTTATCTTGAAAAAGTTATTGCGTGACACGGCTAACACCTGCGCGCTCCGTTGATCCGAATTTACATTATTAAATCACCGGAATTTATTCCAAGTTGCGGATCAGCCGAACTAGCACCCAGCTCGCAATCAAAGGGGTGCGCAGTTCACGTTACGAGTAAGAAAACGCAAGGAGGTGACGTGTGACGGCCTCACTTTGCACATCAACGTCGCATTTCATCACCGCGGAGGCCGCGTCCAGCAGCTGTTTGACGGCCTCCCCCCGCCATCTCCACCAGAGCAGAGACGTTACCAGCAGGGGATCAGCCGAGCCCTCATCGGATCCCAGCACCGGAGTCTACCGGTAAACTGCCCGCGAGCGTGCAATTCAGAAGCGAGGTAACAAAGACAGCACCACATTTTTTTTTGTTTGATCGATTGTCAGTACCCAGAGTGAAAGTAACAAAGGGAGAGGGTAGTTTTATTAGATGTGTAAAAGACACTTGTATCGAATTGAATAAACGTGTTCCCGCCACTTTGACGGGTGACAAATAGTAGACCATACCTGTGTGTCATTTAGTAGTTTGTTGCAAATGCATACCTCGTCCCAGAACGCCTACGTCCTGAGATTCTCAAGCCGGCGCTGGATAGCAGGTAAGACGCATGCTTGGCGCCCACATAAATAAATTTAGCGTGTGTGCCCTACTATCTAAACCCACCGGCGCACTCCATGTGTGGCGGTGAACATACGTGTCGTGTCTGGTTCACTACAATATGAAGCGACTACATCTGACGAAGGTCTGTAAGAATACACCACTTGTAATTCTATTTCTGTGCCTGAGCAAACGAACATCCTTTTCGCGCAATCTAGAACAACATTCACAAAATAGTATGTAAAATATATAGTTTTTCCTTCAGCGTAGGAAGTAATCCGAGATCACGGCGGCAAATGCGTTTGACCGAGCCTTCCATGAACACACGCATTAGCTAGTTGTCACAATTAGTACTTTTGCATTCACCGGAACTCTTTTGGGCCTTCACATTAAGGCCTATCTTTTTTCTCTACTCATCTCTTCTCAGCCGGCTCCCGACTCGCTTGACTGTAAGGGGTACGGGTCGTGCAACACCCGAAGGAACGGCCAGAGGGACGTGTGGTCAAATGAAAGCCGATAGCTTTTCTCTATATGCTAGTAAATTAAAAGATCTTTTGGATTATTACTCAATCATCTTACAATGGTTACTTGCTCCCTACAATGGTTATTTTCTCCTTACAATGAAGTGTTGGAACTTTTCCACCGGGTGTCACTGGCCGTGCATACTTTCGTAATGCAATGCAATGTAATGTAGATTTAGGAAATGAATTTGTTCGCTACATTTTTGTAATATCTCCATTCCCATGTCCGTGACATATTTCCTTGGTCGACCAAGCTCGTCCCGAGCGTAACAAGGCGGTGGATAGTGTGCGGAGCCAGAGGTGACGTGAGCGTAAGGTAGGAATTGTAAATTAGGCAGAGAAAAAACCCTCCCCTACTAACAAGTTTGGCAACAAAAATTTCATCAATAAACAACAAAAAGTAACTAATGGACTAACATTTGGCAACTGAAGGATCATCGTAATGATAAAGCGACGGAATAACAAGATGGCGTTCCCTCACCATACAAGTCTTAGAAGAGGATTTTACAACTTATTGTGGCGTCACTGCACCAGAACCAACTTAAGCAATTATTATAAGGTTTGATGCTAAAGATACGCTTTAACAATATAATGCTGATAAGCATAACTAAAAACCCTTTCAATTTAGAGATACAATGTAACTTTGACCTGGGACTTCCATACCCATGAAGCATACGGTGAGGGTGACCTAGCCGGTATGTATTGTTAGTGTCCTTCATTTAATATGAGTTGAATTGAGACCGGCAAGGACATTGTTCAGAGGATCACGGGGACTCTGATCTAGGCAGAGGCTCGTTCCTTCTTATCATATGAAATGCAGTTCGGTTTGACCGAAAGCTTGAAGTAGACAAGCTGTCACCAAAAGAGGTGTGTGTGAACGTGAGATAACTGTTAGGCGTAAGATTGTGTAAGAGTAACCTAGTCGGAATACATTGTTACTTTCCTTTACTTATTAAGTTTGAGTTGACACCGATTGCGGTATTATTTAAAGGATCACGATGGATCTGATGTAGACAGTGCTCGTTCCTTATCATATAAAATGCAGTTCGGTTTGAGCGAAAGCCTGAAGTAGATAATCTGACACAAGCAAGAAATGTGTAAACGTGTGTGAGATAAGTTGGTACGGCGTTACGTGCGTAACCTAACGGAGTGTTAACTTTCGAATATAACTTTCGATTTGGCGAAGCAGAGGTGAGAGAGAGAGAGAGAAAATATAACTGCGTGGCTATCGATTTGATGTGTATACTTGTCGAATTAACGGCTGTATGTGCTGAACGAGAGCGTAAATATCGTGGGGGTTGTGTATGGGGAGGTGCGCGTCCCTCAGTGTCCTTGTGGAAAAAGCTACAATATTGCTATGTTGTATGAAGAGATGCGCAAGTAAAAATGTTCGACGAGATGTATTGCTCAGATCGTAGAGTTGTGAGTAGAGGGGTGCTGAAATAAATAGCTTCCATACCCATGAAGCATAAAGTATGCTTCATGGGTATGGGTGACATGTAACATATTGGTGTATTGGGTAGAGAATTGTTCAAATACGGTGGCGAAAAACGACACCACGCCGCGTCGCGTGACGAGTGAAGAATCGCGGCGCGCCCGTGCAGAACGGGCACATGCGTGTTAGATAAATCAATTTTAGAAACAGACGCTTGTGTTCTTCGGTCTATCTGTGGAAGAGGTTTTCAAGAACCTTTGAAACGAGTTGTATCGATTTCAAGCGCAAATTGCACGAAGACCTTGTTTGCGGACGGCAAAATTTTTAACTTTTAGTTTTGAAGGGTTAAATTTTCGCAATTGTTCGACAATGCAGAGTACGCCACTATTGTGACCAGCGCCAAATTCTCCGTCCTCCGAAAAGTTAATTTTTTTACGTCAGTGATCAATGTCTTTAAGCTAAACCCACAGAATGCTTGCTCGTATTTCTTTGCGCCTAAATTTTTTTGCGTGGGTGGGTAAACGATGAACCATGTTTTGTTAAAATCACAGATTTTTTCCAGCCAGAGAGAAGTTGGCCCAAATGTTTGTTTCGCGTTTTTATTCTGTGGGTAGACAAATGAAAAGGCCTTCGGAATCGAATTGTGAAATCTTGCGATGATATACGCCATACTCCGGGAATTTGGAATCGTGTTCGCAGGTCAATGAGACTGAGGTCTGGCATGATCATTCAAGCAGGAAGTACACATTTTGAACATCTTTTGTAGTGACAATGAACTGCGGAAACAAAATCTCCGGTGAATTTCAGCATTGTGAAGCGCCTCACTCAGAAATGAAGCATTTGCGGACACATGGTGTACTGAACTATTTTGATTGTCTAAATTATGCCCCTTACGCACACATACACCCACAGTGGTATTTGTGAAAATTGCAACACCCAGGAGGAAAGGTCAGAATCTCTTAAAAATTGGTGGATGAGTAGAACAGTGTATAATGAGTAGAACATAAGAAGTGATTAAGTTTACGTAGCGATGGCGTGCACGTTGGCCTAGCAGCGCCCTCCTTTGTGACAGGTCAGGTCAGGTCAGCGTTACGCCACACTCGGTGTCGAGCCGTCAAACAACGTGTAAACGTGCAAGCAAGTGCCGGTAAGCCTCGTCCACGTCAAAGGGCGCGCAATATCAGCATCTGAGTGAGTTCGAACGGCGCAGAATGATCGGTCTCTGGGAAGCGGGTTTGTTATACCGTGACATTGCGGCTCGAACGGGGTGCGCTAGTACGACAGTGATGCGTGTCTGGAACCTGGATAGAGGAGGGTCATACGCAGCGACGAGCGGGTACCGAACCTCAAAATGTGACCATAGCGCAAGATGACCGCCATCTGGCCCGCGTGGTCATATCCATAAGAACGGCGTCGTCCACAGTGTGGGCTCGACTTTTAGAGGGCCGCAAAGGGTGTGGTCATGTCTGTGATGACAGTTCGACGCCGTTTGCTGAGGGATGGACTGGTGGCACGCTTACCACTGCGTCTGTCAATGCCGTGGCTGGGCGTCCAGAGGAGAGTTCATCTTCCACTGACTGCTCACCGGTCGAAAATTCTGGAAAACAATTTCCAATGGTCGCTCTAGAAAGTGAAGACTCGCCGAAAACGTCAAAGAAATGTGGCATTCCTCGGCACCTTTTAGAAAATTGTTCAAAATCATGGCACGAAATTCACGGCGCGAGACGTCCATCTCGGAACGCGACAAGTTTACACGTAAGTCGTTTCATCCTTCCCTTCGCTTCAGTCCCGCGCCCTAGCTCACCACCTGATTGTGTTCCAGGTCACAATGGAGCGCCCTTTAACGAACATTTTGGCTACAAAATGTTATTTGCATAAGTCTTGATATTAAGGATATAAACTGAAAGGTACTATCATTTATCGTATGTGGCTCTCTAAAGCACAAGACGGTTCATACTGAAAATTTGCAAAAAAATAATTCAAACATTTCTGGAAATTTGTGAATTTCCATAGAGCTTGGTTCGTGTCCAGCATTCATTGTTACGCCCCTGCATACCCTGGTTATAATTTATAACAAAACTGCATTTTAAATAGATTTAATATATTGAATGGATGGTACACACGAACACCACTATATTATAGTACTGTAGTGTGCGGCAAGCGATATTTTCCTTCCTCAACAGTATCACTGAAAATGTCAAGAAACGCCACAACTCCCAATCTTGCTGGCAAAGTTACGCAGGTGGGTTGAATTTCGCGCCGCCCAGAAGTAACATTTATTCATTTTTCTCAAAGATTTTTTTCCCCCGTAAAAACTGGACTGCCATTTAAACTTAACATTGAATCTGTTTAATTTTTTTTATAAAAGGCGCTTCTGGACATCATGTATACTTGGTAATAAGAATAAATTATTGAAATTTCTTAGTCAGCAAAATTCTGAAAACAATAATGTTAAATAAAAACGTGGGAATGTAGGTGGTATGTTTATAATACACATATATGTTTGTATATAATGTTTATTGTTAAGCATTGGCATCAAATACATTTAACTACAACTGTCAAGTTAGGTAACAACTAGAACATGTAATATCTTAACTGTTACTGCAAGTATTCCAACATGTACAATAAGATTTAATGAAACCTGTAAATAACAAGCATAAAATGCTTAATAAATATATTTTCTCTGAATATTTTCATTTATTAAATTTGTTTATGCCCCACATGTAACAATCTCTCTATAAAAGACATCCTTGACTAGCAGCACAATGTTCTCTTTTCATCTCAATTCTCTTTTATGCAAATATGAGAAGTTATGAAAAGTTAATTGTCATAGAGTGAGATGTCATGAGAAACAATTTATTGTTCACTATGTATTATAGAAGACTAAATTTACATATATTGTTTATTTATATTAAATCAAGTAAATAAATGGAAATGTCTAGGTTCCATAACTACTGTTCCAAATCTCAAATTAATATTTTTAGTACACATTGTATGGATTTGAATGCAACAGGAAATTCATAAAAGAGTCTATGTACACTATATATTTCACAAAAGAATTATTTTAAAACACTATGGAACCATTTCTAAGAAGCATGAAGACAAATGTAGAGTGGGTTCTCAAATGGAATTGTACTAGCCTTCAAGTCTTAGAAAAAACAATACTTTTATAATATTAGACTGGATAAAGTCTGATCTGATATGAATTTTACCTTGTATAACCCAAAATTACTACATTCTGTCAATGCTTCAACTACAAAGATAAACAATTTTGCCATCCTGCAATCAGTCTGACCACTGTTCAAAATTACTCTTAGGTGGAACTTTAATTTGTGGTCTAAGCTTCTGAAATCATTAGTTTCTTAGAGCAATTTTCATATATTTAAAATTGTATCCTTTCTATTCACAATGATATAGAATTACCACAGCCAAATATTTAGCACAATCTCTTTCCATATGCAGTATAATTTTAGCAGATTAATATTTTCACATGCCTCACAGAAATCAAATATGATGGAACATGGAATCAATATGGGTAATATAAAAATCTAATTAATAACAGTTAAAATTATTTGATAAAATTGAATATAATGTTGCAGATGTCTCTACCCAGTCATAACTTTAAAACATGGAATGCACAGCACAAAAGCTAAAAATCGATGAAAAGAGTTTCAAAGGCTGCAGAAACTTACAGCCTATAAAAAGTTCATCACAAATAATTGTCACCTTCCAGCAACACACATTACAAAGAACAATTCAGTGGACAAAGTTTACTTGCATAATCCCAATCACAATAAAAATGTTTAAGTAAAAGTGTTTGCATATAATCATAATTAATTTTATTTTCAACAGTCAATGATGTACTGAGGTAATATGTTGAAAGACTCCACACACCAGGTAAGTTTTCAGAGCACCAAACATACCATGTATCAGTAAGAGGAAAAGCAAGCAATTAGAATTTAGACTTAGAACTCACTTTTGCCAATGTTTTTTTCCTATTCAGTTTATAAATAATAAATTTGTAATGGGTAAAGAATTGAACTTGTTTCAGGATACAAAATGAAATATTTGACATAAAATAATGGCCAACACACAGTTGCCTTTGATATTGAGTATTATCATCCATAATTAAAAATTATTATATACTATGTGTAAATTACAAAGATACAAAAATACTGAAATGATTTGCAAGAGTAAACATCCTTGCAAAATATTTTTTCTATTGCTATGGAAGCTTAAGGAATATAAAAGAATGGTATGAAACCACCTTGCATATCTTGCTCTATAATCTACATGTATAAAATAAAATACAAAAATAAAAAGTAATTACAAGGCAGCTGTTACATATAACATGAACTTATGAATATATAAGGAATGTGAGATTCAGCACATACCTATGCACTGCATTTAAAACATCTATTCACTAATTGTACACAACAAGCAAAGCAAATGCACAGTTCTCAAGTAAAATGAAATTTTTTCATGCCATCGATTCATGTGTTTTCAAGATCTATAGCCAAATTTCATCAAATGCACAAGAAAATACGTGACATGATATCCTAACACACAAGAAAGCAAAAAATAAAAACATCACAGAATGTAACCATAATGGAGGAGAACATATGGAATTGAGCTTATTTGAGACAATAAAAACTGCACTAAAATTCAGTCAGTTAAAGCAGCACAGAAACAGTTTTAGGGGGAACACCTCAGTACTTTTAACTAAAAATATACAACCATGTTCCTAATGAGATGAGAGGAAGACTCTTCAATTCAGAATACGAGTATTACATTGACTATAAACACATTCTTGCAGGCACTCACTAAGGAAGAAGAACACACCTAAATTCACAGTATTGTTTATCACATACATATATTGTTTACCTTTTTTAATGGAAGTATTAGGTGTATTCTAATACAAGATATAGTGTTAATATCAACTGGAAGTACTGAAACATTACTGAATAATATTTTAATCTTATCACAAGAAAATGTGCCTAAAAATGAGCCCTACACAAAAACTATCTTCCACATTGAATTATTACAAATGTTTTAATACCATATTTGACTAGATATTTCCATATGTTTTCCACTATTTATGTTACACTCATGATCCACAATTTTCTACAGTAGAATGAGATATATGGCTGCCAAAACTGACATATTAAGTACACACAAATGGTTACTACAAATCAGTCCCCATCTATACAAGATCCTGATAAATAAACTTACAGATATTGCCGTTTTGAAGAAGAAATATATAATTGAACTTGGGTAATTTCAAGAATATTCAGAAGTAAATTTATACTGAGAACATCACTACATCAAATAACATAAATTTTGAAAATTGCACAACAAATTTCTAAAAATTTATCACTTCATTTTTAATAAAATATTATGGCACACACTACACAATGTAATAAACTACATCACTAAAACATGTTTTGGTATTCCTGCATGTATTCAACATGTCAAATTTAAAACACCATGAAAAAATGCCATTTTCTGTCTGGTGTCTTAGTACATGCTAAACAAAAACATTTCACAGAAAACTAATAACAACCAATTATCACAAGTTTTGAACTTGGAAATTATGTTTTAATACATAAAATGCCAAACAACAAAAACAATATAAAGAAATAAAATTACAGTTTAAAGAAATAATTTATATTCACTTATGACAGAGTTATAGATGCCAAAGAATATTGCCAAGTGAATTTTTCACATTCTAGTTGTAGATGAAAATTTACATTCAACTTTCTTACAAGCATGCCCATCTATGGGGCAGTGATATAATAAAAGTATAGATATCTGTACTGATAACAATATCTAACTGTATTTCTGCAAACCATATGTATAAAATGTCACAACTTGGCAAAAACACAGAAATTGTAATGTTCTTCAATAGTAGACAACAAGACTTGAAAATCTTTAAGAAGCGTTAGCAACAAATACCAAGTCATTTTTTGTGAGCCCTCACAAGGATGTGAGGTTCAGGAATTTTGGTGTTCTGCTGACTCCCTTGGCACCGGCGCCTTCCCAAATAATCACAATGCCATCAGCTGCTGAGGCATACAAGTGCTGGGAATCGTATGAATAGGTGAGACTGTAAGGAGAAAAATCATGAAAGGGTTCACTAGTAGTAATTTCGCTAAATGGAATGTGGTAAGCCTAATTTGCATTGTAAAGAAATGTAAACATAATGTGCACAATAAATCTATCTGTCATGATTAGTGAAAATATAAAGAGACCTGAGGGAGCAGATGATGAAAAAGTAACTCACCTAATGACTGGACGGTTAAGTAAGTTGCAGGTGATTTCACGAACTAAGGAGAGGTCCCAAGTACTCCACAACCTAGTGCAAAGAAATAATTGTATTTAAAGTCACAATGGAAGAAAGCATAATAAAGACGGTAGTGGAGTAAGATAGGCAAAATGCTCCCAAGGGATGAAAATTACTTTTCACCTTTGTTTTTAAAAATATCTCTATACCTGACAGCACAATATAAATAAACAGTAATTTAATAGTTTCTTATGTATTTTTTTAAAATTAGGTTTTGTTTTATTGGATTTCATAGTTTTTCTGTTTTATTTTTATTTAATGTTTATTAAAAAAGATAAATGATGTAAGATTAATACTATAAACTATTGTAATTTGAATATTGAATGAATATCTTTAACTAAAAATAATATTAGTTTATACACTATATGCAAAATACTTTCATCGATTTGGTTTGACAGTTTATTTAATGATAACACCAATTCTTCAATATTTTAGAAAGACATTTAAAGTATTATATTCCCAGGTAAACATATTCATTTATGTTTTAGGGCACATTGTGGCCCTATCATCAGATTTAAACGTTCATTAATATAAATAAGACTCCATGTCACAACACATATCCACAATGAAAATTTTCTCATTAAACAGTTTGTCATAATACAGTCATGAATTCTGTGGAAATTGATTTAAATTTGGTGAGAAACTTGTTCTTTTAACACTTCAATGACGATTTTCAACATAAAAAATTCTGTCTCCAGGACACTTTTGCGTGTGTTATTCCGCTACTCCCTTTAAATTGATTTAAGATAGATGGCATCATAACCAAATAAATATTTGTATATATGTGACAACAGACATGTGGCATATAAGTTATTAATAATTTTAATGAGAATTTGATAACATATATGCCTACAAGGTAAGATGGTGAAAATTGCCAATCTGATTTTTATATAGTTGTGTGAACTGCCCTGCTTTTGCTCTGAAAGCATTTTTCCAAAATTTCAGAATCCTAACTTAATTTCTTTCCAGAATTATAGTTAAAAATGTGTTTTTTAAGTTTTTATTTATTTATTTATTTATTTTGTGTGTGTGTAAAATGTATGCTTTTGAAAGGAAAAGAAAGTACAGGTACTACAACAGTACATATTTTCTTACATTATCAGAAAAAGTACATAATATTGAAATAATGTAATTCCTGCCATACTCAAAACTCGGTTATAAATTGAAAAAGTCCAATTCAATCAATTCAAGTGAAGCGTATCTGCATTTAAAATTCTGTGATGCACATCTGTGTTTATTTTGATAGCCAGGAACAGAAGTCATTTTTAACTTCTACAAATGAAACAAACATGAAAAGATTTAACTGTAACGGTATTTGTAGCTAATTATACAGAAAAGAACAAATAATGTTTCAACCAAGCTTGCCTTGATTACATCGAAGTGAGTCAATTCAATTTACAATTTTGAATTTTTCCAATTTTTGAAAATACAGGAACACAAAAATGTTGAACACATTTCATCAAGAAAAACAAATTATCTTCAAAATTCTAGTTGTAGGAAGATGCTGAAAATTTCTGAATACCATAAACAGCAATCAAAACTTCTTAAATAAAAGAACTGTATTTGTTAGTTCTACGCTAAATGCATTACCTTTCTTAACCCTATAATTTTATATATATCACACATTCATCATGACTGGCGACAATGAGAGGCATTCAAATATAATTTGAAACCACCATTTTGTGAACTGCCAGAGTGACAAATGCACCGCGGGAAGTTCAAATTTACAATTTTGAATTTTTCTTATTTTCGAAAATAAAGTGTGCCGGAAATGGAATCAGCACCTCTTTCTTCACAGTTCTTTGCTACATATGAGAAAAAATTTAAAGAAAACAATTGGAGCTGTTTCTCAGAAAAAAATTGTTTACAATTTAAAAATTGCTTGTTTCACACAAAATTCGACAAAAAACAACAACATTTTCAAAAAATTGAACATGACCTTATTTGAAGATCTGTTTCCGTTGAACACATTTCATCAAGAAAAACAAATTATCTTCATAATTCTAGTTGTAGGAAGATGCTGAAAACATTTTCGGCAATTTTTGAAAAATGAGGGATTTCAACGAAAATGAGACCTGCGCCTTCTCTGAAGTGTCCTTTACGCTATTCGCGGTCAATATTTAATTAAAAAAATGGGTGCCTTTTTTTTTAGTTTTGAAAATGTCCTAGGGGCTTCAGGTAAAGTACTCTCCAAAATTAGTTTCAAATTCAAATCAGTTTCAAATTCAAGGGGCCGCAACATCAGCCACATCAATTGGGAAATACCAATCTTGATGAAAATCCTGCTTGTGATTTAGCCACTGGCATTGTCCACAGACAGACGGACAGAGATGTTTTGCTGTCAATCGATTTTTCAGTATCAAAGATCCACATAAAATAAGAATTCTGACTACACAAAATGTTAGAGAAAGTAATTTAATATATGTAGGGACAAGATTTACTAACTTTCTAGTTACCAGGGCCTGACAATAAGAGTTTTTCAATCTAAACTAAACCAACCAGTCTATGTGCAGAAGCCTTCTATTGCCTGTACTATTGTGTTAGGAATGATCATGATGTGTAATGATGTTCACGGCAAAAAGCCATTTGGTAAAAAGGCCTATGCCTTACACAGGATTTAAATCAACAGCTCTGGACATTATCAAAAATTGGACATTATCCAGAGCCCTTGCTCAATGGCTCTGGACTGGCTCAATGAAATGACCAATTGAAAATAATCTCAGGAATATTTTTATTTCTTGCTACTATACGCTAAATTTTTTCAAGGCAAAAATTAATAAATAAATAAATAAATAACTTTGAGTGTAGTTACTTGAGATCCCTCCCAATAAAGATTATATGAAGGTCTGAGGTTGTAATAAGATAAGTCACGCCAGCTACAGAAAGTGTACCACTGCTTGTAAAAGTTATTTTCTTGATTTTGGACAAAGTTTAGCTTCTCTGCATACTGACCCAAGCAGTTTGTTGTATGAACAAGACAAAGAAACTATACATGTTATACTTTGACCAAAATCAATACATACATACATACAATATAATACACATTTACACATTTACAAATGGTGGCTTGATACTGGCCAATTCTTTCACATATTAAGCACTTGGGGGATTTTACATTTTTAAAAATTGGTCAATATTTCAATTTCTTAGAAGGCATATTTTAAATACCAGTCGTCGTGCTTATATACCCCAGCACTTGTACTTTATTAGGGGGCCGAAGCCCCATGGTGGATACGCGGGCCTTAGCCCCTAATTCTCACCCTCATCAGGTGTACAAGGACACCTTCTGACCAATATCCGGATCCCGCTGGAACACAGTTAGCCGTCTTGGCAACCTCCCCATACAAAGCCTGGGTCTAGGGCCACTCTGCCAGCTCAGAGCTACCAGCTATCCGGGCTAGTACTGGAGTCAATA
Organism: Acheta domesticus; assembly: GCA_031308135.1. NCBI lineage: Eukaryota > Metazoa > Arthropoda > Insecta > Orthoptera > Gryllidae > Acheta > Acheta domesticus. Next base: position 280,753,169 of record JAHLJT010008446.1, on the reverse strand, counting down.
TTGCCTGTATGACGACGCGCCACTCACATGCGCCCGGGACACCAAGTCCCTCCTCTATGCCCAGAGTATCGGGCCACTGCCACGACGAAGCCAAGTGCCCAACTGGGGACCACCTGGGCCAAAGCCCGGGGGGCCAGGGGCCCCCAACCGCCTTCCCACTGCCAACACTTAACGCTATCGACCTGGGTGGGGCCGCACACTGGTGAAAAAGCTCGAAAAGCTGGCCGAAAGTCCAAAACATTAATTTCTACATACGTACTTGTGTCATATACCATTTAAAAGAGGACAAAATTCTGCATTAAATGCCATTAATTTCGAAAATGTAAGTTTACTGACTGCTTTTGTACATTGTTTCAAAGTTAGACAAAATGTACTTCTCTTGGGTCTGATCTCGAAGGCTATGTGCAGATGTGCATTCTATGACACACAACTTTGTTCAGTGATCATGTAATGACATTTGAGAAATCTATGTTATTCTTGTAGGTGTAATCTGTATGATGAGTTATTGTCATTTCATTTGTTTGCTTTGGTCATGAGAAATTTATATTAAAAAATTGCGATTTTTCTTTTATTTTTTATATATTTTTTTTATTTTACAGGGTAAAAGTCAGAACTTCCACGCACTATCACCATCTTTCATATTTTAAAATATCAAGTATTATGTTCTTTATTGATATTCGTAACAATTAGCTGCTAATATCTGCTAATAAAGTTGTAGAGCAATAAAAAACATTTCAAAGCAGATGCTCGGTGGAATATACATTGGCCTATCAAAAGACGACGCCCATTTTAACTTTGTTCAATGAGTCTATAATTATATCTGGAAATGTTATATTATTCTTAAAGATCTGATTGATATAATTAGTAAATGTTACTGAATTTGTTTATATTGTTAATGGTGTTAATTGACATTAAAATTGCTTTTATTCTATTTACATTACAATTTTATGTTCTAACGGGATAAAAATTAAGGCTACCACCTTCTACCACGTTTTTCAGTGTTGAAAAAAATTAATTATTATATTTTTTAAATAAAATCCGTAACAATTACCTGATAATATCTGCTAATACAGTTGTAGAACAACAAATAATATCACAAATAAGACGTTCATTGGAAAACGAGCGTATGGAAATTTCGCAAAAAGTACAAAACATGATATAACATTATAAACATTAAACTATTATTTGCTATAATAGTTTATTTACTAATTTATTCTTCCAAATTTTTGGTTTTTGAAACGGAACTCAAAACTTCATTCTATACTAGCATAAAATTAAAGCTTTTACGTCCATTAGCGCCACCATGTCTACATAATCAATAAATATTGAATGAAATTGATGATGAATATTCTGAATACTTACGAATGATATGACATATCATAAACAAAATATATATCTTAAATATTATGTTAAGAACTACATATGAAAGGATATTCTTTTCAAGTGTATTTGAAACAAAAGTGTAAGTGTAACAGTTTCAAACATCATCACCATGAAGGGAAATTAGAAGCTGCAACACTTGTTAAAAGTGTCACTTTAACTACTCCTACTCGAGCGTCAAAATACCAAACAGCATATACTACAGAAACAGAATCCACAATCTCAGGAGTAAAGGCTCTTTCTATTGTGAAGATATTTTTCATGGGGTTCTTGTGTCGTCTGATAGACCCCTCAAAGGAAAATGAATCAATTATCTCCCAACGTGATATTCCTTCTCATCTGCCCGTACATCACTTCTGGCAATGAAGGATCTTCTTTGGAGGACGAATAAGTTCACTCATCCTTTAGGTAAGCTTTAAGTTATAATTCTTTTAACTTTAAAAATGTATTTCATTTGAAATGATAAGAAAATAATTATTCAACTCCAATTTACCCAATATTACTTTCTTCTTATTAACAAATAAATTGAAGGAAAATGTGTGACAAATAATATACTTCAAAATATTGCAGAAATACATCCTGATCTATCAATTGTCGGTTTTTATTATCATCCGACTGAGATTAGTAGTCAGACAAATAATATTTTGTAGAATATATCTGTCAAATGATTTATAAATTAATTTTCTGATGCATTATTGTCTCTGTTTGTTCAAATTTAAAAAAAATACAAATATGGCTTCAGATTCGGATTCAGCGATCCCAAAACCCCTAGATAAATGTTTTATATGCGATTGGCATATTATTTGACTTTTCGCCAGCTTTTCGTTTTTTTCCCCAGTGTGGGCCGTGACCAAGGCAACCTGGCTGACGGTCATTTAACAGCCGGACTTTTATTTGTGGGTTCCAGAGCACCCCGAGGGGTGTCCTTCACCCGATCCTGCCTTGAGGTTGGACGGACTCTAGGTCAACGCGCCAGGGGCCCGACTGAGGGACTGCCAGGTTGAACCGACGGCCCGGAGCTTGGCTTTCCTACTCACTGCCTACACCTTTAGGCTAATGACCTGAGATTGGGCTGCAAGACTTGAGGTCCTGGTGGTCGTCTGCCTTCCACCAGAGGGCGTGGCCACCTACACAGACACGCCCCCCCCCGCGGGGTAAATACCAGTAGTAAATTTCGTTTTTTGTATGTAAAATTATTATTTTGGTACGAATTTGCTGCTTTGCTCTGAAAAAACATAGATAATAGAAACTTATCCCTTCTCCCCCTTATCGCAGGAGCAGCTCACAATGCTTTTTGCAACCAGTATTAAACAATGTCCTATTCTAACTACACCTCTTCTCCTTGCCAGTGTTTATACCGTCATGTTTCTTTCCACTTCTAAGAGTTCATCCCAAACTGATTTATTGTTATTTAATCCCAAAGTATGCCCTGTAGAAAATATCTAGTATATTTTTAAAATTTTATTTAATTTTACACATGGAAAAGATAGGTTCTAAAGAATATGTTTCCATACTTGAATTCCATGAACTGCTCTTACACCTAAGCCATTCAAGCCTTATAGAAAAATTGTGTGAATATTAATATTGACGGATGAAGATGACATGATTACTTCTCATTAATTATGAAAATAAAGTACATATTTCAATGAATATCACAAAGGAGATTAATCTTCTCTCACTCTCAATGATCATCACAACCTTAAACCAACCGCAGGCAGCAAAAGCTCATCGCCCAAAAGAGAGAGAGAAAGAGAGAGATGTCTGTGGCAGCTGGTAACTTGTAAAATGCTTCACTGTACAAGTTGAAACACTGAGTATCTTTTGAACTGTAAGATCGTTACTGTTTTCCCCAAAACAAAATTGGTACAAGGGATTTACAGCATACCTATGATTGGTAATGACCAACTTTATAACTGAACAGAAAATTACACAGTTTCATTTCAAAAATGAATCTTCATTTCAATGTCTTGGAAATGAAAAGTGCTAGAGGTCAAAGATACATTTTCCCAAGTGCCAGAAATCAACCAGCTTTGGTGAAAACCACTCCACAATATCATCAATGGCAAAATGATATTTCAGTGGAGTACTTTGGGTATTTCAACCTGAATATTAACCATAATAATAAGAATTAAAGTAAACAAGCAATTCAGCAAGCATATGTACAAAAAGTACTCACCTCACAGCTCCATTAGCAGTCCAGTGGCTATCACATTCACTGAGATGCCTTCAGGTGCACTGGAGAAGCATAAGGCAGTGATGGGAATGGGTGAATTTACACTACCCACCAAGGAAGTATTGATTGTGTATAAGCGTAGAGTACTGCTACTGCTAGAGTGACACACTGTAGCCACATCTCCCATGGTTTCGCTTATACACACTAGATTCACAGGAGAGCCCACTTTGGGCACTGAGCGCACATATGAAAGGCTGTAAAATGGGCCACAAAAGCTGGTCATACACAAGCACATCTAATCAAAGCTACTATAAAAAAGAATCTTAACAAAAAAGAGGACATAAGCGGTGTTTCGGTGTAAATAATGGTAACTGACATTTTATGTTTTGCAGGGAAAAGCAATGTGAAACTACAGTTTACATAATATGCAATATAAAAATATGTATGTCATTATATAATAATGACAGCCGCAAGCCATAAGGTATAAACAATTAACATCACCAATTTGTTCCCTGTTCTTGGAATATAGACAGAACTATTCCCTCAACTACATAAGGGCCTATCAGGGTGACTGCCAGTAACCCAAATTTATTTTCCCTGTATTTTCGCTCAGTTGCATGTACCATTGAATGAATATAATTGCAAAAGTTTTAAAGAAAAAAAATTGGAGCCGTTTTTTGAGAAAATCTTGTTTTTGTTATTTTTTAAAATTGCACAAATTGCACACAATATTGCACGAAAACTACTCACATTTTTTAAAAAATTTATATGACCTAAACGAAAAGACTAAATATGGAGAATAAATTTCATTTGAAGGAAAAATCTCTATTGTTAATTTTTATAGTTGTAGGAAGAAACTGAAAAAATTCAAGCTTTTGTAATTATCGAAATTCAAAGTTATCTGTGAAAATCGGACCTATGCCATCTTTATATGTGTATTTTACTCTATTCTTACAAAAAATTTAAAGAAAAAATGGAGCCATTTTTGAGTTCAAATTTGAAATTTGAAATTTTGACATTTGAAAATATCCCACTGGCTTCATGCAAAGTACCCCTAAAAATTAATGAATGTATTTCAAAATCGCAAGTTGTGACTCAGGCCAGATCGACTGAGGTTTATTCAGATTGGAACAAATCGTATGCATAGTTTATGCACTAGTGTTGTTCGCATACATCAGATGGATGGGTGGACAGACAGATGGAGAGACAGACAGACAGACAGACGGACGGATGTTTTGCCGTCAATCGATTTTTCGGTATTGAGGACCCACAAAACATGGATTCTAAACATGTTAGAGGATTTCCCCTCCTCCAAATTTAGTACCTGGATTTAATAACTTTTTCGTTATCAGAGGCCCGGCAATAAGAGTGTTTCACTGTTTTTTTTTTTGCGCAGCATTACCAAACTACTGTGTAAGTGGTAGCAAGAAAGTAAAAACGTATTTTGGGTGGCTATAGATGGCAGCTGGCTAGAGTATGCGGCTCGTCTAAAAAGATAGCCCCAATCAAAGAAATTAGAAAACTAAATAGTATGAGAAAGTCTGTGCCATTCTGTAGCCCACTAGTATCTTTATTCAGCGCTATAAATTCCTCAGCCTTTCTTATATTCTGTTCTCTCTCATACTGACTCTGTTTCTCTAATTCCAATACTCGTTGCTTTCGTTCCTCAATAATGTTTTTCCGCTTAGTTCTGGCCCCACAAGCATTGCAAAGCATGTTTCACATTCGACTATGATGGCTTTTTTCAAATACTTTAAACAATGTTTTATAGAGTATCATGTAATTTGTTAATTTATGACTTCAAATGACCCAATTAATTTAAAATTGTTATTTAAAAATGTTTCTTATAATTAACAAATTTCTTATAATTTTCTCATTAATAATTAATTCTGTCAATTAGAAATAATTGTTAGCTCAAATTCTACAACAACAATCAATTTCTGGAACGTGAAAACTTTTTTCCCTGTATTTTTTCTGGAATTGAAATTTCCTGTATTTTCCATTTTCCCTGTGTTTTCCAGAAAGTGGTTACCTTGCCAATAATCTCAATTCCCTTAATGTCAGATACCATTAAATTCACCAAAATACCTCTTATAACAATAACAAACAGCAATAAATTAAGAGATTCAAATATTTCCAACTTTCCATCAATACAAAAAAAAAAAAAAAAAAAAAAAAAAAAAAAAAAATCCATGAAAAAAAACGAGACAAATTCTCACAAATAAAAAAAACAAGGCAAGCAATGAAAATAATTTAAGTACGGTAAATTTATGAACCATCTGACTCCAAGTAAATTATAAAAAGAAATTGCTGGTGATATAAAATGCAAGGAGTGTGTTGGCAGGTGTAAGGAAAAGGTAAAAATAATAAATGAAAACAAAGAAACACCACAAATTCCAAATTAAAAAAAAAAGCTACAAATGAAATGTTTCTCTCCAAAGCATGCACACACACACACAAATAACAAGAACAGACACCATGAAGTATGCAAGACAAAGCCTCACATACAATATCAAAAGAATAGTTTTGTATATACAGAAAATTTTCACCTGTAATGAATACCTAAGACGATCGCTCTCCATTTTAATTTCAAATTAGTTAACTTCTGTTGTATTAACAGAACCACTTATTGTTGATGGCCTTTTTATTAATAAACATAATTATCTTCATAAACTATATTTACAAAGAGACATTTTAATCAAATTTTGGGATATCTTAATAAAAAGGTCATAAACAATTTTACTTCTTCTTTTCCTTTTATGCCAACAAAATCCCTTGCATCTGTTACAAAATAATAGTAGTAGAGGTAAAATTAAAAACTGTACGTGACATTTCACTGATCCAGAAAACCAGAAGCAAAGCCAGGGACCCTGGCAGGATTTTCTCAAAGGAACAAGGAACACTGGACAAAAAACACAGTCAAGATAGGTATTTAACCAGAAACATGAACATTTTCTAACAAAATGCGAAGCTACAATAATCACTGTTTTGCAAGTACACACAGAAAACTTTTTCACAAAACTTATAACTGACACTCATTACGAATCAGTATTGTAATAAATAAAAATCATTTGCTAGAACGAATTCAAAATATATATTACAAATCTTACATTAAAGGAAGTTTCAAAAAGCTTAAAAATCATTTTGAAACTGATTTTGTTATTGATATGAAATACCAAGAAACTAAATTCTCCAAATTTTATTCAGAAGGAAGGGAGAAATTTTCTACTGACGGCTACTGTAGTGCTATTTTATTCTCTTCAGATCAATACTCAGATTAATGTCAGTTTCACAGAAGTTGGATAATCAGACTGCTGGATCTATTAAGAAAACTGCTAAGGGTGCAACAGAAGTAACAAAATAAGCTGTATAAATGCCGCAACAAGCTGTTTTTTTTAGGACACACAATTGAAAATGCAGACAACACATGAACAGTTCTTGGTAATGTTAGACAAATGCAAATGAAGGCAGATTTGGGAAAGTGTTTTGTTTGTTTAGGGAAAAGAGGATTTTAATGGCATTGGGGCAGTTCAGTGGGAATGTTAGGCAAATGCATTAAAGACAGAATCCTTGACATCTGGCAACACTGCTACAGAAACATGCAAAAGGTTAATGCTTGAAATATATTCGTTCCCCATTTTGTACATAACTCATTTTTGTAAAAACTGCACATAGGTGGTTTAGCAGGTGGAACAAGTTAGTTCAGAGAAAAACTTGTTCTGAGTTTTGAGAACTGGAGTTAGTGAAAGCTTAACTGGTACTCGTTGCTAAGGCAAAAAATAATAAGTGATGTAATAAGAATGCGAATCACCTCACGTACATGTTGGGCACGCACTCTGTGTGAAACATGTTTTGCACACTTAGAATGAAAAAATTGGCTGTTTCACACACACAAAAGAAGCAGAGAAACAAGTGTTTCATGCAAAGCACATTAAAAAAATTGCTTTTGAAGCTACGGCACATTCCAGACGATCACTTTTCATTTGTACTCCCCAAGACTAAATTAAATGGAGTATAGTGTATCAAAGCAGGCTTGCAAATCATCTCAGTACATGAACAGTTGCAGGTTTAAGAATGGGAGCTAAACTTTATAGAATGAAGAAAGATTGATAGCAATATCTCTCAGCCGTTTGGGTGATGCTGTGTTATGCACTGGTTTGCCAATGCTTTGGACAACATATTGTAACTTTCTTTAGGGCTGAAATCCATTTCCCAGGATAGGATTACAAAATTTTAGCAAACCAACCTTTGACATGGTATCACCTGGACATATCGGAGATGAATCTTATCTCTCCCACTGTGGACTCCTACAACTGGGTCATTCCATGCAAAATTTCAGGTTTTCTGACAGTGAGTCTCAGATTTTTTTCATATTTTATTACATTAATCTACTAATGATGAACAGTTAAAAGACAATTTAACTGTTGGAATAATAATAATTGGTGTAATTTGGAATTAATATCTTCAGCAGTTTAGCAACAATTACAGGTTAACCCTGCTGTGGCCCTCGGGTCCATTTCGACTCAAATACAATTTTAATTTTTTGTACCGCTTAAGAAAACGGGGCAATCGTTCTGATACTCCATGACAATTATTTTTTGACTTTTCTACCCGCATATAAAATGTCATTCATTTATTTTCAATACGAAAGGAATTATAATTTATTTTACACAAAAGTTCTTCAGGTCCATTTGGACACATGACATTTCTCAAGTTGAACTCCCATTAGAAATTTTATATAATAACTCTGTAATTTCGTAGAAATCAACTATGGAAGGATTGTATTGTCATTGTAGACTTTATCTTCTCATAAGGTGTACAACGACAATATTTTGTCGAATAATATTATCAAACTAAGAAAATACTATCGAAGTACTACGAACAGCTGGGAGCAATGTTCTCTGTAAACTATGGATAGACGGTTTTTCTAAAACTTGAACATAGTATTCTGATATGTTCTTCCTCTTCCGATATTGTGCAATCTTCAATTGTATGTAACAATCAATGAATAATTAGGCGTTTTCTGAGTCAATTGTCCATTTCGGCAGCACATGCCAAAGACTTAGCAAATACGGAAGGAAATTTTGAATCCTACCTAGAGGCAACCTAGAGAACAAAATTTGGGAATAAAAGTTGTGCTACAATTATCCTTCACTTCTGAAGGATAACAATTTACTCCTGACAATTTCTTTACATCATACCAGTTGGGTCAGGAGCTTCTCAAACTGCACATCGCTCTCAGTAGAACTATACGCAAAAACAAATCTTCTATACTGCCAAAACTTCTCCAGACAAAGGGCACAACAAACTAATATTCTACTTTCGATTTTGCGAGTTACCCGACATTAGTACCGTATGTGCCACGAATGAACAAGTGTGTTGTCCTTCAAAGCACCCTTTACAATGATGCAAGAGGCTGCTAATCTGGAGAAAAGGAATCAGAAATAATGACAACCTATAATTATACAAAGGGAGCTGTTGATACAATTAGTTCTTATTCATAGAAAAAATACATTTTTGTGGCATATTGTTGTTCTCTCTGACAAAATAAACATTTAACATCAATTCAAGCGTTTTTTTCACAAAAGCAAATTCGGATTGCTAATAAAAATATTATAAAAAAATAACACTTTTTATAGACAACTTGGGGAATCTTTTGTAAAGCCATTATTGAATGCAGAACACACCTGCCACAAACTTCGTCATCAGTAGAAGTCGAAAAGTAGAAATCTGATGCAAATTTCACAGTCTTCAAAATTAATATTTTTTAAATTCTATTCGAAAAAGGGAAAAATGGAGTATGTTACAAAACTGATACAAAATTACTTCTCGTTGCTCTAAATAAAAAATTTTTACAGGTAAAAATCATGTCAATCTTATTTGTACTACATGTGTGTAATGCAATTTTTCTATACGTGCATTTCAATATTTTGCTATCACGCATGTTCAGAGACCATTATTTTACATTATTGCACAACCATATAAATAAAACAAATGTATATAATTAACATTTCGGTGTCTAACATTAACATCCTATTAAGAAAACTAAATATGATAATTGGAAAAGTAAATAATCTGCAAGAGAAATTTTATGGGTCCATTTGGACCCAAGGATCTTAAGAAGGTGTAAATTTGAGGACCGCAGCCGGGTTAAACATGGACGATGACACATTGTACTCAATAATGATAATAATTATGACGTTCATAAAATGAATAAAACTTTAAAAACGGGCATACTATTTTGAAGATAAATGATCATATTTTAAGCAGTTGATAATCTATTAAGGATTGAGACATTTGTTTATAATAAAAAATGCTAATAAATTAAACAAATACATTTTTCTTCAAAAGTAATATTTTCTTTTCTTTCATATTTTACACACTGCAGGAAGAACCAATAAATAACCATTCTGCAAACTTTCACGATGGAATCTTAAAAAATGCGTAAGTTATTAAATAAAAAGTATACATGCATTTTGCTCTTAAGGTTGAAAGTCGCGTGCCTTTGCCCAGCGAGGGGTGACCCAAGGTCACAGGCAGGCACCGCCAAGTTCATTCCCTAGGGATATCCATCGATGCCTTCGAAGGGATCCTGACACCAGTTTACAGGCTTAGTTTTCGCGTGTTACTGTTCAGTGATACATCTTGATAGAAAATGCCAAAGATTGTGAATACGTTTAACAGGCTTTGGTGCTGCAATCCATTCGGACTCGAGAAGCACAAAAGTCAGGTGGGTAAGAGAAAGATTACAGAGGCGATGCGGAAGAAAATATTGAATTTAGTGGTAGGTGAAGCAATATGCGATGTGTCGTCACAAAATATCCAAAATGCCCAATGCAGATCTTAGTGACTCAACTGAAACAGTGAAGTGAAAACGTCAAGTGAAGAGGAGTACGTAGCCCCGGGAGTTGCAGAGGAAGCCACTATCAGTAATGTAAACATTTTGTATCCTCTGGGTCAATCACCATTGTCATTGCGAAAACAAACCCGAGAGATATCGTACGCAAGGAGAAAGGTGAGTGCCGTAAATAAAGCAGTTTCTGAATTATTTCATGTGAGTACAGAAAGCAATGATGGAGAAGAAATGTTGACACAATTCAAAGAAAAATTTTCAAACGTGAAAACAGCTAATGAGAAATACATGATTTTAACGTGTTTACCAAAAAGTTGGAGTGAACAAAAAATAATGGTCGAATTTGGCGTATCTCTTCATGTAGCTCCTACGGCAAAATTAACACCTAGAGAAGTAGTTTTGCGAAATCCACCATCGCGCAGCGAAGGAAAACTGTAACGCCGAGCGCTGACGAGGAGCGCTGTGGCGCGGCGGCTCTAGCAGCTGAGACGAGTTCGTTAATGGAGCACCAGGAAGATACTTTTATTCATAACTTTAAAACCATTCAAGATTCCATGATGAAATTTACAGAGTAGCTTGAAAGTAGTTTCAACAATTTTTCTTCCAAAATTCTAGAATTTAAAAATATTATATTTCCATTTATTGCAGTTTTTAGAATTTGTTTACTTCCTAATTGTTAAAGACTCACGGTAAAAAAAATATCTTTAGCGTAAAATTTTCCTTTACATTTCTTCTACAAATGGTGTCACTTTCATATTTTTTGCTTGTTTGCATATCATCGGAAAAAAATCATAACGGAATGTCTACAGAACTGCTAACCTAATATTTCAAGTGCCCATTGTTGCTAAACAATGGATGATGAGACAAAAATATTGTACCTGGTTCATGCACGTATCATAATAAGTAAGGTGGCAAAATATTTTTAAATTCTGAGATGTAGTATCAGATTTCCTACTTTTTTTGCATGGAATGACCCAACTATCATCAAGAACAATGGATCAATCAACTGATTGGTAGATTAAATGACAAGTTACTCATTTGTTTTATCAAATAAATGAAGTATGAGACAACATCGCTCTGCAAGTCAACTACAACAATTACATTCAAAGAACTCAAGAGCCATGCTAGAATAGTGCTGGAGAATGATGATGTTTTGAATGCAGAACACTTGCAGAATAATAAATGGTAAGAGAAGCAAAAGTAACAGTAAAAAAAACTGCTTTTATACCATTTTACCCCTCAAAAATTTCTCATGGAAGGAAGCTAGTTAGAAAGTCTCAAGCGTAAGAGAATGTTCTTATATCATTGCAATAAGGAGTATTTAGTTGATTGATCACATCAAGATCACAGGGCACATTTTACACTTTTATTACTTCATTATACCATTCACTTTTCCATTTATCCTATTTGTTTCTCAGATTCCAATATTTCTCCTGAAAGTGGACATACTAATAAGATTAAGACAGTGAACTCCAACTTGCAATATAGCAATTAGTACTAATAGACAATGATAAAAGTTATTTAAAGATAATTTAATCCTTAATAACAAGTGAAAATCTTTTTACAATAAGAAGCTGAAAGGAAGATTAGCACATTTTTCTCGCATTATTTGCAACTTTTTCAATTTTAGCAAATTCTGAGAGATCAAAGAAAATGAAACTGCTGCCACGTTTTTTGCTCTATCTGAAGAGAAAAAACGTAAACAAAAAAATTGGTGTCGTTTTTAAGTTGTTTTTATAAGTTGCCTTTATTTTAATAAAAAATATGGGAAAACTACTAGTTTATCAAAAAATTGTACATGAATTAATTTAACGACCAATTTCATAAAAACATCTTGATATTGTACTCTGGAATGCTAATTTTTTGCAATTTTTGAAAATACAGAGTGTTCAGCAAAAATGGGACCTGTATCATCTTTTAAGTTTTCTTTGCTATATGCGAGGAAATTTTTTTTTACTGGAGCAGTTCTCACAGGAAAAATTTCAAAACGGTTTTTATTTCAAACAAAAAATATGTGAAAACTACAGGTTAATTTCAAAAAGTAGTACATTATCTTATTTAAAGATATAATTCTTGATAACAGATTTCATAAAAAAATCTATCTTTAGTTGTGTAGTTTTGCAACGCTATATTTTTGCTGTTTTTGGAAATACTGGTTCACTGGAAATGAGCCAGTTTTATAAGCATTTTATTTGGGGAGAGAGAAAAAGAGAGAGAGAGAGAGAGAGAGAAAAAAGAGGAGAGAAGAGAGAGAGAAGAGAGAGAAGAGAGAGGAGAGAGAGGAGAGAGAAGAGAGAGGAGAGAGAGAAGAGAAGAGAGAGAGAAGAGAGAGAGAAGAGAGAGAGAAGAGAGAGAGAAGAGAGAGAGAAGAGAGAGAGAAGAGAGAGAGAAGAGAGAGAGAAGAGAGAGAGAAGAGAGAGAGAAGAGAGAGAGAAGAGAGAGAAGAGAGAGAGAAGAGAGAGAGAAGAGAGAGAGAAGAGAGAGAGAAGAGAGAGAGAAGAGAGAGAGAAGAGAGAGAGAGAAGAGAGAGAGAAAGAGAGAAGAGAGAGAGAAGAGAGAGAAGAGAGAGAAGAGAGAAGAGAGAGAGAAGAGAGAGAGAGAGAGAGAGAGAAGAGAGAGAGAAGAGAGAGAGAAGAGAGAGAGAAGATGAGAGAGAAGAGAGAGAGAAGAGAGAGAGAAGAGAGAGAGAAGACAGAGAGAAGAGAGAGAGAGAGAGAGAGAGAAGAGAGAGATACAAAAAATAAATTACGGGCCTTTTTTAAGAACAATTGTTTTTTCAAATTACCTACATGATGACTGAAAATTGTGCAAAAATTACTCATATTTTGAAAAAACTTTACATGACCTTATGTAAAGATCTATCTTTGAAGAACAGATTTCAATAAAGAAAAAATCTTTACCATCAATATTGTAAACCTACGAAGACACCATAAACATTTGAAATTTTGCAATTTTTGAAAATTCAGAGATTTCAATGAAAATGAGACCTGCACCATTTTTTAAGCTGCCTCTACGTCATCCATGGGTAAAGTTTAATAAAAAACAGTTTGGAGACTTGTTGAGACAATTTTGATAGTGTCGAGGGTTTATGTTAAATACCTCCAAAATAAAAAATATCAATTTCAAACTTGCAGGCCCTTGAGTTCATTTAGATTGATTGGAAAACATCAATTTTGAATGAATGTTCATTTATGTTTCGGATTGCCAACATAATGAAAATGTCATCTTCTACTTCTTTTATCAGCTCCCCGCCATTCAGTTTTGCCTTGGCCTCTTTTGTTATAACTGCCCAATTTCTTCTTTTCTCTGCTTTTCTTAGCCATCTTTTAATACCTAGATTTTAAAAATCTTCCTCCACCTCATCATTCCATCTTCATCTAGGCCTACCTCTTTCTCTCCTACCGGATATGCTCCCAAAAACATATACCTTCTAAAGGCTCTCTCTTCATTAATTCAAATTAGGTGACCAAACCAATTTGGTTTGTATTACCTTAATGCATGTAAATACTTTGGGTATTTAAAATAGTTGTTCCAATTCTGTGTTTGTTTGACTTCTCCATATTTCATTTTCTTTGATCGGGCAGAATATTCTTCGCAAGATTTTTTCTTTCCCATACAGCAAGTATGTTTGCTGTTTTCTTTGTTACAGTCTATGTTTCACTACAATACAATACCACTCGCTTAATGATAGTGTAAAATAATTTCAGCTTAGCAGTCTTTGAGATTCTTTGGCTCTTAAAAATTTGGTAGAGACTTTCATAACATCTATTTCCTATCACCATTCTCTTCTCTATGACATTGTTTTCCATGATTAGAGAACCTAAGTATTTGACAGCAATCACCTCTTCAATATTTTTGTTTCCTAGCTTCTTATATTTTGGTACTACTTCTTCTTGTTCTCATATATTTTGTTTTCCCTTTATTTATTTCCTTCTTTGAACTCCTTCTATCAGTTGCTGTAATGCTTCTTCCATGTCTTTCTGTGTTCTACTAATTATCATGTTCTACTAATTATTCTGTACTATTTTCTCCATGCATATATTAAACAAAGTAATAGACAGTTCATCTCCTTACTTTAATCCAAATTGTGCTGTGAATTCCTTAGATATTTTCCCCTGAAATTTAACAACATTACTCAACCCCCAACCTGGGGGGGATCAGGATTTGTATAGGGTTTACTCCCCTAGAGAGATGGGATTACTCCCATACAAATTTGCCTTATCTTTGATTTCTTTCATTCAAAAGTTGATGAAAATGTTCTGCCCACTTACTCATTAATTTATCTTCTCTACCAACTAAATTTCCTTCTTTATCTCTACACATAAAGAATTTAGGTTGGTATCCACCTTTATAATTTTTAATTCTTTCATAGAATTTTCTAATCTCACCCCTACCATTTAATATTTGTACATCATCTAGATTTTGTCTTCATGTTGTTTTTTCTTTTTCTCGAATTACTTTCTTGGCTTGTTACAGAATTTTCCTCTAAGTCGTAGCATACATATTCTTGAATTATACGATTTCAAATCCTTAATAGCTCCTTGTGGTTCTTTCTTAATAGCAAATTCCACTCCTTCACTACTATCATTACAGATAATATACCCTGAAAATTTTTTTATTTCTTCTTCTTTCCATCTCACTTCTTGCATTGCTAATATATCTACTCTACATTTCTTTAAGGCTTCCAAAAGATTAGTAGGAGCTCCAGTCCTATTCAAAGATAATACATTCCATGTACCAAAATATAAGTTGTGTTCCTTTTTCTGATCACCTGATCGTCTTACTTTATTTATCCAGCTATTATTTTACAGTTCCTGAACAGTGATCTTTGATGGTTTGGGTTGTTAGCCCTATGACCAACCCCCAACCTGGAGGGATCAGGATTCATATAGGGTTTACTCCCCTAGAGAGATTGGTTTCACTACACCTTCCAGGGCTCTCTCTACCCATGATTTTCTGTCAAGTTTTCCTTCCCTTAATCTTTGGTCTAATTCCTACCTGCAAGACAAAGCAAGGGCAGCACTTATTTAATGGCAATGCTTATTCGCCATGTTGCTAGGTAGGGTTTCCGTGGCTTTTAATGAATGTGATCTCGCCACAGATTACATTCCCATACTCTTAAGTCTCTTCACCACCTCGGTCCAGGGGAACTCCCGAAATATTGCCATTGTCCCTAATCTGTATATCTACAGACCATTTGGTATCCACCAACTGTGACCCGCACAGTAGCTGAGGCTTGCCCTGGGGAAGTTGTCATCAGTAACAGTCATAAGAAAGTGGTAAGTGATTGACTTTGCCCTTACTGTTTGATTTTATTCTCTTCACCTGTACCCCACAAAATAAAAATATGTTTCAAAGTTGCGGAGTCTCATGTTCCGCCAGCTCTATGGAGGGATATCAATTTTGAAATCGAGAAACTGTTCTAAATTTTTCTGAATGTACTGTTCATACAAGTATTTCTATCAAAGGTCATAGTAATGAAGTCAGCAATGATTCACAGAGACATCTATCACTTACATGGTGTAAGAGTTATTAAAAGGAGGATTCTGCAAATATTAAATGACAGGATAGGATGAGACATTACAAAGAGATACTTAAAATCTAACAAATTACTAGAATGCAAGAGCAGGACAGGAGCATTTGATCAAGTTAAGTGGAAAGGATGCAAACTATGAAAGGAAATGATTCAACACTCACTAGAAACAGAAAAGAGGTAAAAATGAAGTCCATAGATAGAAAGCAGAAGATTTCAAAGAGAAATAATTTACAAGGAATGAAGTCCTGAATAATGATGTAAGAAAGAGGGAATGGTGGTAATGTCATCCCCATCTTCACATGCAAAAAGATAAAGTGAAAAGAGTATAAGCATTTTCTCATGTATGAATTTAACAACCTTCTAATTTTTTACTATATCCCATAATTTATCATTTAAACCTTATTAAAAAATTAAAAATTCATAGTTTCTTACTTATTCAGGTCCCATAAAATAGTTGAGCTGTCTTGACTGCCACTTGCTACTACACTAAAGCTGCGGCAAATACACAAACTAGTGATTGCACTAGAATGACCCAATAGAGTAACTGGGTCGCTTCGAAAATCCAATACTCCTTTCCCAGGATCAAATTTATATTCAAAGACCACCAACTTGCCTGAGCAGTGGCCTAACCATAGCTGATTGCAGTCTGGTACACTCGCACATATGCAGATCTAAACAAAAAACATAAAAATCACTAAGTAATCAATTTTACTTTGCATTTATTATAATTTATACAAACATTTATTTTCTTGTTTCATATGCATACAATATTTACATTTCCATATTTTAAAACTTGAAAATTAAATGTAATTTAAAATAAAATGTATTGTCATTAAATGATTTCTGATTGAATGGCAGGCTAGGTGAAACATGCAAGAAATCAGCGGTGTATAGAATCAAAAATTCAGATGAATAGAATGTGATAGACTAGCTTGTAAGTGTAAATGATGATGATGACCAAGATGACAAGTCTTCAAGAAAGAGTGAGGATAAGAAGCAGACAGAAAACACAAACACAGTAGGAGAAAAACCTAGAAATATCAATAAAAAGTTACCTTCAAAATTATGAAAAAACTAAACATGGCAGAGACATGTACATATAAACATTATCACAAAAGAGCAATGGACCAACCACTATACAACTTCTATACTGCGATTTTTCAAACTTTGCCCCCAACAGGAATCAACAGTTTCGCTGCCATCCAATCGGGAGCTTGTATGTCACTGCAGTGACGTCACTATGGTGACGTTTAAGCTCCCGATTGGATGAAAGTGTCAACAGCTGATTCCTGTCAGGGGCAAAGTTAAGAAAATCGCAGTATAGTACCAATTCAAAAAAAAGAGTAACCAAAATGACAGTGTGAACAGAAGAAACCCAGGTCTTACAAAATACAGAAGAAATCAGATCCCAGGAATTACAAAATACATAAGAAGCAGAAAAGAGAGGAATTGAAAGAAATATTTACAAATGCAAGAAACAGAAACAATCCTGGTTGAGGCAATATCCACCTTGAGTACATGAAGTATGGGGATCAGCAATTGGAGGAAAGACTCTTAGACGGCATAAATGAAATTTGGGAAAAATCTCACAATCCCTCAAGAATGGCAAACAGGAACAGTAATGTACATACACAAAAAGGGAATAAAATAGCAATGTGAAAACTAGGAAGGATCACAGTACAGACTGCAGCCCACAAGAGTACATAAGTACAGGGCTGTTTTAACAGCTTTAGGGGCCCTTGAGCCTAAATTAATTTGGGGACCCCCTATTCTTACTTTCACTGATCTCCCCTGATGTTAAAAAAACAAGTTTTGTTTAAAAAAAAAACAAACAAAGTGCATCACTGAGTGACATTCTTGCATCAACCAGCAACATTTCATGTTATAAATATTATCCAATGATATGTGACACATCACTCCCTTATGCTTTTGCGCCTAGTTTAATCATGTATCACTTTTTTAAATGTTTATTTTATTTTTTGAAAAATTTGGTATTAATTTTTTTAAGAATTATCGGGGGCTCTTGAACATTGAGAATTACAATATATTGTTGCAATAAAATATAATACAAACTTATTACATTTACTGTATTTTGAGCATGTATTTAAATTCTTATTTGAAGTATTTTGGCAAAGTATTTAACACTCTGTCACTCGCACCATTGGATAGAGTCAAACAGTTTTTTTTCTAATTAAAAAAGGAAGATTAGTCTTCCATAAATAAAAACAATATGTCTATTCTTCTAATGCTGTCTCAGAAGGGTATCAATGAACTTTTTATCTCTGTTATGCACTGTATTGGCATACCATGAAGTAAAATCATTGTCTGTTTGACAGAATCCAACATACACATACATGAGTATGCACAGTACGCGAGTACTGGCATATGAAACGGTGTTCTTACATACGTGATCAAGATGACATTTTTTTCTGTAATCTGACGAAGTTTAATATTTCAAATGTGTTTATGTGTTTCTCTTCATTACTGTGCAAAAACATAAATGTTAGAAGATGTAGAAAACTAAATAATGCGGGCGTTGAACCTACTCCAACACGCGAGTACTCGTGCTATGAATGGCTGTGCGAGTGACGTAATTATAATAGAAGTTTCACATATGGTTTGTAATTATTTATTGTTTCTTTCCATTGTATATTGAATTATAATAGAAGCACAGATAAACAAAAAAAAGTGTATTATTGATATTAATAAAGAAAGAAAACTTCATAACGGGGGTGTTGGACGGAGTCCAACACACGAGTACTAGTGTTACGAATGGCCATGTGAGTGATGGAATGTTAAATACTAAATTTAAAGTATTTTGCCCAACCCTGGTAACTGATGATAAAGTGGTTTATATTGGAAGGAGGAAATGTAAAGTCTAAGAAGACTTCAACCTGAATTAGGTTTTCAACATCATGGCCTTGGGCACAATGTGAATAACTGCAGAATAAATAATATTGTTACTGCGATGAGTCACATGACAAAAAAATGTGACAACATGGATTTAAAAAGAAAGTTTAAATTGCACTGATGCCAGTGACAAAAATAATACAAAACAAAATACAAATTATTATGCACACATTAAGAAAAAAATTTGAAACTCATAAATATTTTAAAAGTGTACAAAATTATAATTGTTGACCACTGAAACATGGGGATTAACTAATGTTACCATCTTTTAAAACAAAAATCACATTCATATTTACAAGCTACTTAAATGTTAAATATTTTGTCAATTATGAGCAATGAATTCTAATTCCCATAATATACCAATTCATGTGATGTGATCGACTGATTGTTGTTCCTGTCTTGTAATTAGACACCAGATTTTTATGTAATTACATATTTTTTGTTCCTACTTACTGTTCTCAAAATTGAAATCTTAGTGAATCATCACCATCCTAACTTAATATCCAATTTTTTTGTTACATATTTGACACATTTTGCTATTTTCACACAAAATCTTTTAATTTTCTTCAATTTTACTATACATTTTTATGAAAAGAAGTATTTTTAAAAAATCAGCACATTTTCCAATTTTTTTTTACGGTGTGCTCTCTACTTGAGGTATGCTACATAAAGATGCGGTCGGATGTTCTCAAAGTCTGGCATGCCTGCTTCAATTGACTCAGTGGCAGAAAGTGCATGTCAGCAACCGAGACCATTTTCACCTTGAGGTGTGAAAAGTATCACTGATATGACATTTCATGACCTTTAACCTTAATTTCTGAGAAACAACGATGATCGCCGATGCATAACACTTTGATGAGGATCCTGTATACTGCAGAGATTATTTGCTGGTTGTAAATATTACCAGTTGGTATGATGGCTTCTATTGTGTCTAGTCTCGCTGCTAATCTCAAGACCTGGATAGCAATAGATGAAGCTTTTACTACAAATGGGAAAGTTGTATGGTGTAAGTGCAACTTGTGCTTTCTAAATGATTTTAAAATTTGTTTAGGAAACTTTTTATAAAAGTAATTTCATATTATGTAAATGTGTTTTATAATTAGTGTTTTTTAATATTACATACTATATACGATTTTACATATTTATGTACACATTTTGACATTTCATACCACATATTTTCCCAGTCTCTATTTATAATACAATACAAGAATAATTAGTCAATCCTATGAATAATTAGTCAATCATTAATTTTTAGCTGAATTAATAACAGAAAAAGATAAATAAAAGGGCAGTCCAAAGTCTTCAGGATTTACCAACTGCATTTTGCAGTGTCATTCAGCAACTTATTGCATCTTCCACTTTGCTACTACTGCTAGTAATAATAATGGTTATAATAATAAAAAATAACTCACAGGATCAAGTCCTCCAGACTTGACAACAGGCCATGGAGGTTGTTCTTTCTTAAGCTTTGCTCTGATGATCGAATCTGAGTGGCCCCAGGTAACTAAAGCTGCACCCAACACTGAAGTTGTATTTATCATGCTTAGACCTAACAAAAAATGAAGGGTCAATTTATGGTAATCAAGGAACTTATTTAATTCATAATGTTCAAATTCGCATAATTTAAGATAGCAAGTACCTTTCTCTTTACTGTAACAAAGAAGCAAAGATGTTTGAGGAGCAAGACCAAAAACGTCGTTAGTCAGTAGAGGCACCAAACTTGCGACAGGTGTTCGATGTTGGTGTTTCCACACCACAACAGGTTCAGGATCAGAAGGAGATCCAACATAACTTCCCCACACCAATCCTTTCACACCAGGAATAACAGTACGCTGAAAAGAAATTGGATATTAAACATTTTAATAATAATATCAATTTTAACAATCACTAGATTAACATTATTTTGAGGTAAAAAGAAAAATTACTGAATACCTACCATTATAATCGTTACTATTACACATGATCACTAACATCAGCAACCCTTTCAGAGACTTTTGACCAAAAGGCATTTGGACACTAACACGCAGTAGAATTGCAAATATCCAGGATACTTGTAATTGGAGAATATTCTCAACACCATCCCTTTCTCCTCCCATGGGTATTCAATACTTCACTCTTTTGCACAAACTAATGTACAACTTCCCAACCCTGTAAAACCCCTTTGAAGTCCTGTTTCCCCTTAGAAACTTCTCTGGCCCATAAAAGACCTTAGGTTCCCCAACTTCCCTAAAACTACTCCCTCCGTGTATACGAGGGTTGGGTCAGAAGTTATGGCAACTTTTTTTTTCTAAAAGAAATGTTAAGCAAAATTTAATTTATATCTTGAAAGAAATGCTGCAGTAGGGTGTGTTTACATCAACAGATAGCTCTGCAAGTGTCTCTATTAGCACAGAGCGCAACTTGAAATCAGTTGTCTGTCCCCAGCCATGCAAGGTGAATTAACATGTTTCTAGCAGCGCTCTTACTCAAACAGACAACTGACTCAAACAACGCTGTTCACCATGAAAGGAATGCCCAAGAATGTCACAGGGAATTGGTGGAAGCTCATGGAATAATGCCCTTCCATACCGGACAGCTGCAAGATGCACAGGAGAGTTTTTGCCAAGATGCGCAGAAACCAGTGATCAGCAAAGCACATGACGACCTGTGAGTGTGCAGATCAATGTGATGTGCAGTAATCAAGCATCTACCTAATCAGGCCTTTAGAACGGGTATGTAATGCTTTTCAAATTTGTGAAGTCTTATTCTCCAAAATGCCTTAGAATATGAAAGGAGTACGGTCATTTCAAATACCTTAATAAATATGATAAATTCAATTTTTGTGTGTTCATAAATGTCCAAGCACTTAGTTTATACCTTGTCCTTTTATGTATATACTTGAAATTTCCACCCCTACCCATATTCTCACAAAAAAAGTTGCCATGACTTCTACCCCAACGCTCGTATTAGAAACCACTTCAAGAGATAAAATCCGTGGCCACAGGTTCCTTTACACTAATAGTTTCTTAAAAAATGATGATGTGCTTTCTTCTGTCTTGGTACTATGCACAATTTTTATGTTGACCATCCGCAGTAGAGAAATATGTTTGGTGACTTGGGTTGACGAGTGCTTGGCACAAGGGATATTGTCACTTCCTTACAAAAACACTGAAAAGGTTGACATTCCTCTGATTTAGTACTTTTTCCTCATGGAAACAGGCGAGGGTGGAGGTGTGATATCCATAAGAGGGATAAACAATTCATCCTCATGGTCCCCACTCACCACAAAGCCTAATAAGGGGATACTTCACTGGAGTGCCAGGGTTGCCAAGGGGATAAAGCAGGTAGTGGCTTGCTTCTTCCCCGCCACACACTCATAAGGGATATCATTCAGGAACCTAGTCTGAGGCAATTGATCAGGAGTGGGTTAGCTCCCAAGTGCCGATCTAAAGAGAATGAGGTCACAGGTAGGTGTTTCGAGGCATGTAATACATACGTACCACACTTTCAGGGAGTTTGCAGTTCAAACAGACTTAGATGGAGTCTACTCCAGATTCCCGCATTAAGGCAGCACACAAGTGAGCACACACGAGACCTCTCAACCCCCAGGTCACCTATTCCCTTTGATACGGTTCAGCATGCATGGCTAACAGATGAGTGAGCTTACAGAGGACAGTGAAGAAGAAAAAAGTGGGATAAAAGAACAAATGTAACATATGAAATGGGCAGCAAGAAAATGGAAAGAGAAAGGAGCACACGAGAGCCTTCTTTGTGTACTAGAACTTACTAAACACATATACTGTTAGCTGTGAACATTTTTAATAAATCAGATTATATTTTTAAGTGTGCTTCAATGCTTATTAAAACCACAATATTATGTTACAGGGAACCCTTGTACTCTTGTATTTTCTGCTCAATGGGATTCCTTCTGATTACAAGATCACTGACTGTGATTGAAAAATTCACAGA
Organism: Acheta domesticus; assembly: GCA_031308135.1. Taxonomy (NCBI): domain Eukaryota; kingdom Metazoa; phylum Arthropoda; class Insecta; order Orthoptera; family Gryllidae; genus Acheta; species Acheta domesticus. The sequence continues at coordinate 280,730,369 of JAHLJT010008446.1, read as the reverse complement.
TTTCCTTTAGGTGAAATTGAGGCATTTTCCCCCTCATCCAATAATCAAATTACAGTATTAAAAAAAAAAAAAAAAAAAAAAAAAACATTGCTCTTTGCTAACATTGTGCAAAAGTATATTGCAACTAGGTATAAACTTACCATAGATTGAACAGATGTATGAGATGACAGGGACTGGACAACCATAGGATGTGCAGAGCGAAACAACTGACGTGGAGTCTGACCCGTAAGTTCGAACCATTGTTTCCCATGCAGTACGTTCCAAAGGATCCTTTATAGTTTCTACATTAAAACCATAGTAAGTCTAGCAAAAATGGAGAGAACAAAATATTTTTGTAGAATTTTTTTCAATAAACATATGAAGCACAGAAAAATAAAACAAACAGAGCTAAGTTGAATTAAAGCAATCATGCGTAATGAACTATCAAGTAAAATAATTTTCATCGCCATGGCGCTATACATTTGTTTCATTATTATGCATTATATTATAAGCATTTTCATTTTTAATTTCAGAGTTTTTTTGCTTATAAACTTGTAGATACCAAGTGAAATTTTTATGCAGAAAAAAAGATTTAATCCAGTATAATAAATTAGTTAATTTTTATTTCATTTCTTTAGTTTTAAGAAGTAAACCTATTAGACTGTTAAAGGGTGACATTTGAACAATTGGAACTTGGGGCTCTCTAATTTCCTCCTCAACATATTGCTCATTCATTATATATTATTTAATCACTCAGGTTCACATACTTGAATTTATAATTACAAATTCTATATATTAAATTAATAAAATAAAATAACACTATTAAAAAGGAAAGAAAAGAGAAAAGAAAAAAAAGATGTATTTTAATATAGTGTAAATCACATTTACTTACTGCAGGATGAAACACATTAATAGCATCTACTGCCATCTTTCCTGTTTGTTTGTACCCAAACACCAAGTCTATCCAATGGGGCAGATTTTCTCGCACAAAGTCCGATTCTAAAGCTTGTCTATGTACTAAAATAAAACGACGAGGATTCCCCTTCACACCATGGAGGAAGTGAAACATGGTGGACTCTTTCTCCATTTTGGCGAATTCCAAAATTAAAACCTATACACAAAGACATGAATACAGTTCCTAGACACGTTAATATTCATGCCATTATACTAAAAAGATATTCTTGTCAATGACATGTAGTATTAAATATAACTCTCTATTTCATTTTAAAGAAAAAATATTTATATGTGGTGAAACAAATAAACTTAATTGCAGTGTAATTTGACAGACTTTAGACACAAACAGCAGCCTTCCAGTTTATTTATTTTCATTTATTGTTTATGAATTCTTTGTGATAAAAGGAGTTGTAATTTACAGTACCTCTCTTTTAGGTTTTAAAGGTCATTTCTTCAAAGAATATTCAAAGTAATTTACAATCATACTGCATTCAGTTTCCATGGCCAATAAATAAAAATAATTATTACCTTCACTATTCAGCAGAAACTCAGACAGAAAGAAAAATTCAGGAATAAGTTCTTTAACATCAGTAGTGGAGTCTGAACTAGCAAGTCTCCATGTCGTATACAAAGAATGAAATGTCCGATCAGGTAAGTCAAAGTTGTTGTCTGAAAGTGAACAATTATTAATTGTGTGCAATTTAATAACCAAACACAAATAAAAATTAAACAAAAATAAATGAACATTTACCTTGATATGTTAAAAACCTACGAGTGAAAGGTGGCAAGCGTACTAAAAAGTGTAAAACTGTTCCTGAGTTGGAGTAATGTGACCCATAATGATATGGTTCTTGATTTAATGACACTAAATGTTGACTCTCTTGTAGCTCTTGGTTTCAAATACTGTTCAAAAAAACACAACAAACAACAATTTAATCTTGAAGCTAATTGTTGATTTCATAAATCATATTTTTGACAATTTTCTCCCACAGAATATAATAGAGAGAGAGAGAGAAAAAAAGGGGAGAAAAAAAAAAGGAATAATAATAATAATATCAATACTTCAGCGGAGGCTACAAATAAAGTCTCTCTAAGTAGAACAAATGCTACAGACATAAAATAACTAAGTAAACCAATTTAATTATCTATAAGATACATTCAAGATACTTGCATTATAGTTATTTATATAATGTTGTTCGTTCTTTTTATCTTGAACAGCCATAGGTTTCTTGAAATTCCTGTAAAAATTCATAAACAAGTGAAATACAATGTAATAAAGTACCCAGTACCCAGTTGTTAAAGAAAAGACCCAAATGCTTGATACAGCTTCAAGAACAAAAAATTATACCTGTAAGCTTTAGGGTCATGAAGATTTAAAGTTGAACTGGTGTAATCAGATAGGACAAACGGAAACACTGGATACTGCATAAGATCATTAAATGAACGACCAGCCATTTTGTTGAGCTGAGTAAGATACTCCCAATTTGTGATAAGACCCTCTCGCCACATCTGAACAACATCACTTAAATTATCTCCAACAACTCTGTTGGGGAGATGGCACTGAGAAAGCTCCCAAACAAATGTATCACGTTCCTACAAAGGAAACAATCAGGAAATATTTACTTACTTACTCTTTGTTATAAGTATTATGAAAATTATTAATATTAGCTCAAGGAAAATGGGGTACCAACCTTCACTGACTGAAATGCAACAAGGTAAGTCTTTCCATTCATTAGGAATATTTCCAATGCTCTTTCTTGCAGCTGGAATCTTCTATTATGAATTTCCTTCACATTTTCAAACTGCCATGCAGTTGATGACACATCCAAACTACCTGCGGTAACCTACATACATTTTCAAATGTCAGCTAGTAGTAACCAGTTAATATACAAAATAACCAAAAATGTAAGGAACAATTCAGAGCAAAACTGGACTAACCCACATTTTTTTGTGCAATAGTGTTACTGACATAAAAAAATTGAAAAGTAAGATTAACAGAAGAGATTTTGATCACTTTTTGAACTTTCATAATTCATTTTCAAATAATTATTCTAATTAGGTCTTTCAATGAATGGTTAACAGATTTCACTGTGCACAGAAGCAAAGTAAAATTCTTACAAATTCACATTATCATAAAATTAAATATTTTGTTCTTGATTTAGTGTGTCAGTAATGAAGAGAAAATTCTACATCCCATTTCATGTTTTGGAAAGTTTAATGAAAATAATTATTTCATCTACCAGTTTCAGATTCCTTTGAAGGCGAGTTTTTTCTTTTCAAATAAAAATTGCTGCCACAGATTGCAAGGCTGAAACAATATCCCAGAAGAAACTGCAATTAAAAATGTTTGAGACTTTCCAGAAGGTTAATGCAGAGATACATTGACTGTTAAAAGGAACTTGGACATTACTTTTGATTTAATGAAAACTTTCAATTTCCAGTACTTCCGGCATGTTTGTGCAGTTAGGACAATTATAAAGAGCAGTCGCAGATTGTTTGTCTTCATTACCATGATTTAGTATCAGAAATGAATTTATTGTCTCTCAAGGGGCAAAAGAGATTGTTTCTTGTATTTTTAAAATTCGATATTCTGTAAAAATTGATAAACAAATCATGGAGAGTGAAATTTCTTTATAACATATACTGTTTATAACATTCTTTATAACATATAATATTTTCCGCTATATTATGTCAATTTAAGCCCATGCACACAGTCTTCCTCTGTATCATGTTGAATTCATGGTCCCTTAAGAAATATTATATAGAATATCACTGTATTATGAATGAGGGAATAAAACTGAAACATCAAGCTGTCTGTATTGTGTCAGCACATTGTAAGCAATAGTTGATGCATTTCACAATTTCAACTGTTGTGCCCTCATAGAAATTTTATTACAGGTGTAAAAGAAAGATTTAATTACTTATTACAATGTATTCCTCTTCTACTAGTTATCACAAATTTTATCATAATGAATTCTAGATATGTTGACGCCATAAATTCATGATTTTGATCCTCATCACAAATTATCAATCATCATTATTATAACTAAAATGAAATATTACTTTAAAACAGAAATGGACTATTCTGTGATTCTAGCCCCTTCAAAACAAACTGAACTCATAATTTCTGCATGCCATGAAAGAGACATCAAAATTATGAATTTATGCCCTCAGTTTTCTCAGAATGCAATGGTATGGGTGTTTGTCCACTTTGTTCTGAATGCCTCATCTATGTCATTTACTTACTTCAGACAAGTCAGTGCCAAGAATACTATCATCAGCAACAAAATACAAACAACTTTCACCAATAAGTAACTCCCCAGGAACTTCATTAGCTGGTGTAATAACTCTAGCTGGGCACATGTGCTGGATTTTCTCATTAGTATGCAATCGTTCTATAAGCACAGTAGAAGTGGATGACTGCTTATCTTGTTCAAACAAATAAGATAATGGATCTTCATTCTTTGCAAGATCTGCTGCAAAAATAACAAAAATATTACAAAAGCTAATGAAAAGAATAAATAGAAATGAACTTGTATACTATTACACAATTACAAAAGCAGGCTTGTCTTGGGAACATACGTTTCACTTCGTTATACAATTGGTAGCTTGTAGAAATGTAAATGTAGAATTGTAAAAACAAGAAAACTGTCATTAGATACAGGCAAATGAAGAAATACGTACAAGATTTCTGCTGTGAGCCACACATGAGGTATTTGCTTTGAATGCCCAGATGACATCTCTGCAAGCGGTTTCTCACTCTCGCTGGGCCTTCTGTAGCATCCAATTGCCATGACTGTGGATACGATTCAGAAAAGAACCACACAGCTCTCTCGTGTGTTAGTTGTTGCACAATCTTTTGCCACTTAATGCGTATTTGGACATTCTCGCTATATGCCAGCTTGATATGCTCCATGAAAACTTTGCGTTCGCTGTTTTGAGCCTCCACTACAAGACGTGTAATGCTCATTGCTGCTTCAGCCACAGTTTTCATTAGACCTTCAAATTTATACACACTCCTGCAACAAATGAAAATTGTAAATAATTAGAAAGCCTTTAAATGAATTCTGTACTTGTACACATGGTAAAAACAGTAAATGATTTTAAACTCTTTAGCAGTTGAGCAGGAAATCCTTACATAAACATTTGCACAGGGGGCCTGCAACACCCCACGTAAAATGTAAATTTTATACTGCATGCATAATATGAAATTAACAATTCAGTTGGTAAGGAAAGCAGGAAAAATCAATGTGGAATTTTCAAGAAATTAATGAAAATGAATTTTGTAAATGAAATGGTTAGTAAGTAAATGTAAATTGTACCATTAATGAAACTATCTAAAACTAATTTGTTGTTTATTCTTCAGAAACAATTTTAAACAAGTCATAACACACTATTAGCAAATTACGATTGAGAATAGTTCATCACAAAATTTAAGAGAAAATTCAGTGCCTGAGTTATTTCACCTAAATAACATTGCATTCCAGGAAATTGGCATGGGTAAATTTTATCTCGCTTCAACAACAGGGATTAAAATACCATCCTGGAAAAAGTATAAAGTAAAATTATACAAGTGACACAGTTTTCATAAAGCTAGGTTTTGATAAAGATGCCTCACATGACCTCAGCGATCAAGCGAATTGAGAGGCTACCTATTAGATAGAAAGGGTCGAAATTTGGACTGGTCTTGTGGGTGCTTGAAGTTTCTTTTCTTCTTATTATTTTTCTTTTTATTGTGCTGGTCAGTCGATGCAGTGATTTTTGGTGATAGTTGGATTTTGACTAGTGTTGATGTGGTGGATGTTGTGCTGGAGGCCATGTGTGATTGCCATACGCTAAATAAATAATAAATACATGACTGCTTAAGAGCTTGCTGTTTAAAGTTCCATTAAATTTTAACATTGTATTGACCACATTCCTTGGCCACTCGCTACAAAGAAATAATATATGGAATAAACACATTTTACAAATAATTATTTATTAGTACTTTTTAATGTTTCTTTAATAATACCAATGTTTGTAATATTCTTCATTTTATTTAATTTAAAAAAATTCATGGACTTAAGTCCTTTTCTAGCCAAACTAGTAACAATGACATTTACACATAGTAGAAAGTACATACAATGGTTACAATGTGTGTTTACGAACTCATAAGCAATGTCGAAAAACAGCTGGTGGAGTAAATATAAGTAAATGAAATTTCTCTCTCACAATGATTCCTGAATGTTACATACGATAGTTCGAAAATATCAATTTTACGAGTGTTGACTAAGGTACAAGTTCTATTTATAGGGTTATTGTTGATATATGAGGCTCTGAGCATATTAATGAAAAAAAACCATTAATAGTTCTAATACTGATAGGATAGTTCAGGGACTCTGAAGCAGGAGTGGGCACTCTACAATTCCATGAATTAAGAAAATAAGAGAATTATAGTTTCTATAAGATTCAAGTGTGGGGATGTTGAGTAACCAAGCTATTACAATGGAATCATGAGTTACAGAAGAATCAAGTAAATTGAGTTTAAAGACAGCCAATCTAAAAAACCTGTGTTGGATGGCTTCAAGACGTTTTATATGACAAATTCAATATGGTGACCTGATCAGAGAGGTAAAAGCATAGGTTTGATGAGCATAACGTTAAGGGCCAGAAATGACATTCCACTGTCAAAAATTACACCCAGATCATAAATGTAACAGATTGAATCTTGTATGTAGACTATGTTGATTCTAGTTCTTGTGAATTCAATATGCATACATCTGTTAGGGTTTTAAGTCAGGTCTTTAAACTAGCACCAATCTACGAATTAATAAAGTTCACATTGTAAGACGATCACATTGGTACTAGATCGAATAGCCATAAAAATCTTGCAATCATCTGCAAAAGGAAGAAACTGTGCTTTTGTGAATAAATGTGTAATGTCATCAAAGAAAATCAAGAACAATAATGCCCCAAGGTGGGAACCTTGAGGGACGCCTGAAGAAACTGATAGAATAAGATATGACATCTACAATTTCAACAAATTGGACTCTATCAAGTTAATATCCTTGGAACTAGTTCAGAAGAGAACCTGAAATACCAAAGGCTTGGAGTTTGCCAATAATAACGAATGATTAACAGAGTCAAACACTTTGCTAAAGATGGTGTAGATGCTATCTATGCTCAATTTCTCGTCCATGGTATTCAGTATACAGGTAGTAAAGTAAGCAAGATTAGCCTCCATACTTCTCTTGTAAACTAAACAAAATTGTCTTTCTGTAAGGTATGGAAAAATTAAAAGTTTGAGTTTATCCGTAATAAGGGATTCAAATAATTTCGGAATTGTGCTAAGGACAGAGATTGGTCTGTAATTCAAAATGTTATCTTTAGTTCCTGATTTATGATTCCTTAACCCATTTCTTCACAAACAGAGAAAAACTTAATTTATTTAATAAATTTTAGTTAAATATTGATAATAAGTCTCCAAAGATAGCAAAACCAGTTTGCTAAAAATATTTTGATTCTTGGTTGAAGCTGGGCGGAACGTTGCATATAAGCAACGTTGGAAGTTTCCCAGAAAGGAAGTATACTGACTCCTTTTTATATAAATGTCAGTATTTTCTCCATTAATGTCTACTAATTTTACTAACATGCAAACAGAATTGAAGTTTATGCACGAAGGTGTAAAAACCAAATGGAATTTAAATGTGTTTGACTTTTTTTACATTCCAAAATTGTCCCATTCTTACAAACATTATGTTGTCTGTGTGCATGCTTATCACCACTAATTTATATAATCAAAACAAACCTTTAGGCTTTCTCTTATTCTCCTCTTACTATAATGCCCTAAATTTCAATGTGTATCAGATGGGAAATTGCAATTTGTGGGCTAGATGGCAAATTGAGTGGCAATTAAGAGTGGAGCTTCTAAGAACAGAGTACTAGTTTGCACTCGAAATCAATACCGTTTAAAGTAATTTCTGTGGTATAATGTAAATAATCTTGGCTTAGCAGGTTTTCTAACACATCAAAAAGTCATTATGCTTCTCTAACATGTAATCATACACAACTTTTATTTTAAAATAATTTTTGGGGTTCGAAGCAAACGGTCTGATGCCCTTTTCTCTCAGTTGCCACTATACTATTTGCATAGAAATTCGCTTCTGATAAAGGACAGAAAATGATGTAGTACACATAGAAGTTTGCCAAGAAACAGCAAGTGTTGTTCTTATTTTTTTAACAATTTCTGTCAAATTGCTAATTACTTCATCTAAGACAAACATTTGAGCCTTCTTTGATATTCCACTATGAACATTAAATGTTTTCAAACATATTTTTCATCTGTCAATAAGCACCACATCATGAATCCAAACCTCTCATAACTCACATATCTTGGCTCAATGTCGTCCAAAGTACGAAAGGGTCATTCCATATTAAATAAACACAGTTTTTTACCTCACCATTTTAGATTCAGATGAAATTTGACACATAGATAGTACAAATGAATAATAAGAAAACCACAAATTTTGAGTAAGATATTTCCACCCGTTTGTGAAATATAGTCGTGTAAAATTTTACAAAATTAGATTCTCGAAAATTTTTAAATTGATGTAGAACCTCTCCAAATTAAGATAGAGAGCTGGGACAGGTGTCATTTTACAGCTTTCTTTATGGCCTTTTATACAATATACAACTCAATAGCGGTTGAGTTAAAACGTTTTTCAAATTTGAATTTAAAATTTTGATTTTGAGTTTTTCAAAATGCTCATCATCAAAAAATTGAAAAAATTCTAAAATAATCTATATATGTTTCTAAACAGATGGTTTAAACATGGGACTGCAATGGGTTCATATGGTAAGCATCACTTAAAATGCACAATTATTTACTTACTCTAGATAATAATGATTTAACAATTTATTTGACATTAACAATTAATAACAATTATTTGACATGATTAACATTTTATTTGACATTTTTAGACCTAATATATACAAATTATTAATTAGTGTTTTGTTGTTGTGTTTTGCTGTGGTTGTTGTTGTGGTTGTTGTGGTGGTGGTTGTTGTGGTGGTGGTTGTTGTGGTGGTGGTTGTTGTGGTGGTTGTTGTGGTGGTGGTGGTGGTGGTGGTTGTTGTTGTGGTGGTGGTTGTTGTTGTGGTGGTGTTGGTTGTTGTTGTTGTGGTGGTGTTGGTTGTTGTTGTTGTGGTGGTGGTGGTTGTTGTTGTGGTTGTGGTGGTGGTGGTTGTTGTTGTGGTTGTTGTGGTGGTGGTTGTTGTTGTGGTTGTTGTGGTTCTGGTGGTGGTTGTGGTGGTTGTCGTCGTTGTTGTTGTCGTGGTTGTTGTTGTTGTCGTGGTTGTTGTTGTCGTGGTTGTTGTTGTTGTCGTGGTTGTTGTTGTTGTCGTGGTTGTTGTTGTTGTCGTGGTTGTTGTTGTCGTGGCTGTTGTTGTCGTGGCTGTTGTTGTCGTGGCTGTTGTTGTCGTGGCTGTTGTTGTCGTGGCTGTTGTTGTCGTGGCTGTTGTTGTCGTGGCTGTTGTTGTCGTGGCTGTTGTTGTCGTGGCTGTTGTTGTCGTGGCTGTTGTTGTCGTGGCTGTTGTTGTCGTGGCTGTTGTTGTCGTGGTTGTTGTTGTCGTGGTTGTTGTTGTCGTGGTTGTTGTTGTCGTGGTTGTTGTCGTCGTGGTTGTTGTCGTCGTGGTTGTTGTTGTTGTTGTTGTTGTCGTGGTTGTTGTTGTTGTCGTGGTTGTTGTTGTGGTTGTTGTTGTCGTGGTTGTTGTTGTTGTGGTTGTTGTTGTGGTTGTTGTTGTTGTGGTTGTTGTTGTTGTGGTGGTGGTTGTGGCAGTTGTTGTTGTTGTGGTGGTTGTTGTGGTGGTGGTGGTTGTGGCAGTTGTTGTGGTGGTGGTTGTGGCAGTGTTGTTGTGGTGGTGGTTGTGGTGGTGGTTGTGGCAGTTGTTGTTGTGGTTGTTGTTATTATTATTATTATTATTATTAGACCGCAGAACTTCATGCAATTGCATATTTTTACTGATTACTACTATCACCAAAATTAAAACAAATCAAGGTCACCTTTCAGTTGATGAACCAGGTATGTGGGAACCTAAACATTTAAGTGAAATGAATAGTTGAGGAAAAAACACCAACTTTGAGTAGCGTCAGCTGGTTATTTACCATCATGCAAAGGGTTAATGATGCCCAAAATGTTGCAAAATGAAAAAAGCACAGTGAGTGACATAATCTCATGGTACATCAATGAATAGGCGATTGAACCGCAACCTGGAGGAGAACACCCGAAGACTTTTCTGATCAAGAAGAGAATCTCGTAGTGACAATAATAAAGAAGGACCCTCATATTAATGCACCAAAAATTACTCCACAGTTATAAATTGGCATTGGCAAGAAAGTAAATCCCGAAACTGTGCGAAGGGTACTAAGGAGGTTCAGTTTCCATAGCCGCGTTGTCAGAAGAAAGCCACTTGTAAGTTGAAAGAGAAATACCCGAAAAGATCTGACTTTGATCCACTTCTCCACAAAAACCTTGAATATATGCACTTAAATATATGGCATACATTTAAAATACGCAGGTAAACTAAAAAATCGCACAATGCAAAATAAAAATAGGGTAGATTGGTTTCATTTTTGGCGATAGGTAAAGTTATATACATTTCCTTTTGATATGCACAGTCAGTAAAAATATGCAATTGCATGAAGTTCCCGGGTCTAACAATAATAATAATAATAATAATAATAATAATAATAATAATAATAATAATAATAACAATAATAACAATAATAACAATAATAAAACTCAACACAACCAACAAAAAACACTAAATTAATAATTTGTATATATTAGGTCTTATAATTTCAAATAAAATGCATTTTAAATCAGTAATATCTAGAGTAAGTAAATAATTGTGCATTTTAAGTGATGATTACCATATGAACCCATTGAAGTCCAATGTTTTAACTTGCACCATCTGTTTGGAAACATATACAGATTATTTAGATTTTTTTTCAATTTTTTTGAAGATGAGCATTTTGAAAAAACACAAAATCAAAATTTTAAATTCAAATTTGAAAAATGTTTTAACCCAACCCCTATTGAGTTGTATATCATATAAAAGGCCATAAAGAAAGCTGTAAAATGACACCTGTTCCAGCTCTCTATCTTAATTTGGAGAAAGTTCTACATCAATTTAAACATTTTCGGGAACCCAATTTTGTAAAATTTTACACGGCTATATTTCCAACAAACGGGTGGAAATATCTTACTCAAAATTTGTAGTTTTCTTATTATTCATTCATACTACCTATGTGCCAAATTTCATCTGAATCTATAATGGTGAGGTAAAAAACTGTGTTGATTTAATATGGAATGACCTGAAACTATCTGCTGATAAGTTCTGGCTAATCGCTACGGATTGCAAATGTTTTTTGTTAATTCACCAAAAAATGGGCTCAAATTTTGCAGTTTTTTATTCTTTACCAAAGATTTTATTGACCGAAATATGTAGATATCTTTTTATTGCTACAAATTTGTTTCAAAACTTCCTTTCTTTCGTAAACGGCATCTTTGAAAGATCGTGCAAAACTGTTTCATACGGGAAGTCATAACTACGCCATGCCTTGTTTTCGAGCCAAGAAAACTACAGAAATTATGTCCTTTGGCATATCTGTCCATGGAGCAAACCAAAGAGAGTATATTCTATCTAATGTTACATCCTTTTTCAAAATACTAAGCTCCCATGAACCGTTTGTCGTGGCGCCATAGTGGAATTTGGCCGTTTCCAATTCTGCCAGGAAACTCCCAACGTTGCGTAAACGCAACGCAACATTTATTTGTCTGTAAAAATCGTTTTTTAAATTGCATAGTATTAAAACATTAACACTTTTATTTGTACATATTATATTTTGCAAAATGATAACAAAAATCCATTTTGATCGCCAATTTTCAAGATCAAAAGAGAGATATTGTGAAGGCGTCAAAATAGGACACATGTCTTGATGGAGAAAAAATGAAAAATGAATATTCATGTATTATATATTTATCAAATAAAAATAGTTTTAAAGTCATTAAGGGTTGTATTTACTGTACATAAAAACAAATGCTGTCGAAGAACGTATAGGTAAAATAAAATAGTAAACATTGCATTGCGTATTACGTAACGTTGGGAAGAAAATGGGTTAATTAAAGAATTCTGATTTAATACTTTTTGAAACTGAATATTCAGCTATCTATGTGAAAGAAAACTGCTTTTCAAAAACTTTAAGGGGTCTGAAGATACCTGAGATGTTAAACAATTACCAACATACCTGCACAAGACTTATCAAAATATTTCAGGTGATACCAGGAAGTACTCAAAAAGGTAGTCAAAACAGCAGTATGAAGAATCTACATACCTTAACGTAGCACTCTCATTGTGCTTCTCCCAAATTTTTGGTTGTCTTTCTAGCTCTTCCATCAACAAACGAACTTCATCTTGCCAGGAACATTGTTCTGTATTTCCTCCTATGCCCCAAGTCTCAAGCTGATCTTTAAGTTCTTCACAAACACGTAAATCTGCTGGTGCCAACAGATTTTCAGTGCTGTTCATGAGTTCCCACAAGAAAAAAACAAACTTCTGTTCCATCTGAAAGGGAAGATATTCAATAATATGAATCTATTTTTTCATTAAAAATTGTAAAAGAAAGAAAGAAAGAAATAGTAACATGGGCTGTTCTTGGAGAATTCAAAATATTAATAAAATTAACTTTTGAGAGTTTTTCAATCAAGAATAAAAATGATAAAAAATCATGAAAGGAAAGAAATTCAATGCCTTTCATTTTACACCTTTTTAATTTCCATGCCAATCCATATGCCCATTAATAATTAAAATTTTTCTCAAGAACCAGAAATTGTTTGCAAGTCACTTTCAACATACTAACTTGCTTGTTGGCATAATACTTCTGCACACTGAATAGTTTGCATTACTTGCATTTAATCATTTGCACAGCATTGAAAAGTGGTTGATTGTATTTTTAATTTAATTTGAGGTGTAAGTGAAAAACGGAATCCAAATGGACATGTTATACTTACTTGAGAATGAGTATGCAACATAGCTGAGACAGTTTCTTTACAACGTTGTTTCACCCCTTAGAGAATGTACACAAAACATTCGTAACTTCACAGGTTGAGCTGGTGATAACAACCACACCAAGAGCCTAGCACTTTGCACACGCAAAGTATCACGAGCTGCCCACATCACTTGGCTCCAAACGGTTCGTTGCGATGCTCCCCGCTTTTCCAAAACAGTGCGCAATCCCTGAAGAAGGGATGCCAGCAGACGCCGAGAAAAATTGTGTTCAATTGCATTTGTTACAGGACTACGCCCACCTACCAATTCTGAAAATATAAGTAAATTGAGGAAAATGGTGATTGGTAAAGAATCATAAAGTAGGAAAAGATGACAGAACAAAAGTGAACTTGAAAGGTTAACGCTGACGACAATGTCTTCTCATGTTCCCCTTAATTCAATTCAAAAAAACAACTTTTTCTTTATTCAGAAATCAATCACCTAAGAATTAGCCAAGAACAAGTGTACAGGGTGCAAAGAAAGAATGATAAGGATCCAAAATACCAAATTTTCCAAAAAGAGCATTTTAAATTTTGAAACTACTGATCCCAAACTGTCAAATATTTGTAATGTAATTTACAAGGACCCTGCTTATTATGATTATTATTATTTTTTTTTGTAGTAGTACATAGCTTTCCTCTTTAACTATCAAAAGGCACCATTATTTTAACAGTGATCTTTTTGGATCACAATTATCCTCTCTGTACCCTTCAGATATTGAATGAAAGTTCACTCTGGAAAGAGACCATTACGAGAAGAGAATGGCAAAAAACTAATGGAGCATGGCATTAACTAATAATTTTTAAGTTCAATTCAGGTTAGTATACTTACTAACATGAATTGAACTTAAAAACTATCACTGAATAGAAACGGAAATGAATGAAAAGGCAAATAAAGAATAAAAGATTTAAAAAAGGGAGAAAAAAAAAAAGTAAACTACTGGTTCTATAGAATGGCACAGACTTTCCCTGTATTCGTTTTTTTATTATTTTTGGTCCCGACTAGCTATTCGGAATTGCCACATACTCGTGCCAGCTGCCATCTATCACCGCCCAAAGTACATTTTTTTGGACATTTTCTTAATTTTCCTTAATTAAAGATAGAATGGAAATATTAATTTTAGAATATTAAAGAACAGTAAAATCTCATCCTAAATGGCAATTTTTCTTTGAAATATTTGAAGCCGTTTTAAAAGAAAATTGTGTTTAAATGCTACTAAACATGTGAAAATTGAAGCTCTTTTTCACAGAAAATGTTTGAGTTTTCGAAACACTTCATTTGAAGTAATTTCAAGCACTTTGACTCGCAAATACAATAGTGTTTAAAAAGTGCTGGAAATTGCGCATATTAACGGTGTGAGAAATCTTTCAAAAAAAATTACATTTACGTAATTTTTGCAAAAACAAAAAAATACACCAAATTGAACTTTATGCAATATTAAAGAGTGCAATGAGCACTATCCATTCCAAATGTTTTGAAGAAAATATTTGGAACCATCTTTGAGAAAATGGCGTTTTGAGCGTTTCTGAAAATGCAGAATTTTGAGGTAGTTTTCACAGAAAACTATTCAATTTTCGAAAAACTTTATTTGATATTATTTAAAGTACATGTATTCATAAAAAATATACAGGTGAACAAATCACCACTAATGTGAATATTACCGATGTGAGAGGCAAGTCAAAAAAATTACATTTTTATAATTTTTGAAAAAACAAAGGAATAGAGCAATATGGCATTTATGTCATTTAGAGTACATTAGGCACTATTGTTGCCAAATGTTTAAGGAAAAAATTTGGAGCCATTTTTGAGAAAATCTTGTTTTTGTAATTTTTTAAAATTGCATATATTGCAAGCAATATTACGCGAAAACTACTAAATTTTCAAAAAAATATACAGGACGTTATTGAAAGAACTGACTATGGAAAAGAAATTTTATTTGAAGGATAAATCTCTATCTACAATTTTGTAGTGGTAGGAAGAGGCAGAATAAAATTCAATAATTTAACTTTTTCGAAATTTCAGAGTTAACTGTGAAAATTGGACCTATGCCACATTAATAATTGTATTTTACTTTATTCTTACAAGAAATTTAAAGAAAAACTTGGACCCCGTTTTGAGAAAATTTTGAAAATGTCAGGGGGGCTTCATGTGAAGTACCCCCAAATTTTGAAGAATATTTTTGAAAATTGCAGTGCCTTGAGTGGAACCAGATCGGCTGCAGAATATTCATTCGTACTTATCGTTTCGTTTTGAAGAAATCGTACTTATGGTTTCAGAGCTACCGTTGTTCACAGACTGACTGACAGACAGACGGATGGACGTTTTGAAAATAACCACTTTTTCAGTATCAGGGGACCCCAAAATGTGTATTTCCATTGAAATCTCGAAATCGATTTTCTGCAGCATCACATAACTTTCCCTATACTACGTATGTACTCTGTATATATGTACGTATATGGGAAAGTAAAAATTAGGAAAACAGGTAATTTAAAAGTAGCATTTATACAATGGTAGCATGTCACAAGCAACAATATTTAACTTACCAACATTAGTTAGAAAATCCACTGACTTGACTATGATGTTTTTCAGTCTGTCATTTAGTTCACTTCGAGGAACTTCTTTACTTTGTACACCACTACTAGCTTTACCAGCAGCACTACCACTACCAGATGTGCCAGAATATACTTGATGGGCAGATGAAGGTTGACCATGTTCTAGTTTTGGAGGTTCACAAGATGAATGATAGAGCTGATCTTCGTAATTACCAGAAATCACTGAAAAGATATTACAAATTAATATTCTGAAAGGCAACTACAAGATTTTTTTCTTATACATAGCTTAGAGTTAACACACACAGTTTTCATAATCTTGGTACTTAAGTAACAAATTCAATCTGAAGATTTTGAAGTAAATATTACATATTAATGTGAAATAAAAGTTTTAGGGGCCTCGCACAACAAAAACATTTTTTTCATCTGCCAATCTATGAATGTCACCATTTTTCCCAAATTATCAATCACATTATTTCCAAAATCTGTATTCAGCCTGCAATCTGTTTCCATGGGCAGCCTTACATAGTAAGCCTAGAGACCACATAAGATTAAATAAAAGAAGAGCAAGGCAATGATAAACAAAATAAAAATCTGGATGTATAGAAGCCAATTGAAAATTAGAGAGTAAATCACGTCTTTCTTCTCTCAAATCAGATGACATATTATAGTTTCTCCCAGAAAGGTAAACAGATTTGAGAGCAATGTATCATTATCTCCAAGCACTAATCACAGACACATCTGTTCAGACATCATCTTCAGGTTGTGAATATGATACTTTTTATTTTCTTATTTATCACCAAAGAAACACTAAAAATTGTATGTCACATATGAGGTGGGAGAGGGAATTTTGTCACATTATCTTAAACTCCAGGATTCCTACCTTCTCTCTCTCTTGCTATACACAGTTGAATTATCAATAAAGGCAGTAACAAGTTATATCAGAGCAAAACTCTTGTAGGAATGACAGCATTATAACCCTCCTCTTAAAGGGTAGAAAAATCCAGGATCTACCTCTACACTCTTCTCTTGATGCAAAGAGGCAAAAGGAGAGGAGTATCATGACGTGCTTGTTACCTTGCACATGAAGGCAAGCTCTTCCATTGTAGTATCCAGCAAAATTTGCAGAGCACATGACATTATTCCCTTGAGTTTAGCGATTTTTGCCAGACAGGACTGGGTGGATGTGACACACAGGAGAAAAAAAAAAACTCTTAACATGATTTTCCTTGCTCAAAGTCATGACTCAATAAGATATTGAATAAGGATTGTGGTTCAGCTATGCTAGCACCTTCTTTTGGGTGCTAACCACACTCATACAATCAAGGTTACATCATGGTACCAAACAATCTCTAAGTGAACCTCCTGATTGTGGGAATAGTGACTTCGGCAGAGGTTATTATTGCTTTGGGGAAACAGAACATTGTAGCATCAATGTCCTGAAAAGGCTGTTCAGATAGATGCTAAAAATTCGAAAAGTGCACTTGCTGGATTATTCATTGAGAGGGTTGAGCAAGAGCAAAACCAGGAACACTGACGTGGAGAAGAGCAGGACAATGGTCCCAAATCCCATCAAGCAAGATCTTCCAGGACTGGTCCAAGAAAAAGGATGCAGATGGTCAGATTGACTGAGGAAAATGATATAGGGATTAGAGTGAAATGGGTTGGGAGGCTTGTATTAAGTAAAGCCTAGTATCAACAATCATTTCCAGAACACTTCAACACATCAAAAGAAGATTGTGACCCGTGAAATCCCCAAACAAAAGGCATTTTTTGGATAAATTGTAGAAGTCTTCTGTCATTCTGTCCAGATTGCTAGCCTGGGTGGAAGGTAAATATTGCAAACTGTGAATCAGAGATGCACACGTGTGCACACACATACACTGTCTGAAGATTGAATTGAACTGTAATTTCATTGCAAAATAAATACGGTAAAATCTGTTTAAGCCAGAATCGATTGGGAAAATAAAAAATTCCTGTTTAAGGAGGTTTCCGTTTACATAGGGTTGTCAATTTTATGACTTTTTTCATAATATTGATATTTCCGCCAACATCACAAAACATGACTTTATTATAATTATTAAAACACATCAACATTCAACATACAACATAATTATGGAAGAAATCACCAATAAATGAATATTAATATCTAGGAAGAAGATTTTTATGCCCTACAAATCTTGAAATATGATTTAAAAAATACGCATTTATGACCTAAAAGTTCTTAAACATACACTTTAATATGCAATTAAAAATAACAATATTTCATTTTCTGTAAAAATCTTTCTTGATAAAATTCAGGACGAGCCTCCTTGGAATGAAAAGATATATTTCTGTGCAAACATAATATAATCTCCCTTACTTTGCTGAAGAAATAGTTGAAGTAAATATTCACTTGGTAGGTCTTGTTGCAAATTTTCTGTCTGGTTTAAAAAATATGATATCAAGAACCGACATTTGCACAAGTATTGTATCATCTATAGAAATGAAGAGAAACAACAACAAACTTCGAAGACAAATGCAAACTGTGACAAGCTCTTACAAATTAATAAGCACTCACAAATAAAAAGATTCTATGCAAAGAGGAAACATTTTAGAGAAGTCCCTATTTTAACAAAATATGCACAATATGTACTTATAATTACATGAATATGCAGCAACAGGAAAAATTGGCCAAATCTGCACTAAAATATTAATCTATATAGCATCCAATTCTGATCAAATGTAAAGAAATTTCACTTAGCTATAACCCGAAACAATGGACAAAAATATCCAAAATTGTAGAAATCCGCTCCCTATTAATATCAATATTCTTCATTGACAACTTCAAGTTTCGCTTGCTTCTGTAAGTTTCACCTTTTTATCTAAGGTTAGAGTTTTATGGTATTTTCCAACCACTGTTAGACTGGTTGTGAAACTATTAAAAATACACACAACTTCTCTGCCTAGCGGTTGCAGTCAGACTGCTTGCTGACTTTCAACACACACTGCTTCACAGCCCAGAGTATTGTCTTTCTGATATCTTCGCATGGCCTTGAGCGATGTGTCTCTGGCTGAGGGGTTTCAATTCTCACCAAAGGACAGGAACATGCATGAACAGGAGGAATGCACCTACACCTTCCCATGCTCAGAGAGCCGGGAGGTACAGAATTCCCCCACGACTTGCTTCTTGTCAGACAAGTGACCCAATGGTTGAATTATCACTGACAGCTGAAGCCCCTCTCCTACACTGGGTGTCTGCCACAATTAAATCTCATGTCACAGGGACAGAGAATTTAAAAAAGACTTGCAGATGCATTCATTACATTAAGAATACCATACTTTTCTCTGCCAATTGCATTAAATTCACAGGAATTCCACTTTACAAAGGTTCCCTTCCCCTGTAAGACATGAAAATCCATTTCATTTTTCTGTTGGACAGGTTTTGTTTTATGTTGTGTAAAATGCCAATTAACTTCATGGACTAGAGAAATTTTCCAGTTAAGGTAGGTTTCCGGCTTGTACAGGTTCTGGTTTAGACAGATTTTACTGTATTTACAGACCAACAGGTCAACACAACCATGGGTGTGAGATTAGTCAACCTATACGTATCAAAACTATGGAAAGACCGATTGCGTTTGGGCGGAAAAGTTTCCTAGAAGCAGACAACAAAGGGAATGTAATAATAAAGAATTACTTTGAAGTAATCTCAATGAGTACACCATGTACATTTCATGAGAGGAGAGCCAGAGATTAGTCAACTCTGGCTATAGAGTACTTCTGAGACCCATTTATAGCTTACTATATCCGATAACCACAATATATACCGTTTTTTTCAACTATGATTGGGTTTATTATTTCTGAGGCACAGTAAAATATCCAATCACCATACGCTCTGAATATCTTAGAGCAGAGTTAACACTCTTCAATGTATCTTTCTCTGTTGGAGCCCTTTTTTCATTTCTGTATTCATTTTTTTGTACCATCTGTTTCAATGCATTTACAATGTCCCAGCTAGATGCAATTACACTAGTTTTCCTTGTGGTTTTCGTGTCCATGTAGTCTTCAAGCCACCCACAATTGTTGCTGCTGAGCCAAAGCAATTCCCTCAGTGACATGGTTTCCTCAATCCCCTTCATTTACCATAAATGTTACAAAAATAACTCACAAGAAACTATATCTGCAAACCCTTAGTGTTATATGAATTTGCAGTTCTAAGGCAAAAAGGTTTTTCCTGGAAGTTGAGTCCTTCCATGTCAAATAAAATACTGTTTTGACATTAGGTGTTTGAAATTTATTGAATCTTCTTGCATGTGTTCTGAGGGTAACTAAATGAGGCTTAAATGTTTTTGCTAGAATTTAACTTCATTATTCTGGAATTAATGCTGCATGAAATTTTCCAAAAAGGCGTGTGCACTAACAAATAAAAATGCTTATTTCACCTGCTACACTGATCATATAGAACTGCAATTAATCGCCAAGTTTGTTTGTAATGTGGCTGTCTGCCTGGCAACAGGCTGACTAATGATTGTTTGGGATTTAAAACAACTTTCACAAAACTCTTTGTCAAATTGAGAGAGTGAATTGCCTGGTACGTCGTCCTGCCCAAGGAAGAATATCCTTTTGGTGACCCAGATCATCAGGACTTTCTTTTCCTGAATTAATTCTAGGCATTTGCTGAGTAACCATTGCAGTTTAAGCAGTACACAGGTAGAGGGGTTGGACGAATGAGAGCTCTACCCACATTTCAGATCTACTGTGTTTTCTGACACACAATGTGTGTTCGTCGCACCAGGCTTCAAACTGAATTGAGCAATTTTCCTGGTGAACAACCTCTGTAGTTTACCCATTGAGATGTCAATAACTTTAGTCAAGTGAACTGAGCTTATGTTCTTGAACATGTTTACCTTCCTCAATTCAGCTAAAGCCACCACTAAGAAATAATGATCCATCAGTCTGAGGTTGAAGAGCTCATAAGATCAATAGTTCTTTCACAACTTTGCCTCTTCTCATACAAGAGGGCAAGAAACCTCTGAGATTTTCCTCTCCAATTATCTGCACGGAGCCCAATAAGTGGAATGCTGGAAATAAGTGGAATGCCTTAATGCTGGAATTTTGCCTGCAAAATTCCAGCATTAAGGGATCATTCTCCATTCATGTGAGCGAACATGCACAAATCTCACAACTCTCAGGCCACCCATTCCCACTGCCACGAGTTGCACTGCACAGCAAACACATGGGTGGGTGTTTAGCATACAGGAAAGGCCACGAAAGCAGAATAAGAGCGAAAGTGACATATGAAATGGAGAGAAAAGGATTACAATACGAAGAAAAGAACACATCCCATTCTTCTCTGCAACCATCAGATTGTGGACCAACCCACTACGACAGGTTCTCATCTTAGAACTGCTACACTCAAAGCTTTTTACAAACTTTATTAAAAAAAGAAAAAAAAATCTAATCTTTCATGCATTTTCAATATTCCAACAAAGAAAGTCTATTTTGTTCTTAGAATGGGGGTCGGGGGATCCACAGCATGAGTGTTATTTCAATTTTTTATGTCATTTAAAAAATATTGTTGTAGTATAAAATACCTTACATGAGTTAACAGTCTGTGAATTAGTAGCACCACCCAGCTAATTGTGATCTGATGTTACCAGTGTTGTTTGTTGTATACTAGAGAATCCTACTGGAAGGTCAATTTTTGGATGGGAACATCAGCAAGTAAATAAATATAATTACACCAAACTACAAAAAGACTTTCTTTTGAGATCAGACATCTTTTTATGATACAGAGCATCATTAGATACATACAAATCTTTGATATATGTTGGGAGAAAAGTTTTGTTATGGTGAAAATGTGAATGAAGTGTTTGGTAACCGAAAGAATCACAAATTATCAACATGATTAATTCGTTGCAGAAGTAATAACGTGCTATACGTATTGCACAACTTTTCTGTGTAACAATAATTAATCTCTGTTTTGTTCACAAAGCAGGTCTTCATGCAATATAAATCCAGGAAGTCCTGTTCTCTTCAAATTCTACACTAATTCTGCATTCAATAACATATCTCACCTGATGAGAAAAAGGAAGTAGGGTTCTTCAACTTTGAGCCAAAACTTTGCACTGATGCTATCTTGTCCTGTAAAATATCCAGTG
Organism: Acheta domesticus; assembly: GCA_031308135.1. Lineage (NCBI taxonomy): Eukaryota > Metazoa > Arthropoda > Insecta > Orthoptera > Gryllidae > Acheta > Acheta domesticus. The sequence continues at coordinate 280,708,660 of JAHLJT010008446.1, read as the reverse complement.
ACCCTTCAAGGATGACACACTGAGTTTCACGCAGGGCAGTTACACATGTAGCATGTACTCCACAATTACTTCGCTCTGTTCTTTCCAAATAACTCAGTTGCAGTTGTAAGTCATTTATCACCTAAGGAAGTTAAAATAAAACTTAATTTATTTAGATGATTATGAGGCAGTATCATTAAATAATGTAGAGAAAGTTCAAGTCAATATGACATAATCCTCAATACACTGATGTCAAAAAAAGTGGTCAAATATTTGATCTGGATATTGAGCACATACAAAAAGTCAGATGTTAAAAGTTGACCATAATCATAAATAAAATGTGACAGCAGGAGATTTTATCATCATGTTTCATGATATTATGTATCATGATATCATTATCATGTGAGTGTGTGTGTTTTTTGTTGTTGTTTTTTGTTTTTTTGTTTGTTTTTTTTGACAACTTATAATTCTTCCTTTTCACATTCCTTGTACACAAGTTTTTATTGGTAAGAAAAGAATAAACATTAAATTTTCCCCACAAGGTTCATTAAGACCCCTCTTACCATAGCACAAATGCTTAATACCATGGCATTAGAAAGATAAATGATTTGGAAACTATTTCAATTGGAAAATGAGCTACAATCAGTTTGGTATCTTCCATTTTAACTTATTATAAATTTATTCATTTAATTTTTATTTCTCAACTGATGAATTTTTACACAATAAAATCCAAGAGTCAAAAGTTGACAAGAAAAAAAAAGGATATTCCAAACATGAATCAGGAAAAAATCCATGTGGTAGATTCAACACATCCACATTCAGCCTATTTTCCTCCAAAATAGCCACTTATTTCTCTGCTACCATCAATTGAATTCATAAAGCTAAAGACAATGCAATACTTCATGGATGTCTAACAACTTTAATCTATCTTGCATGATTTGAGAAAAATCAATGCTTAATTCACAGCATCACACAGATTTCAAAGCTCTGTGTTTCAAAGCTCATTTCTCTCTAATGAAACCATAAGAGATCTGAATGCATACTTGCTGTGAGCCTAATTATCTCTTAATGTAAGTAACCACCAAAGTAACGAGTCTTGTTTCAAAAAAATATTGCTACTCAGAAATTTTCTGAGTAATAATAATTAACATCATTACAAAATTATGATTGGAGAAGTTTTTATTGCAAACCTGCATATGATGTGCTCCTGCGGTTCGTAAAACTTGTCCCACAATGGTCATCAAGAAAACCTGGACATCACCTAAAAGTAAATCTTGTTCTGAGATCCCACACAAATCACTAGGCTCAGGAGGCATATGAGCAACTGCTATTATGGTTTTCTCCAGAGATTCCAACAGGCCACAATCTAGGAGTGTTCGTAATGATTGCGACTTCAATGACTGAAAAGAAACAGTAGCAATTAACAAAATGCAGCCAAGCAAAAAAAATTGTTTCTCTCAAGTGGGAGAGAGAGAGAAACAAGTGATACGCGAAGACAGAAACAGGAGGCAACAGTCAGAGAGAGAGGTAGGAGAAAGAGAGGTAGGAAGAGAAAGGGTTAGGAGAACGAAAGAGTGTGATGCTCAGAAGAGGGAAAGAACAATGGGGGGGGTCAAGAAAGGGAAAAAGAGTAAGGACATTGAGACCGATGATGACAAGCAGTGGAGAGAAAGAGAATGGGGGCCAGCAAGAGGAAGGAATGGAAGGGAAGTTCTACAGTATCTGCAGCGTATGATTTCAATAGCTCAGAGTACACATGCCACTCCTAATTGGAGCCATAAGTGAAAGAATTGTTTAAATCAAGTTTTAGCAGTTTGAAAAAATTCAGTGTCAGATCTGCAGCACTGCTGACCTGTGGCCAGGAAAATTTAAACAAATCCATGCAAGTTGTTTCTCAACACAAGTTACATCAGGACATATAATAATAGATCTTTCAAAATGCTAAATCACTAACACTACCAAAACCAATGAATTTCAAGGGCTCAAATTCATGAATTTAAAAAAATCAAATTGACCCCACACTTAAGAAATCAAAATTATTTTGCCAAAACAATAAAGAATATTTACCTTAGTGAAGACTTCCCGCAGAAATATGATTAAGTTGTGAGTAAGCGCTGTGTCATGAACACAACGAGGCAATAGAGCAAGTAAAGGTGGAAAACTGTTTGCTTGTAAAAATGTTAAGTTTGTGAGAAGCGAGATCTCCGCTTGTTCCTCCAGACTCACACTACAACGAGTCACAAGTGCAACACACGCTTCCACTAATTCCAATGAAGCAGGAAATAAGCTCAGCTGATTAGCTAACTGGTAAAACCCTTTAATCTTCAGAAATTTGTTTATTTCTTCATCAGTGGATCGTTGCAAGTAAGCAGACAACACCTAAAAGCATTTTATAAAATGTTAATTGTGTATTGAGAACAATGTAATTTAACAATTGCATTCATTACAAGTTGCAGTATTCACCTTCACTACTGCCGTCCGAACCCGAGGATCAGCATGATTTGCCATGACAAGGAGTGCCTCTGCTTTCACAACATGGTTGAGGACTTGATGAGCCATATTATCAGGCAAAACCAGAAGTGTATCTCTTAATAGAAGTAATAATCCCTCAACAACTAAACTTTGAGAACTACCTCTCCCTGAATTACTCCCAAGCCATTTTTCACCTTCTCCAACCACCGTTGAACTATCTAATGAGACTTGTGTTGGGGTAGGACTCTCTTCTGGCCAAACTCTTGTTGTAACATCCTGATGAGAACAAAGGCCAGAAACATTTAATACACAAAATTTAACATTAACATAATATTTGTTTCTGCTACAGGTATGACTGTCCAAATAATTTTCTACTTGCATACAAATGTTACTTTTACTTGATTCTTGCAAAGTGACAAGAGATGATGTAATATATTTTAATACAATAACCTATCCATAACTCACATCGCCTGTTTCTGTAGTGAACTTTTCAATATCTTCACATTCTTCGACTTCTTTCTTGGGCACTGGTTGCAAGTCATCCTTTACTTTCTCTTTTTCTTCATGAATAACTTCTGAAGTACTTGAAGAAAAAGAACCTCCTCCAAGTTTTATCTTATTGTCCACTGAATCAGTGTATGAAATACCCATGATGTTGGGTTGATTGGCTATGTCTGTACTAGATCTTTGAATTATTTCAGGCTCACTTGGGTTTTGATTCTCTTTAAAACTACAAGCAATTCCAGAGTCAATAGTAAGCTCATCTACTTTATTACTGTCCACAGGAACATCTGAAGTTGAATCAGTTCTTTGCCCAGGTGCTGAGGTTTCATTGTCACCATGAGCTTCTCCAGAGCATTGTTGAATCTAAAAGTAAACAATGTAATGACATATCAAAAGCAATCTTAACCCTTGATTAGTTGCATGCAGAACTCTATTCCACTTATCGGTATTTTCTTAACTATCTCATTTTCCAATAATCAGACACACATCTGCTTGTGAGCAGCAAAAATTTTAAACTTTCAGTGTTGTTCAGAAGTTACGAAATGTAGTCTAGGTTTAACAGTTTAAAAGCACTGACCCTTTCTTTTTAACAGTGCATTTTGTGGGTATTGAGAAAACTATATGAAAAATACTACGTTTAAAAGAAAGTTTCCCACACGATTTGATAATTTTAAAAAATGTGAGTTTTTTGGGGCTCTTAGAGAAAACTCTGAAGAACTTGTACATTTTTAATTGCAATACATTTTATTGTAATAACAACATGTAAATAAAACAAATTAACTAGCAAATCAATATAAAAACCAAATAAAAATAATACAACCATTTACACATATGGAGAACAATAGTCTGCATATATATACATACACACACACACACATATATATATATATATATACAAATGTATATACACACACATGTATATACATATATATACACACACATATATATATATATACACACATATATATACACACACATATATATATATACACACATATATATATATACACACATATATATATATACACACACATATATATATATATACACACATATATATATATATATACACACATATACACACACATATATATATATATATACACACATATATATATATATATATACACACATATATATATATATATATACACACATATATATATATATATACACACATATATATATATATATACACACATATATATATATATACACACATATATATATATATATATACACATATATATATATATACACACATATATATATATATATACACACATATATATATATATATATACACACATATATATATATATATATACACACATATATATATATATATACACACACATATATATATATATATACACACACATATATATATATATATACACACACATATATATATATATATATACACACATATATATATATATATATATATATATATATATATACACACATAAATATATAACAGATTTGCAACTAATGTAGGGTTAAATAGGAACAATACAAATCAATACACACACTTTGCTTGAGCATAATATGCCCATTAATGGAAGCCACTATTAAAGACCCTGTGATAAAAAGTGAATTGTCCTGAATTTACCCAAGTTTATGGAACAAAACTAAATAATCATTTTCTGAGACAATTATACAAGTATATAAGTTCTAATATATTTTACAACAAACCTGTAAATTTGTAAGAGCCTTATTCAATTTTTGTGGATCCACGGGTTGAGCAAAATTATTTTTAGTTTCCTTCTCTTTTAAATCATTTACAAAAATTTTCGTTGTAGATGATTTCAGTTTTATATCTCCTTCTATTTGAAATCCTGCTAAAAGAAAAGAATCATGGTATGTTTATTTTAAAAAAAACAAAACAAAAAACAGATAATAATTTATTCAAAGCACAAAAAGCACACTTAAAAGAGAAAAAGAGAGGAAGGAAAAGAACTTTTTGATCAATTTTCCTTAATGATGTAGATCAAACTGTTATAAAACAAGTTAATTAATATGTTTGTGATATTTATACAGGTTAAATTCATTATCTGGATTGAGCTATTATTTGTCAATTTCAGTTTACAAATGCAAATACTATTACTTGATAATTCCCAAATTAATGATTTTGAACCTAATTCTCTCAAGGCACAGAAATGTGCTATGTACAAACTCGATCAAGAAACTTTTAACTCAACACTAATAATGTTCTTTAAGAGACACTAATAACCTTCTTTAAGATGCCATAATTTTGAAATCCAAATCCACACAGAAGATACCACCAATGGGGGCATACTATTTACTGGATCATTGAAAGGAGACGGGATGACATTAATGGTCAAACTAATGGTTTGGTAATGGTTTGACTCTTAATTTTCTTTATGGTTCAAAGGTCAGGACAAGCCAGAGGTAGTTTAGCTGAGTGATATGGTCAGTATGTTGCTTCTATTATTGTGTCATGTGGCTCTCATGACTATATTTTGCCTTCATTGAATTCAAATAGCTCCGTAATGCTGAGTCAACAACAACAATCAATTCTTATCTGAGAATCAAACCCAGAAAACCACTGCACAGGAAACTAGCACACAACCCCATGAGCTACAGACTATTCACATTGTGTAAAAAAAATACATCTGGCAATGAAGCTGACAATTGAAATATGGAAGAAAAAGAAATCAGTTATATTAATCTGAATTAGAACTGGCTTAATGATCATTTCAGAAACTACTGCACGTGCAGAAGTTGCTGACCAAAATGGAAAAACTGATGTACCATAAAGTACATATAATATAGATATAGTGTACAATTAAATTGCGAACTCAAAACCGTAGTAAACCATTGCTCTAGTTCCTACTAGTGCCAACCAAGCAACAACTTACTCTGTTGAACCCTCTTTTGTTGTGAGAACTGCGAAAGAGTAATACAGATGAAAATAACCAACCATTTAAAAACAATTTGCTCTAAATTATTAAAACATTTGAAGCATGTTCTTATGTGTCTCCTGATTAAGGTGGATATAATTTGATAACCATCAGTGAACAAAAAGATCTGAAATTTAATTGTTTCTCAATAAAAGAACCAAGAGTGCCAACAATAGGTAGTTTAAAATTAACATTTTTACAAATTATGACATAAATGATTCTTCAAAATCATTCATTTTGTTTTACAATACATAACTCCTTTCTATGTGTTTTTCCTGAGCTTGAGATGCTGATTTCTCAATTTCTTTGTATAATTTTAAAATGTCTGATTTGGTTCCATAAATTTCATTTACAACTTTTTTTTGTTTGAATAATGTAAAATTTGTTAGTCTTCACAACAATTTCATAACATTGTACTTTGTTTTTCAAATGTTTAATGTCATTTGTAACTGTTTCTAAAACCCTTTTTGTTGTTACAATCTTTCTTCCAAATCACCAAAATAATATTAGTGTCCAACAAATGTGCCGAACATACACATAATTTCAGATGTAAAGTTAATTTCTTCTAAAGTTCTTATTCATTTATTACTGGTGTTGAAGTCCAAATATTTTCATTAAAATTGAAAAATTGGAAATTGAAAGCCAAATTTCATAATTTCATATTCTTGTATATCTAACAGATATCCTAGAGTCAGGCAAACAATTTCCATTTGCATTCACGGAATTATCATTCATTTTTGCTTGTTCTTAGGTTTGCAAGTAGTCCAGAGTAGCAAGCTCAAGAAAAGATCCTTGAAATGACAATGAGGAAATAAAAACTGCCCTCTGCATTGCTCTTACTTAGTAGTAAAAAGGCCCGAGTCCAAAATTGTGAGTTAACCCTTACACAAAGAGTATGCAATAAATTTTTGTCACCTGTTCCACAGAATTTTGTCGAAACTGAAAATTTCAACCTCAAAGTAAAAACAAAGAGAAACAATTTAAATAATCTGTAGATGGCGCATTCAATTAAAACATTTTGTTATTCACTTGTTTATAACTTCTATAAATTTTCTTGATTTCAGGTGTCATTTACCTGTATTCTCAGAAATGAAACCAACACATGGATTGATCCCCTATATTTTGGATAATGGCCTTTCTACTTCCAAGAATTTTTCCTTAAATATCTCTGACTTGAAGTTATAATAACAACTAAGAGAATAATAAAATTGGGCAGAGAGTTTGAAAATATATTATATTTCTTAGACAGACTAAAGGACAAACCTGCTTTCTCAAGACCAAGGCCAGTCTCTTTGCGTGTTGAGCGTGGCATGTTTGTCAGATTGGTAGGCACATTTGGAGGTTGTGAAGATAGTAGAAAGTAGAAACTTGGGCGCACATGTGTGACATATGTGGCACTTGCTTGATGTAAAAGGACCAAAAAATCAGTCACTGCCACAATATGTGAAAACTCAGGAGGTGCACCCATCAACGAACGAATAAGTTCCACAAGAGAGCAACACACTGACACATGCAATTGAAGAGCTTCTTCATAAAGAAAACGTTCCTGTTACACAAAATGTGAAAACAAATTTAATGAGAACTACAATACAGAAAAAACAATATGTATTAACAATAAAACACAGAAGCCTAAAGTATTAATGATTCATTTGTAATTCAAGAAAATACATCAAACAAATGAAATATGCAATTTAGCAAATGGGTATAAAGAAACATATCAAGATGTCCTTAAAAAGAGAAGAGAGGAAGAACATGTGCTTCACTTGAACACCACGATGTATATGCAATTGAATATCCCAGGTATTAAATTATCAATCATTTTTTCCTATCATAATCAGGGTTGATCTTTTTTAGTTTTCCTTGATCTATTGACAAATTAGGAGAGAGCTCTGTATCTGAATTTGACATGTAGCTTTTCTCCCACCCAAACGTCACAAAGCCTGTACTGATTTTTTGTGTTAATTCAGGGTGGTGATGAAATTTGGAAAAAACATGTATCAGAGAGGGGAAAAAAAAGTTCAGTCATGTGTTTTGGGGGTTTGAGTTAATTGTGGGAAACTGTTCTTAATGTACAAACACAACATTCATGCATAACTAGTGGTGCTACAACATTATTGGAAACAGCTACATAATATTGAAATATTGCAATTTCTACACTTCTAATTCAACACTATTACTTGAGGAGAAGGAAAGAGTGTGATGCATCTGGCATTACTTACTTTAACAACTCTCAACTATTACTTAAAAATGTCCAATTCTATCAATTCAAAGTGCCTGTGATGCATATCTGCATTCATTTCGATAGTCAGGAGCAGCAATAATTTCTTACATTTACAAATGAAACAAACAGGAATAAATTTGACTGTTTCAGTATTCGCAGCAAAATACACAGAGGCGAGCAATGCACTGTTGTCTAAACTATGTTGGATTCGTTTGGCATATATACTTGGCAAATATTTTCTTATCAATTCTTGGCAAAAACACTTATATCCATCTGTATTCAGATTTCAACTTATTTATGGGTTAGTCATAGTACATCATACACAGTTGATAAATAACTAACTCTAATATTAATAAACTAATTAAATTACTAATGTTCTACGATTTGTAATATTAAGTTAATTTATTACTGCCTTATCATAAATTGACTCCACCGCAAACGAGTGTAGGAAAATAAAATCCTTGAAGTTGAATCACTTTATTCAGTATTTTTATTTTAAAAATTTTTATTAACTAAGGTTTGTGGCCAAACCCATCTATTATAATAAATATTTCAAATAGTAAAATAACTCTAACATTCTATAGCCACGAAACAGCAATGTGATTATTAAGTAAAAATATAAAATATATCCTTAAGTTTTGGAAACCCTTGTTTAATTTTCATCTCACAAAAGGTTTACCCCCCTCCAACAACAACAAAAAGAATAATCAATGTTCTACTGTATTGCTTTACACTCTTGAAATTTTGAACAACTATAATATGGAATGTATTACCGGTGAAATGCTAAAATATGTAGAGATAAGTGACCTTTTGTTCAGTAAAAATATATGTTCTATACCTCGCAACATGACAAAAATATATGGATTATCAAAGAGGTTTCAAATCATTTCTAGAAGGTTAATTTGTTATTAAAAAAATAAATAAAATAAAACGCTTTATCTTATTGCCGCCACCATTTCGCCGTTTAACAATGAACTTCTCAAATATCCATTATCATATTGTTGTGCAAATTTCAATTAAGGTTTGCAGATTGCTTAAAAGAAAATACATCAATACACTGAGAATACAAATTGTACAATAGAGTAAAAATAAAATTAATATGGGCATTTTCAATAGTACATTATAATTAAAATTGAATTCATTATTTTTCATATCCTTTGGGTCCATTCCTGTCCTCTGCGGATTTTTTCTGGCCCGTAGTTGATGGGACACCTAAATATATTTCATTAATTTCATGCAGAAATTTCACAAAAACTACTAATTTTTACAAACAAATACATATGATCTTTTTAATGAGCTGATTTTTTAGTAGAGATTGTGTGTAAGACAAAAATCTCTATTATCCATTTTGTAGTTCCAAATGCTTTTGCAATTTTCAAAAATACAGCAAGTTCAACAAAAATGAGACTTGTGCCATTCTTTAACCCTTAAATATAACACTTATTTAATTATACATAAATATAACAGTGGGGTCTGGCAGACCCCAATTTTAAAGTACAGTAAAACCCTGCTATAAGAGACCCCGTTATAAGAGAATTCCGCTTATAGGAGACAAAATTCACGGTCCCGAGGTCAGTTGTATGTAAACAATGCATTTATTTCCCGCTTTTAAGAGACCCCGTTATAAGAGATTCCCGGGTATAGTGGACAAGATTTTATTCTCCGCCATGCGCTTCTTCTCGCTTGTAAGAGACAAAGCGCCAAATTTTCCTCCAGGTGACTCAGGAATTTCCTCAGCATGGTAAGGGTTTGGACACGTACTTAAAATAGGCTGGAGCAAGGGTTCGCAACACCAGTGTCCTTTAGTGTTCTGTGGTGGGGGGGAGGTGTGCGAAGTTCTCGTGAAGAAAGCTCATTTGGTAAGCTTCGTGTCTTTTGGCAATAAGAAAGACGCCTATAATGCGACTCGTGTAACCGTGTCTCTAGAAGGTATCAGCTGTTTACAGTTTCATCCAATCGGAAGCTTCTGTGTCGCTTGTGACGTCACGATGGTGACTTTCAAGCTCCCGATTGGATGAAACCGTCAGCAGCTGATACTTGCCAGAGGTAGAGTTGAATAAATCACATTTTGCTTTTAGTGTTTTGACCAGAGTTAACAATGGTTACTCTCTCGTATATGTACATATATACGTAATATAGAGAAAGTAATGTAATGCTGCTGAAAATCGACTTCGAGATTTCAACAGAATGCATGTTCTTCGGGTCCCCTGATACCGAAAAAGGTTTGTTTTTTCTTTCAAAACTTCCCTTCGTCCGTCCGTGAATAACACTAGCGCCAAAACTATTGGTACAGTTTTTCCAAAATGAATATTCCGCGATCGATCAGTTTCCGTTCGGAACTCTGCGGTTTGAAAAACATTCTAAATTTTTGTGGGTACTGTACACGAAGTCCGTGGGGCATTTTCAAAATTTCCCCTAAAGTGGCTCCAAATTTTTTCTTTAAATTTCTTGTAAGAATAGAGTGAAATTCACTGATAGAGGTGGCATTGTTAGGATTGTCACTGTTAACTCTAAATTTTCAAAAATTGAAAAAGTTTGCAGTTTTTTCAAGGGTTTTTCTACAGCTACAAAATTGAAGATAGAAATTTTTTTATAATAAAAATGTTTCTCTATAATTAGGTCTTTCATTAACGTTATGTACTTCAAAAAAAGGTTTTCACGTAATATTGCGTGAAATAATAAACATTTACAAAAACAAGATTTTCTCAAAAACGGCTCCAAATTTTTTCTTTAAACTTTTGGTAGTCACAGTTATAATGGTACTTTATAAGACTCTTAACATCATTTTGCTCTATTCATTTGTTTTTTCAAAAATTACACAAATGTAATTTTTTTATAACTCTCGTGTCAATATTTACATTAGAGGCGATTTGTTCATATTTATGAGCACATGTGCTTTAAATGTAATTAAGTTCACTCAATAGATCTGGTTAAATGGGCTCTGGAATCAACTAATTTGTTTCCTCAAGTTTAAAATAAGTGTACAAATCATACTAATCCACTAAAAATATGGTAACATCTCATTAAACATGTCAAAAAACGCATTTCCCACTTATAAGAATTCCCACTTATAAGAGACAAAATTCCATTCCCCCGGGTGTCTCTTATAAAGGGGTTTTACTGTATGTATATTTTTACCTGAAGGTTTTCAAATGTTCTGTAAATATTTTTTAATTATACTTTTAAGTCCTTTTAGTAGATCCAACACCATTTTGGGGGAAATTAATGTTATTTTATTAAGATATTAGCACCATTCATAAAAAATTACACATTTTTTGACAAATGTTTAGAGATTTGGATGAATATTTTTTTTGTTTGTTTTTAAAACAAACTATCACTGTTAAACTTTATATTATATTATTAAAGGCCATAAAAAATACTGTAACTCTGTTTACATTTTAAGATAATGATAATACTGTTTTTCTTATAATATCTTAGTAAATGAGATGTTATTTAGATAAAAAAAACAACAAAATAATACTGCATTAGAGATTTGATAGAAGTAAAATTTGACAGAAAAATGAAAACAAATCAAATTTTAACTATTATTTTTAATTTACACACTTAAAAATAACATTTGTGTAAAAAATAAGTTAAAACTATTGAAAATCTTACTCTAAAACAAACTAAGGATCCAAATCAGAGTGATCACCAAACAAGCTCTCCAATGTTTCTTTGTTATCACTCTCATCTAGTAAATCTCGTATTAGGTGTAAATTATCTTTAATGTTTGATGTTATTTTGTCTTGAAAAAGTCTTAAAAACAAACAAAAACCAAAATTGCAACTTTGAAAAAGACACACGTAAATAAAACACTGGGGTCCAGCAGACCCCCAAAGACACTTCCGCACTGTACTGCGAGGTTAGATGCAAACTATTAGAAGGAGGAAACTGTGCAAACCCTTCCCAAACGTACTAACTGAATTTACGTGGGAGTAAAATATCCCAAATATTTATTTTCCAATTAAACTTATATAAAGAAATTTGATTGGGGTCCAATAGACCCCAGGGTTATATTTAAAAGTTAAGCGTCCTTTCCAACCGTGGGAAAAAAAGAGCGGTTTTTGAGCACATGATTTTTAAGAACTTACGTTAATTTCAAGCGCAAATTTCGCAAAAACCACTTGTTTTTTCCAATAATTGTAGATGACCTTTTTAAAGAGCTGAGTTTTACTTTCTTGCACTTACTAATGTAAGAAGAAAACATTTTGTTTCAACAGGCATTGTGCAGCCTTGAGAAGAAAATAACCGAGCTTCTCAATTTTGTTAAGCCTCGCCATAATGTTCATGGTGAGATCAAGAGATTGGCGTATTCAATTCAGACGCACTTTAACAAGGTGGTAGCACTGCAAAAAGGAGGATCATTCAGCCCAGACCCTCAGTGCGCCAAACTTACTGCGAAGAAAGAGTGCACTCAGACGTCCCCTGAGGAGGTGGCTGCGGGAGTACTCATAATGAGAAGTGATCCTTCGCGAAACCGGAGCTCCCAGGTGCCAGAGGTAAGGAAGGAGACAGCGAAAAACGCAGGTAAAATCCGGGCTAAAACACCCTCTCCGGAAATGCCACGAGAAGAGCCCGAGTGGCAGGTGGTCACTCGTAAGAAGAGAAAACGTAAGCGTTCTAAAACGTGGAAAAGGCCACCCAGACCAGATGCCCTGATGATCAAGAAGAAGGACAACACACTGACGTACGCAGACATCCTTAAAAATGAAAGCTGCCCCTGAGCTTATGGAGCTAGGTGAGAATGTCACGCATGTTCAGAAGACAGCTGGCAGCAATCTCCTTCTGCAACTGAAGCGGTCTGCCAAAGGTCAAACAACAGATTTTCAGTCCTCTGTAAGGAAGGTGTTTGGATGGAACGCCGATGTGAGGGCGCTCGCTCACACTGTGACCATTGAGGCGAAGGACCTGGATGAGATCACAACTAAAGAGGAAGTGCATAGGGCTCTGGTGGACAATCTTTCCGAAGCCAGTGATCTCCCAGCTACTGTGGTCAAATCCCTAAGACCAGCCTACGGTGGAACACCTCAGAAAAGCATGCAAAACCTCACATGACCGGTCCAACATGTGCATGAATTGTGCTGGTGATGATCACCTTGCTAAGGCATGTACAAATGACGCTAAGTGCTTGCTTTGTGAAGAAAATGGGAAGCAAGGCAGACATGCTACTGGGTGCAGCAGGTGTCCGTACCACAAAGCGCTGAAAGTAATAACTGATAGAAAATGAGAATTATACAACTTAATCTCAACCACTGCACAGTCGCCCAGGATATCCTGGCACAGTCGGTACGGGAATGGGAGGCAGATTTAGCAATAACATGCAAACAGCATAGAAACCGTGACGATACAGCGTGGGTATCTGACCTCCACAACAAGGCGGCAATCTGGACCTGTGGAAAAACACATTCCAGCAAGTAATGACGAGACCCGGAGCTGGATTTGTCTGGATAAAAATGAACGGTGTTTACATCTATAGCTATTATGCTTCACCAAATGCGACAATGTACGAGTTTGAGCAGTTCCTTGAGCTTAGTGTATGACGCAAGAGGACAAAGCCCCTTGGTTATAGCGGGTAACTTCAACGCCTGGGCGGTTGAGTGGGGTACTTCATACACTAGTGAGCGAGGTCAAGCGGTTCTGGCATCCCTCTCCCTTCTGAATGTAGAGCTCACCAACACAGGAGACATACACACCTTCCGCAGAGGGGGCGTGGGATCTGACGTTCATGTCAGATAATCTATTGAGAATGGGATTGTTCTGGAGAGTTAGTGAACACTATACCCATAGTGACCAACAGGCACTTTTGTACGAGGTGAAAAATCAACAGAGGGATAATTTTGCACCGAAATATCAACCAGCTGGGTGGAAAGCAAAAACGTTTGACGAAGAAGTTTTCCGACTATGTTTGGAGACGATAGTACCAACAGGTACCACAGATGACAAAGCTGGGCAGGTCATGAAATGGGTAACCAAAGCCTGTGATCCGGCTATGTCCAGACGGGGCACAATCATTTGACGGTCACCAGTTCACAGGTGGAATGAGGAAATCGCCCAATTACGCCGGAAGTGCCTTCGAACCAGAAGACAGTACCAGAGAGCTCGTGGCAGAGACAACTTTCTTCAATTGCAAGATCAATACAAACTAGCTTGAAGTCAGTTGAAGATAGAAATCCGCAAGAGCAAATGCTTATGCGCCAAAAGCCTGTGTGATGAGGTGGAAAAGGACCCATGGGGTAGGCCGTACAAGACGGTCATGAGTAGGTTACTTCAGGCACCTACGTTCTCCAACTTGCCCCAATATGTTGCTCAGAATTATGACAGCCCTATACCACCTCGGTGAACCAGTTAATATAGTGTTATCTGAACTAGAAATAATTCCTCCAGTCACGCAAGAAATTCTGCATGCAATCAGCAGAATCGGCAACACAAAGGCTCCTGGGCCGGATAACATTTCCATTATTGCCCTCAAGACTGCGATTGCAGAAAGATGAAAAAAACAGCTTCTGGTGCTCCTCCCTAAGGGGAATAAATCCCCCGAAGATCCATCGTCTTATCGGCCACTGTGTATGCTTGACACAGCTGGCAAGGTTCTGGAGAGAATTATTAGTACCAGACTGGAGAAAGCTGTAGAGGAAGGAGGCCTTTCGGAAAATCAGTATGGTTTCTGCAGAGCCTGCTCGACAATTGACGCCATCCAGCTTGTAATTAACACAGCCCGACAAGCAATTGGAGGAAGTAGATGGAAGGGAGGCCCAAAACAGTATTGTGCTGTTGTTACATTGGACATTAAGAATGCATTCAACTCGGCCAGGTGGAGTAATATTCACCAAGCTCTCCGCCGATTTAAAATGCCAACGTACTTGAGGAAGATTGTGGCTGAGAATCTGAGTAATCAAGCCCTGATCTACAATACAGATAATGGGCCGAGGGTACACAATGTCACCACTGGTGTCCCAAAAGGGTAGGTATTGGGCCCACTATTGTGGAATATGATGTATGACCAGGTCCTTCGGCTTCCCCTCCCAGAAGGCACCAATATCATTGGTTTTGCGGCCGACATTGCTATCGTCGCTGTTGCGAAATATACTGAGGAAATTGTGTACATTTGCAACAAAGCAATAGCTATTGTTAGTCTGTGGCTGAAGTCCTCAAGCTGCAGTTAGCTGAGCACAAGACTAAGGTTATCCTGGTCACTAGCAGGAGAAAGAGCATCACTCAAAGTTGGAGAGTTACATCCCAGCCGTTGATCAAATATCTTGGTCTCATGATTGATGCCCGTCTGACATTTGCTGACCACCTGAAGTATGCCAGCAATAAAGCGGCAGTAGTTAATGCGGCACTGTTGAGGCTAATGCCCAATATAGGGCCCTGTCAGGGCAAGACCTTCTGGCCTTGGTTGTCAGGAACGTCTTGCTCTATGGAGCCCCAGTATTGGCCAACTCCACATCAACAAATAGCTACGTCCGAGGGATGACGTCAGTGTAGAGGTTATCAGCATTGCGGGTAGCTTGTGCATTCCGCACTGTGTCAAATGATGCAGTGTGCGTGATCATGGGGATGGCTCCGGTTGATATCGTGGCGTAGGAGACATTGACGCGATATCACAAAGAAGAGGAGAACCCAGACTGCTCGACAACACTGCTCGAATGGCAGGATCGCTGGGGCAAGTCCATTAAAGGAAGATGGACGTCCCGCATGATTCCCTCCATTGCACCGTGGATCAACTGTAAACATGGCGAAGTAAATTTTTGCCCAACTCAGCTGTGTCTGGACATGGATGCTTTCTGGCATATCTCCACAGGTTCAAGTTGGAGGATACCCCCTTCTGTCCACTATGTGAAACTGCAGTCGAAGACGCTGAGTATGTGTTCTTCCAGTGCCTGGGATTCTACCTGCAACGACGGCACGTTATGAATAGACACTGGATGTTTAGGGAAATGCCTATTTTATTCTAAGGAACTTATTTAAAGGCTGAATATATTCGTGCACGAAAATGCCTTTTTTTTCGCATAAATGCTTTTTAAACTTATTGGACATTTACCTTTTATATACTCGTATTATTTTTATACACAATCCTAAGATATCAGAAAATCGGCCATGGACCAATGTGACCATTCATTATGAAGTTCACGTCTTTGTATTTTAGAATACGAAAGAATTCCTAAAAGTAAACTAACAGATTTTTCTCCATTTCCCTACTTCATAAATACCAGCCATGTTCTAAGAGTATGGTCGATTGACAATACACCGAGGGCACCGACATTTTAAGTGGAAATAAATGTAAATTCCCAAAAGGTTCAGTATTGAACATCAGTAGATGCTGAGAGATCCTTCTTTGGATTCAAACTGATTTTGTCAGACAATCGTCGCAAATATGAAATTGTGATCCTTGAAAATTTACTGGTAAAATATTCCAATGCAGACTATTAAGAATAAAATGTAAGAGTTGTAAGTAAATCTAGTTTTACATTAAAATGCACTTACTTGTTTTGTCCATTAAAGTATACAAAATAATATAGACAAAAAATTCCAAATAATTTTAAATTTTTGAACTAACTTACGACAGCGCCATTTTTCTCCTTATTCTTGACATTTTCAGTGCCCTTTTACGTGCCTAGAAGACAATTTTTTAGTGCCTAAACATCCGATGTCTAGTTATGAGTATACTCGAGATCAACCCACTGACACCCAGAGCAATGGTTGGTTGCATGCTAGCCTCAGAAAACCACTGGGCTGCGGTGAGAGCAAATGCCCAGACCATAATAGCTGAGCTCAGGAGATTAGAAAGGGAAAGAAGGGAAGTCGACTGATCCTCCTTGGTTCCTTCCTACGATCTGGGGAAGATAAGTGGCTTGTGATTAAGCCACTCTGATCCACTGCCTGTGATGTAATGCGTAACGGTGGTTCTGTGGGGAGGATGGAGGAGAAGGGAGGTGGTTTTAGTGAGTAAAAATCTCACACTATCATGTGGTAAGGGCCA
Source organism: Acheta domesticus (assembly GCA_031308135.1). NCBI lineage: Eukaryota > Metazoa > Arthropoda > Insecta > Orthoptera > Gryllidae > Acheta > Acheta domesticus. Next base: position 280,691,577 of record JAHLJT010008446.1, on the reverse strand, counting down.
CATGGCATCGTTTGAAGATTTCCACCTACCCTCATAAAAAAAGACTGACTGACAGACAAGCAGAGACACACATACTGAGTGACAAACAGAGACACTGACTGATGAGCAGAGACATACAGACTAGCAGAGACACACAGACTGACTGACAAGCAGAGACACACTGACAGATAAGCAACGACACACTGACTGACAGACAAGCAACGACACACTGACTGACAGACAAGCAACGACACACTGACTGACAGACAAGCAACGACACACTGACTGACAGACAAGCAACGACACACTGACTGACAGACAAGCAACGACACACTGACTGACAGACAAGCAACGACACACTGACTGACAGACAAGCAACGACACACTGACTGACAGACAAGCAACGACACACTGACTGACAGACAAGCAACGACACACTCACTGACAGACAAGCAACGACACACTCACTGACAGACAAGCAACGACACACTCACTGACAGACAAGCAACGACACACTCACTGACAGACAAGCAACGACACACTCACTGACAGACAAGCAACGACACACTGACTGACAGACAAGCAACGACACACTGACTGACAGACAAGCAACGACACACTGACTGACAGACAAGCAACGACACACTGACTGACAGACAAGCAACGACACACTCACTGACAAGACAAGCAACGACACACTCACTGACAGACAAGCAACGACACACTCACTGACAGACAAGCAACGACACACTCACTGACAGACAAGCAACGACACACTCACTGACAGACAAGCAACGACACACTCACTGACAGACAAGCAACGACACACTCACTGACAGACAAGCAACGACACACTCACTGACAGACAAGCAACGACACACTCACTGACAGACAAGCAACGACACACTCACTGACAGACAAGCAACGACACACTCACTGACAGACAAGCAACGACACACTCACTGACAGACAAGCAACGACACACTCACTGACAGACAAGCAACGACACACTCACTGACAGACAAGCAACGACACACTCACTGACAGACAAGCAACGACACACTCACTGACAGACAAGCAACGACACACTCACTGACAGACAAGCAACGACACACTCACTGACAGACAAGCAACGACACACTCACTGACAGACAAGCAACGACACACTCACTGACAGACAAGCAACGACACACTCACTGACAGACAAGCAACGACACACTCACTGACAGACAAGCAACGACACACTCACTGACAGACAAGCAACGACACACTCACTGACAGACAAGCAACGACACACTCACTGACAGACAAGCAAAGACACACTCACTGACAGACAAGCAAAGACACACTCACTGACAGACAAGCAAAGACACACTCACTGACAGACAAGCAAAGACACACTCACTGACAGACAAGCAAAGACACACTCACTGACAGACAAGCAAAGACACACTCACTGACAGACAAGCAAAGACACACTCACTGACAGACAAGCAAAGACACACTCACTGACAGACAAGCAAAGACACACTCACTGACAGACAAGCAAAGACACACTCACTGACAGACAAGCAAAGACACACTCACTGACAGACAAGCAAAGACACACTCACTGACAGACAAGCAAAGACACACTCACTGACAAACAAGCAAAGACACACTCACTGACAGACAAGCAAAGACACACTCACTGACTGACAGTGACAGTCAACATATTGGTATGAAGGACCCACAAAACATGGATTCCGACAACACAACATCTTCGAGGAAGTAATTTACAAATGTAGAAACAATATTTATGAACTTTTTTCATTTCCAGGCCCTGGCAATAAGAGTTTTCCTGTCAAAAAGTCACCCATTTCTGGTGCATGATGACAATATTTTCTCTTCTTACGAAATAAAGCAAGTAAAAAATGAAAGTGAGTGGAAAAGGAATAAGATCAAGATGGCTAGAATTAACACTTACATGGAAACATCGGTGTGACACGCACCAACTGAAATTGGTTTATGCAATAATCGGCAATATGAGTGGGCGAGAGTGTTGACAGTCATAGTAGCTTCCTCCCTGACCCTCTTCTATAACTTGGCCGAGTTTGGTTTAGTTCTGCCAAAGCGGTTGGCATTTAAGGGGCATTTTTGGATATCGTGGCGGTCTGTTTTTCTCTTTCCGTATTTTTCGTAGCGGTATGCGAGACCGTTTGTTTCTCATAGTTGTGGTCTGTGCGATGGGTAATTTCATA